>CM047871.1:25752933-25813771 GCA_026212405.1 Petrea volubilis | reverse complement strand
ATTACATGGTTATAGTGGTGTTTATTTATTTGTTAACATTTTTTTCACTACAGGAAAAAAGGCAAATTCCAGGGGAAAAATCCGGCAGAAAACCGGCGAAATCATGTTCGCCGGAAAAAATGGCCCCCAAACGGCTTTTTCCGTCGGAATCCCGCCGGACTTCTTTCCGACGGAAATTTCCTCCGGACAGTTCCGCCGGAGAGACCGTCCGGTGGAATTCGGACGGAAATTTCCGCCGGAGAGGTTTCCGGCAGAAATTTCCGTCGGACTTCTGCGAAGTGACTGTCCGGCGGAATTCCGGCGGAAATTTCCGCCGGATTATTGTTGACAGTCAACGCCGATGGCCCACCGGACCGCCGTCGCCACCATCGCCGTCCCACCGGACCGCCGCCACTGCCCGATCGCCGCTGCCGCTGGAATAGTAACTCCCAAAATATGCAAATATATGTAACTAAGGGAATTCGAACTCGTGACCTCAAGGTTGGATAACCAACCCTTCACTACCAAGCTATTGCTGGAGGTTGTATTCTAATTTGTTTTGTTGTATATTTATTATATATTTATTTGATTATTCTTATTTTAACATTCTTTCTTTCAATTTTAAAAAACAAAATAAATGTATTATAAATAATTAAAACATAGTATCAGTAACAATAGATAAAATATAGTATTGACCCTATATAAGCATATGTATTATATATACTATATAAATATATGTATACCAATAAATATATTATAAATAATTAAAAGATAGTATCAGTAACAGTAAATAAAATATATATAGTATTGATACTATATAAACACATGTATTATATATACTATATAAACATATGTATATCAATAAATATATTATAAATAATTAAAAGATAGTATAAGTAACAATAGATAAAATATAGTATTGATACTATATAAACATATGTATACCAATAAATATTCGTCTGATTCTTATAAATAGTCTTGTCTGCTAATAGTATTGATACTATATAAACTTATATATTATATATACTGCATAAGCATGTATATATACACTATACAAACATATGTATTCCAATAAATATATCATAACTAATTAAAAGATAATATAAATAAAAATAGGTATATATATATATATATTATATAAACATATATATACCATATAAACATATGTATACCTATAAATATATTATAAATAATTAAAAGAAAGCATAAATAATAATAGTTAAAAGATGGTATTGATACTATATAAATATATATATACACTATACAAACATATGTATTCCAATAATAGTTAAAAGATAGTATTGATACTATACAAATATATATTATATATACTATATAAACATACATATACAATATAAACATATGTATACCTATAAATATATTATACATAATTAAAAGAAAGTATAAATAATAATAGTTAAAAGATAGTATTGATACTATATAAATATATATATTCTATATACTATACGAACATATACTATATAAATATATGTATATATTCTTTTAATTTGTTAAAAGAAAAAATATTGAATGAACAATCACAATTTTTGAGGAAACAAAATAGTAGAAGTAATATTAACATCATTTATATTGAAATTATATATATTTCCCCAAAGAGTGTTTTTTTTTAAAAAAAATTGCAGTTAGTTGGATTTGAACCTAGGACCTTTAGAAAAGACATGTCATGCCTTGCCACTGAGCTACTTTTAAGCTTGTTTATTATTTTGCCTAAATATATAATAATATTACGTTTTTAATTAAAAAAAAAATCGGGGGAAATTTTCCCCCGGATTTCCCCCGGTTTGCTCTCAAAAAATTTAACTAAATTTTGTTCTTGCATGGATTCGAACTTGGGACCTTTTGGATATAAATCTAATACCTTGTCATCGAGCTACTTCCAAGCTTGTTCATTGTTTTACCTAAATGTACAGTAATAATACATTTTTAATTAAAAAAAAAATTGAAAAACAAAATCGGGGGAAATTTTCCCCTGGATTTCCCCCGGTTTGCTCTAAAAAAATTTAAATAAATTTTGTTCTTGCATGGATTTGAACTTGGGACTTCGTGGATACAAATCTAATACCTTGCCATTGAGCTACTTCCAAGCTTGTTTATTGTTTTGCCTAAATATATAATAATATTACGTTTTTAATTAAAAACAATTTAAAAAAAAATCGGGGGAAATTTTTCCCAGAATTTCCCCCGATTTTTAATTAAAAAATTCAAAAAAAATTTCGGGGGAAATTTTCCCCCGAATTTCCTCCGGTTTTTAATTAAAAAATTCAAAAAAAAAAAATCGGGGGAAATTTTCCCCCGGATTTCCCCCGATTTTTAATTAAAAAAATTCAAAAAAAAATCGGGGGAAATTTTCCCTCGAATTTCCCCCGATTTTTAATTTAAAAAATTAAAAAAAATCGGGAGAAATTTTCCCCCAGATTTCCCCCGGTTTTTAATTAAAAAAATTTTAAAAAATCCGGGGGAAATTCCGGATTTCTCCCGGATTTCCCCCGGTTTGACTCCGGCGGAATATTCCTCGAAATAATTCCGTCAGAATTCGGCGTTTTTTCTGTAGTGTTTACGTGAGTCATATAATTATTATTTTTCTATTTCATATCAAATTTTGAGATAAAATAAAAGTTCTATTGATATATGACCCCTAAATTGATGGGACCAAGAAAAAAAAAATTAATTAATGAGATGTATAAACTTTTTATATTGTTATTTGTCTCCTTATGGATTGTATTATATAATTATGTGGTTCATTAGATGTATAAACTTTTTATATATACATTATAAAATGTTTACGTCTAATAAACCACAAAATGTATATATAATAAACCACAAATTGATTTTGATAACCAAAATCATCTAATAAATCACAAAATGATTTTGATAACATATTTAGATTTTAATTTTTTTTTTGGCATGATAATATTTTTCTCCTTTAAAATAATTAAAAGCTTCAAATATAAGTAAAATATTACTTATTTAACTATTGAATTGCATTGAAAATTATTTAGAGTAAATGTTATTTTATATAAATAGAATATTTTATTTTTATCTTTTTACACAGTATAATAAATTATGATATACGTGCATAGCACGGGATACATATTTGTGTGTGTATATATATATATATATATATATAAAATGTTTGTGTATTTATATTGTGTGTATATATATATGATGCATATTTGTGTTTATAAATTTGAATCAATATATTCTTTTTTTATTTTGATAAATTGAGTTAATATATTAAAATGTAAAAGGTGGGGTAAATTTGCCCTTTTACCTTTATTTCACTAAAAGCCAGCCTAAGGGACAACGAGTTACTTTTGAAAAACATGAGGAATAGAACTATTCTAAACAAATATAAGTTTATTAATCACAGTAGAAATTGAATTATTCTGAACAATCACACCACTTTCAACCATAAATTGAACCATGAAGAATTTTTTGAATAACAAATAACAATTTCCTAAAAGTCAAGTCTTGGTGCAAAACCTATTGAATTTATATATAAATACGATAATTAATTAGTCCTTAAATGTTAAGGGTCTCCCAATGAATTACAAACAAAGAAATAAAAATTGCAAGCGATATTTTGTTAAATTTATCTAAATTTTAAGTGGAGCACAAACGAGATAGTTATTCATAATATATTACTCAATGGTGTCTTTTTAAAATATATTCTCTTGTCAACTTATTGATTTCTAAATTAAGTGAGGATGGTTTTGAGAGAACGTATAAAAAATTCTCACAAAGAAATACACCCTCTTATAAACTAAATATTAAGATAACTAAATTTATGCAATTTAATAATTATGTATCAAAAGTCTACTTCAAGAATTATATTTTAAAACTAGAACTACATAAAAGAATAGCATATTAAAATTCTATGTTTAGTATACTACCTAAAGTACTTACATAATTATTAATGTCTGATAAATGCTAGAATAGAGTTCTTAAACAATTTTTTTCCCAAGCTTTAATTTTAATACTACTTCGATATTGAATTACTAAATTATGTTAAGAATGATCTTTGCTAAAAATCAACATATTATCAACAAAAAATAAAAAAAAAACAACGACAAGGATAATAACTAATCTTTTATTAAAATAATATTTTTCATCTAGATAACATGTCCAAGAATTTAAATTTTTTCATATTAAAAAAATATGAAGAGAGTAACTTTTATTGTTAAATATTATTTAAAAATGTAAGAAGTACTAATAGACGAAATGAAAAAGAAATATTTGTTAAATTTTTTAAATTCTAATCAACTTTATTGCTAAATGAAATGAAACATTGTTTAGTATAATTAAATGAGCTTTTCATGTGAAATAATGATAATGAGTGCAGATCAAAATTTTTTTAACTTAACTGTAATGCTAAATAAATAACCTTTAAATATAAAATAATGATAAAGAGTACTGGGGGACATCAAGAGATCGACAACCATAACTATACTATATGATTTAATATAATTTTATATGTGAAGTAATGACAGTGAGTGAAAGAGGACAAGAGTTTTGTAAATACAGCACATATGCATCAATTTGACATTGTTTGAGTTAATGAATTTTCAATAATTTTTTTCTTATAATTAGTATGCGACAACTACTACTACTACTTTGCCTTTTGTTAAATGTCCCACATCGGTTAAATATAATTATTTGGGCCCGAAAAATAAATTTTTTGTATCAATTCGGAGTGAACTGATATTGATCCTTTTCGCAGCGCCGAAATAAAATTAATAAGGCCTAGGTCACTTCGACGCATACAGGGAAGCTCATGTTGGAGGCCCAGGCCAAAATAAAATAACGGCCCTTGGCCCAGTCAACAGAAATATAAAATAGGAAAAAATAAGATAAATGTAAGAATAATCAGATCCCTTATTTTTAAGGGTTGTTAGATGGGAAAAAAAAAAAAACTGGATAAGGATAAGGCAGGAGGTTGTACCTGAACATGCCTAAAATAAAAGACATGTGCTGCTGAAAATTTGAAATCCAGATGACATGGCATAACTGTTATATCCTAAAAATAAGGACGACCATCTATGTCAAAGTAGACAATCCAGAATAGGGTGGTTAGCTCCAAAAATAAAGGATGACGGTTGTAGCTTGAAACCTATAAAAGGGAGTTGGATCCATCATTGACAGACATCAACAATCAATCAACACAACCCCACAACTCTTCAAATCAAGAAATCAACACTTCTCTGATTCTTCTTAGTTTAAAATGAACAAAGATTAGCTTTAGTTCAATAGGTCGAAAACCATTACGAGTGTTTGTAGCCATACCTTATTTGGCTCGAAGTGAGGATATCAATGCACTCATTCTGTAACGTCACAAGGTCGTAGCCATCACTCACTTGGATTGGGTCCGATTTGAGGTGAGATATCAATGCGACGGAGTGGTACCCATCATTCATATCGAGCGCACCATGAAGAGGAGTGCAAACGGAGTCAATCAAGGCTCGTCGGAGTGAGCAACCTCTGATTACATCTACAAGTAGATATGGCCGGAGTCATCAATGTAGCCGATTTATAGCTAGAGCTCTTAGGGACTGCTCAATACATCTTAGTCATAGATATGACCCGAGTCATTAATCCGTGTGTCTGTAGTCGAGTCCTGTAAGGGCCGTGTGGTGAGTAGCCATCGTCTTCGAATACATTTTCTTTTTGATTTAAAGCTTTTCAACCCTTTTTGATCTTTGAGAGTGCTAAATTGTTAAGTCCTACATTGAGTTGTAGGCAAGTAGAACTTCAGGGGTAGTGTTTGCCTACTCCGATTCAGTCGCTTTTCAGATAGAAGTTTTAGGATCACCACATCACTTTTGACTTCGAACCACAAGACTTCCACTTGTGTGCTCCTGCACACTGGCACGCTCGTACCCGAACACCAAGAGCTCACTTCGAATTAGTTGTTTTCCTGTCGAACTCAGCCGATTCGGACCCTAAGCGACCACTTCGGTGCGACCCAGAAAATTTATGCAAACAACAATGATGTGGAGTGGTTTATAATGACCTGTGCAATCCTCCCCTCATGAGCTAGCTTTTGAGGGTGGGTTAGGCACAAGTTCATTCTTCAACATGATATCAGAGCAGACAAAGATCCTGCATTCAAATCTTTCCACCCGTAGATGTTCATTCCTGCAAATTTCACGCTCCAGGTTTCCAGCTTGTATCCAACTCTGGGCGTGGGGGGGTGTGTGAAATGTCCCACATCGATTAATTACAATGATGTGGTGTGGTTTATAATGACTTATGCAATCCTCCCCTCTTGAGCTAGCTTTTGAGTGTGAGTTAGACACAAGTCCATTTTTTCAATATGGTATCAAAGCAGGCAAATATCCTGCATTCAAGTCTTTCCACCCGTAGATGTTCATTCCTACAAGCTTCACGCTCCAGGTTTCCCGCATGTATTTGGCCCTGGGCGTGAGGAGGGTGTGTTAAATGTCCCACATCGGTTAAATATAATGATGTGGAGTTGTTTATAATGGCTTGTGCAGGCCTCCTATCATGAGCTAGCTTTTGAGGGTGAGTTAGGCACAAGTTCATTCTTCAACAAACAACTTCACACCATTGCAATAGTCTTCAAACTTTGTAGAGCTAAATTAATTACTTAATTAAGTTGAAATTAATGGAAAGTTTTATTTCTCAAATCACTCCTCTTAATTCATTAAATAAAAAGTCAAAACGAAGCAACAATTAAAGCAATAGTTCTTTGACAAAGAAGTACCATGTCTCACAATTAGCACTCCAAAAGCATAAGAAAACTCATATTCGTGGATGATCAAGTAATAATTAAGTACACTTTTCTATACTTCATTTGAAACCAATGCTTAATGAATGATGATCAACAATATGAAAGATTAGACTACAGATTCTGTAGCACAATAATTTAGAGAGTGCCACATCTTTGATATTAATGATCATGTTATTTGAATTATAACAAGTGTCACCGTTGATAATTAGTAACACTCCTATGTCACTCCTAGTGACAACTTAGAGGGTGTTTGGCCAAGCTTATTTAAAATATCTTATAAGCTTCTACATCTTGTAAGATGTTTCAAAAGCTTAAAAGATGTTGGATCTTATTTTAAAAATAAGCTATCAATGTGTTTGGATAATTAAGATGGTGTGTAACTTATAATATGTTAGTAATAGTAAAATTGTAATTAATTTGATTGAAAATATGGAGTTTGGTAGGATTTTAAAAAATAAGTTAGTTCCTCCTTACTTTTTAAAAAAGACCTTATAAGCTCTCAAACATCTTATTTTAGTAGCTTATAAGTTCTTTCTCCTAAAATTTTGCCAAACACTCCATCATATCTTACAAGCTCTCAAACATCTTGTAAGATGTTTTAAATAACTTATAAGTTTAGCCAAACACACTCTTAGTGACAATGAAAATCATAATAACATTTTTTTCCTCACCAAATAGTCACCGTAGGGGTGTCATAACTTGTCAATACTGACAATTAAACTATTAATTATTATCGCCAATATTGACTCATATTGTAACAAAATAAAAATTATTGATACTAAATAAATTTAATTAGCCACAAAATAAACAATTGTGTCACTTAATACCATTAGTTGAAGGGTCGATACCATCATTATCATTATTATTATTATTTTTTGAAGCAGTTGATGGGTTGATATCAAGTTGCACAAAATTAGACGTGTAGATTTTTTCCCTTTCCACCCCGTTTGGCTTCGTCATCTTTTATCATTTGTCACCGAATATATTTCGACATGCATATAAGCATGATGACACCAGTCAATCTGCGCAGCGCTAAATAACTTATCTAAACCCCTTGTCAAGAAAAACCAATATTTCACCACCAATCCATGTCAGAACCTAATAAGCTCCCCACAATTGAGTTCAACGAAACGAAAACGATTCCAGGCACGAATGCCTGGAAATCGACCTCAGAATCCGTCCGACGGGCCCTGGAATCATACGGATGCTTCGTGCTTTCCCACGAGAAGAAGCTGAATGTCAGTTCGGAGGCCGCGTTCGGCCTGATGGAGGACCTGTTTTAAGAAGAAATACACTAGTGAACTTCCAACGTTTGGATACGGGCAAATCCCTCAACTGCCTCTCTTCGAGTATTTCGGGATTGAAAATGGCCACACTTTTGAAGCTGCACAAGCTTTCACCACCCTCATGTGGCCTGATGATGATGATGGCAATGATAAATTCTGGTAAATTAATTATGTGTATTGCTTCTTCTATCATAGATGAATGGTTATAATTTATAATGGTTTTCCTTTTTTTTTTTTCTTTTTCTATTTGTAACAATAGTGATATCTTGTTCTAATATAAATTAAAAGAGCACAATAACTCTATATCATCATGTCGTACTAGTTTCGGACAATCCAGGAAGCTGTGGATGTTGAAAACTTTATAACAAATATGAATCGATTAACTACAAGATCTTTAGTAAATAAACAAATAATGTTTATAGTCATAATCACTAACCTCGATCCATGATAGATGCGGAAGAGAACTGAATCTAGGGTTAGTGGTCTTCTAAGCCAAGAAAGACGGCGTGATTTTCTGTATTCTCTCTCTTGAATGGGGCAGAAGAGAAAAACGTCGTTATGTCTGGCTTAGGGACCATGCCCTAATGTATCTAATTATCACACTCTAATTATGGGCCCATCAAACATAATTAGAGTGTGACCGGGCTTCTACACATAAAAGGCCCATACTCAATATATAATATTTCTATAAGCCCACTGAATTTATTTCATAATAGATCACACAATTGGGCTTGTCTAATGAGATAACGGACCATGTACAATGAATTAAATATGTGAGACCACCAAATAGGAGAAAAATCCAACAATCTCCCACTTGGTCCACATATGTTTTTCGAAAAATTGTACATAGCTGAAACCTTAGTGCGCACATACTTTATGTCATCTCAACCTCGAAATATCCCAAAACAATCTGGTCCATCAATTGTGCTAGTATAGGATCAAAGCAGCTTTCGTCACATAAGTTGTAACTAAACCGAACAATGGTCACAATACTAGCAAAATTAATGACATAGATCAAGTATGGATGTGTAGCATGGAAATTACATGTAACGTGATCTCAATCATGTCTATTTCCAACTGATCCTATCTTATGACTCAAAGAGTCCCTCAACACTTTCCAATCTTTATGCAAAACCGCAGTAGAAAGTTAATATCCTTATTTCAGAATATTCAATTAATTATGAAACCTTAGTCTGTACAGAACATAACCATATATGTACAAAGAGCATAAAATCAGGTAGCAAACTCCCACTAACATGGCGTACCATAGATCCTTATGATACCCATTAAGCTTCACGACCACATAGCACTTTAAGTGGTGATTCCTTAGTGAGCTTTAAATTATTGAGTTTGTATTAATATGCTCTATTGACACTCGAATACTCTGAACTCATTTATTCACAACTAGAAAATTAATGTCTATATATCAAACTTTTCCAAAATCTAGTTGTTCTTCGAATATAGCTTGGAGACCTTATTATCAAAAATGATCCTTTATAGTGTCAACACCATTGATCACTTTCAATCTAGTGATAAATACAAGCTATATTCCTTGATTGGATGTCTTATAGCAAATTATACGTTCAACCTTCATAGTTGAAAAGCTATTAGTGTCTTAACACTTTTCCGAAATAGCTCCTCTAACTATCGTGAATACATAACGTAATGTGGATCTCTTGCTATCCAAGCATCCAACAAGCGACTGAATTGAAATACCACACGATCCTTAAGTGGTTTTATTTCCAATAAGCGAGCATATATTTATTATTCTTTGTAAATACCTCATAATCCATCATTTTAATGATCCACTTTTGGGTTACTAAAATATTTGCCTAACATCCCTACTACGTATGCTAAATTTTAATGCATACATACTCATGCATATATGAAATTGGAGTAAAAACTGTCACCCTTTGCTATAGGGGTGTCTCCTGGTGCACAATTTTGCTTACCAAAAGAGCTAAGCACCTTACGAATATGGGTCTTTTGCGTTTAAGTATATCTTTATGCAATAGGCTTATATTGTTACTTGCGAGTAGATTATTATCTACATACAACACCAGGAGAGAAAATTTGCTCCCACTAATCTTGAGATATATGCACTAATTAAATGTGTTTTTCTTGAACTAAAAGAGGTCATCACCCTATTAGATTTTCGGTATCACAAGTGGAATGCCTACTCGGATAGTTCATGGACTTTTTCAATTTACATTAGGTGCTTTGAGTCTTTGGACTCAAAGTTCTCCGGTTGCACCATGCATATTGTTTCTTTAATGCCTCCACTCAGAAATATTATCTTTATGTCCATTTGATGCAGCTCTAGATCATAATGAGCCACAAGTGCCACACCAATTTTAATAGAGTCTTTTGTCTAAACTGACGAGAAAGCCTCTTTAAAAAACAATGCCTTCTTTATGAGTAAATCCATTGACATATTTTGAATCTTTTAATGTTACCATTTGAATTCCTTTTAATTTGGAAATTATATTCATAACCAATGAATTTCATCCCTTATGGTAACTGACAAGATTCCAAATACCATTGCCCCTCATGGATTTCATCTCCTCATTCATGGCCTTGATCCATGCATCAGAATTCAAACACAATTTGATTTAATTAAAAGATGTATAACCATCTTGCAATCTCATATCAAATTTGTGTTCATGGAGATAGATGATATAGTCATCTGAAATCATTTTTTTTCTCCTTCATCTGGTGGATCTCCTTATTGGCACTTTAGATTTGAGGTTGTTGGGGTTCATCAGCTTCAATAGATGATGATTCCCTACTTGATCAGTGGGCATTTCAAGTATAGTTGTGTTTTACGTAATATCCTAACTTACAAGCTGAAGAGTACTAGGATAAACTATCCAATCGCTTTAAGCTGTAATCATAGTGGGAATACTAATACATTCCTCTTCAAACACAACCTTCTTATTTTGACATCTCCCACTATAACCAACAACTTCTATTTACGTGGCATTTCCTCTTTCGAAAAAGGACATATGTGAGGGATCATAGAATTTAAATTCCCTCAATTTTGAGTATCCTACAAAGTAGTAACTATTGTTCTTTAGTCCAGTTTATTCTTACTTAGGCCTGTGAGGCCTAGCCTTAGCTGGACATCCCTGGACGTGCACGTGTCTAATACTAGACTTCTTGTTCCATCCACAACCTGTATGGGATTTTCGTTACTATTTTGCTTATAACTCGCCTTATTGTATTAACTGCAGACTTTAGTGTCACATCTAAAAGTTATTTTCGAAAATTACGACTACTCAATAATCAAGTACAAATAACCACATAGAAGTAATAATCAATGAAGTTGATATCGGTTGTTATCCATTCCATGATACCATAGGGAATGGTCTACAAAAACCTATATACATCAACTCTAAAGATTCTTTACTTCCTTTTGCACGTATTTTCCTTAAATAAGAAAAAATCAAGAATTCCCTTTGACATAAGCATATTTATTCTCTATTCAGAGAAATTACCTAATTGCTTCTATTATCACACAAATAAATTCTTATTATCCAATTTGGCTTTAGTACCAAAGTTACTTTTAAAAGGTGTATTTTCATCTCTGTTAAAGCTGTTAGTATCTAATATTCATAATATAACAAACTAGAATACAAGTTTCGTTAATATTTAAATTTAGAGAAATACTGAAAATGTTATTTCCAAAAGGACAAGTGGGTCTGGATTTGCCCATATAGGAAACATGAACTAAATTCCATCTCATTGATGGCGTAATCAAAATTTTTCTCTAAATTCAAATACAAACTAGTATTCAGGAGAACATTATGGACACCAATAGCCTTCAACAAAGCCTTATTGCCATTTTCCATATAGATGTATCTTTCAACACCAATTGGCACTAGACACCTTAATTAATCCTGAAGTATGAAGCATTAAAGTCAAATTAATAAAGCAAATAAAATTGAGAAGTCAATCTTGTTCGCATACCCATTGACCTATATTTGGGACAATATTTCTTTGTGTGACCGACTTTCTTGCAAAAGTAACAAATAATTACTGAATTATGTTTCTTTTGCACTTTATGTTGGAATATCACAAGTTCTGCAGTTTCTTTAACATAAGTCCTTCTTCATTTCTTAATGTCAATAGTTTATTGAGAAATTGTAGCCAAATTAGTACTTCATCCATTTTCTTGATTAAAACTATGTCCACAAGAATGTCTTTGGACATTGAAACTTTAAGGACCTTTATATTTATTACAAGATTGGACTATCCTTTGATGTACTTCTTTATGTTTCCTTTGCATTTACAACGCATTGAAATGAGCTTTCTAAGGATAATGCCCATTTCGACCTTTTCGCTGGAACGAATCGGTCTTCTATCTTTGCTTTTGGAAACTTTGGCATTTTCTTTCTCAAAATACGACCCCCTATGAATACCGGGAGTTTAAATGTTGCATGACTATTAGACTAATATGATTTGATTGATCCTACTTCTCGTATGCGGCTTTCATCAATAGTACTAATACTAATGATTAGATTCGCAGGACTATCAAATCCTAATGTACATAGTCATATCTACGCAACTAAGCACATCATAAAGTGTATTTTTTTTTTCTATTTCTTAAGGTTTGTGCTATTAAGCACATGGGATGTTATTCATAATGGCAAATATTAAGGACTCTATAAAGAAAATTAAATATGCTCAAAGTAAATCAACCGTATAAAGCATGCACAAGTGTGAATAATAAATATATCAAACACACTACATGCAAGTGGGCCCATCTCAAGATACCAAGCACAACATTGTCATTTAGTCTTTTGACATAAATAACAACTTGTAAGTGGTACTTTTGTCCATAATTCATGAATATTGATAATTTCCTAAGATACCCAACACGACATTATTATTTAGTCTTTGGACAAAAATAACAACTCGTAATGGTATCACATAATTCATAAATATTTCATAATTAGAAAACGGCTTAGCAATATGCCTTTCTTTGGACCGACAAATTGCCAGCATGTTAACCAAGATAATTTTAATATTTATGACTATCCTTTGTCTTGCCAAAATAGTCTTCCTTTGGGCCGACTATCTCGCATAGACAAAATAACACGAAATTCACATATTCATGAATAAATCATCTAGCCAAAATAATCTTCCTTTGGACCGATTATTTCGCATAGATGAAGCTAATAGGACAACTTACATATTTATGAATATCATATCTGGCCAAAATAATCTTCCTTTGGGCCGATTATTTTGCATAGATAAAAGAGTATGAACAATGTATTCATAAATATTAACCATCTGGCCAAAATAACCTTCCTTTGGGCCGATTATTTTGCATAGATGAAATATGCCTATATTTCAAAAGTGATAAATTTTACCTAATAGAGGTTGCTTTGGCAACATATTAGTTCAATCTATACAATTTCAAAATAGGCACAAAATAACTAAATCTCAAATGCACTACTTAAAAGGCAACTTTATACATAAAGCTAATTACACAAACTATATTGTAATAGCAATATGGTCAAGTAGTGTGCATACTTTATACAATAATTTTTGAACTCGAACTGTACGTGGCGTTGTTATACCAAGACACGAGTCATCAAAGATGACTCTTTTCGTCTGGCCGTCCGGGTTTCCAGCCGATATACTGTTCTAGTTCAAGGGTTCAATTTTTATTTGATCCCAAAATAAAACATGCATATGTTGAATTTAATACAAAATAAAAAACAACATACAATTATAGAGCCAAGGCATAAATACCATATTACCACACATTAAACCCAAATTCAATCCACATGGCTGCTATTTTTATTTATTTATTTATTTTATTTTTTTTTTGATTATAGATCCAGAGATCAAAATCAAACACGAAACAAATGCACAACAGGGATAATTGAGAGGCAACAGCCCAGCGGTCTGAAGCACGTGCCCTTTCCTCATGGTCTCGCGTTCGAACCTCGCTGGTCACATAAGAACATATTTTTTTTTTTTTTTGTGTGTTCTTGATACAGATTTATAATAATAAAGCACAGAAGTACAACACCAAACACAGTTATAGCCTAGCGGTTTGGGGTGCGTACGCTTTCCCAGAGGACGTGAGTTCGACTTCTGCCAACAACAGATTTCACCCTTTTTATTTTGTTCTCACATGAGTTCAATCCCAGGTGCAAACATTGTATAACAATACAAGCACACAACAAGTTAGCGGGATCCGAACACAGAGCCTAGTGGTCGACAGTGGCAGCGCTTAACCTTATGGTCTCGAGTTCGAGTCCCAGCGCGTGCAGCTGTCGTTTTGTTTTTTTTTTTTTTTTTTTATAAACAGTTTCCAGATTTTATGAATCATCAAAAAAATCATCTGAAAAAAACTTTATGGATTGATTTCTTTTATCCTTAATGAACACATAAATAAAACCACTTAATAGCATGAAATCAAATAAGATTTACATATATGAACATGCATCTACAATATACATCCAACACAAATATATATATATATATATTGTAGATTTAACTGAAGCATGCTCAAAACATCAAATCATAACCGAATAAATCAAAATAAAACATATTTGATTATTTACTAGTCCTGCTCTGATACCACTTGTTGAAAACTTTATAACAAATATGAATCGATTAACTACAAGATCTTTAGTAAATAAACAAATAATGTTTATAGTCATAATCACTAACCTCGATTCATGATAGATGCGGAAGAGAACTGAATCTAGGGTTAGTGGTCTTCTAAGCCAAGAAAGACGGCATGATTTTCTGTATTCTCTCTCTTGAATGGGGCAGAAGAGAAAAACGTCGTTATGTCTGGCTTAGGGACCATGCCCTAATGTATCTAATTATCACACTCTAATTATGGGCCCATCAAACATAATTAGAGTGTGACCGGGCTTCTACACATAAAAGGCCCATACTCAATATATAATATTTCTATAAGCCCACTGAATTTATTTCATAATAGATCACACAATTGGGCTTGTCTAATGAGATAACGGACCATGTACAATGAATTAAATATGTGAGACCACCAAATAGGAGAAAAATCCAACAGTGGACCTATTTTAGAAATTCGGGACGGAATGTCAGAAAGTCTTTTCAAGTTACTGTATACTTGAAAGCATGGTTCACTGTAACAGTTGCCGGAAACGGAGCGAAAGCCACTGTTCCAATTTCGTTGAAATGTCGCAAAATAGTTATGGTCGTTCCGCAAAATTTAAAATTTAATCTACATGAAAAAAAAATTAAAATTCTGAAAAATAATAAAATTATATATACAATGCAATGATTTAAAATTTATTAAATATAAGTCAAATTTATTATTAGTGTCATATAAAATAACGAGGGAGTATAGAATTATCAATATCTGTCTGATACCACCGTTCCGACTATTCTAAAATTCCGTTCTGATCGCTCTATTGCCGTGACAAAACAAAAAAAACAATGGAATTGGCGTTATAACGTTGCGACACCTCCGCCCGCGGCAAACATCGGAATAGTGGAACGGAGGCCGGCATTTCGATTCTATTCCGGCAACCTTGAGTACAGTAACAACTAAAAACTTAGGTGAAAGCGAGTCTATAAATATTGTACCCTAACATCACATTTGTATTTAAAAAAAAAAACAAAACATAAAACCTCTCGATTTACTTCAGCTTCATCTCAATATAGACACGGAACAGGGGGCTGGTAAGAATAGTTATTCAAGTCAATATAAAATTGTACTTTATATTTCTCTACATGTTTTTATTAAAATTAAAATTTTGCTCAATTAAAACAAAAGTTTTTTTTTTTTTTTGTATAATTTTATAAAAAATCAATCCTATCCCCCTTAATAATTTGCCTTGTTTATTGTAATAGTGAAACTTTAAACACATACTACAAGCTTCTGCTGGAAATGGATCCCACTAGCAGCTATGGTTTGGAAAAGTACTGCGACTCTTTAATTGAATCATCGTTGTACATGGCCAGACACATGAAATATACCTCACTGGCGCAACGAGACCGATATCGCTCTTCTACCCCATACAGACAAGAGTTTTATCGGTGTAATTGGTACGAATGAGGTGAAAGGTTTGCTGCTTGAAACTCCTGACGGGGATTGGATTGATTTTGAGCCATCTCCCGGAAAATTCATGGTCCTAGCTGGTGAACCACTCACGGTGAGACTAATTTGTTCGAATTTTTTATTTGGTTAATTGCTTTTTGTGGCCTGTGGAATCCGTCAAATATAATAAATATTTGATGATTCTCCTCTCTAACAACTTAAACTTTTAGATGAGGCTATAGTTGTTGGATAAATGAATATTCATTTATTCATTATTATAAAAGGAAGGTGAATATACACAAACTAACTTGTGCATTTAATTTATTAGTTTGGTAGATGTGAAATATGTTCAGGCATGGAGCAATGGCAGAATATATAGCCCCCTCTCCACAAGGTCATTGCAAGAGGCAAAACAAAAGAGAAGTATTCAATCACCCTCTTCTCTTTCATCCGTGGGATTCTCAAAGTACCAGAGGAGGTAGTTGATGATCAAAACCCATTGAAATTCAAACGTTTCAGTAATTTGGAATTTCTTGATTACTGCAAACAAGGAGGGCCCAAGAGAATAGAAGCCATCCGAAACTATTGTGGGGTATGAGTACAAATTACTATATGAATGCTCAATGGAAATGTTGCCTACCTATCTCATTTATTTTTCTTTCGTGGATGTTTTATCTTTGCTTGTAACTAGTGCAATAAATGAAAAATGTAAATTTCGTTCCGTATATATTTAAAATTCACGATTTTAGTCGTATTTTTATCTTGTGTATAATTTTTTTAAATTGACGATTTTGATTCTATTTTTCTTCGGAATCTTAATTTTACGACAATATACTCAGAAATTTCGTGTTCTCCTCACCAATTTCCTATTGGAAAATTGAGATTCGGCCAAAAATAGGACCAAAATTGTGAACTTTAAAAACTTACATGATGAAAACCCAAACAATCTACACAGAAATACTAAGACCCAGAATGTGTCAACTTATAGGAAGAAAATTATACTGTTTCCAAAGTATCTATATATAAGTCATTGTCAATAATTATATTAGGTGACAATACCTTCTATTTTGTTACAATTAAATTTATGTAGTGGCAACAACTTTTATTTTGTCGTAATATGTACACTCATATAGGGACAACTTAATGACGAAAAAATACCACTACAATTTTTTGTGATAGGATTTCAATTATCATTAAATTATCACTATAAGGGGTCACTAATTACTAACGATGACAACTTGAACACTATTATGTCACTATATAATGACTTTATGTAAATTATTCTTCTGATAGATTTTTTTTTTTTAATTTGTCAATTGATACGGTCTCTTCTTGGATGTATCATGGAAGTTAGGAGCCTATTTATATGAAAGAAGCCTTGATTTGGCACGTTTAATGAGGGTTGGTCCATTGTCTGACATTTGAAGTACGTGAGGACATGCTTTTTGTCCTTTTAAAACTCCCCATGACAACTAGGCCTTAACTTCATTATTGGAATTTAATTTGGCATTTAATACATATCCCAAGAATTTTATGCTTAGGATTGCCTTTAAGAAAAGAGCATTAATAGCACATAGGACTGAAAAGATACCCACCATTCCTTATCAGTACATGTTTGGTAGCAGGGATTGCTCATGTCTGACATGGTTGTTGGGGCCCTCTTTAGATGCGTCAATGGTTGGGTGAACTGCCTAAGGAGTTTGAATGTTGCTCCATCTCTTAAGCCTTTCGAGGTCGTTTGCCACACCTGGGTCATCGACTAGGAGGCTGAACCCCTTAAGGCTCTTCTTGGACCTTCCTTCGAGAATTTTTTTCCCTTGACTTGTAAAGTGGGCCTGAGGTAGATCTTCCTCTTACGAGTTTCAGTTCACTCTGAGGCTCCCTTTTTGTATTGTTAAAATGCCTTCAAGAACATTGTTATCGTTCGAGTGCTTTTTGCCTTCATACTTGGATATTTCCACCTTTGAATGCTAATGAAGTGTCCATAAAGGGGGTGCATGCCACATCATCACTAAATGTATGTAAGTGATAATTTTTTCATTACATCTGTTATATTATCATCAATTTACTTATTTTCGTAATAGTTGAGAACTTTCGTTACAATGATTGAGTATTAACCATATGTTCCAACGCTATAATTTTATTGTTTTATATATATTTGGCAATACAAAATACCTTATTAAACCATATTTGATACGAAGCGGTTGCGTTGCCATAAGCATCATCATTGGGTAATAAGTTCCCGACTGGTTATGCTCTCCTCAATTAAAGGATGGCACTAATATAACTATTAATGTCAACAATACACCCTCAAACTCGAGCTCACTCGACGCGCCAACTTAAGAGACTCGAATCCATGACATAGTTCTAATGCTAAATGTCAAGATCAAATAATTACTACTAACTTTTGGTTCAATTAAAAATATTGACTCCTGTTTGGGCCCAAAAATAATTTTTGAAATCAGATTCGGAGTGGACTGATATTGGTTCCTTTTCACCACGCCGAAATGAGTTGATTGGGCCTAGGTCACTTCAACTCGCGTAGAACAGCCCACATTAGAGGCCCAGACCAGAATAAAAAAGGAAGCCCATGGCCCAGTCGACCAAAAATAGAAAATAGAAAATAAATAAAATAATAAAGTCAAAAACAAACCCCTCACCTTTAGGGGTTTGTTAGAAGAAGAATAACAGAATGGCTGAAAATAGGCTTTATTATATCTGCATATGCCTAAAATAAAGGCCATCTGTTATTAGGAGTTTGAAATTTAAATAAAATGGCACAACTGCCATAAACTAGAGATAAGGATGGCCATTCATTTCTAATGGCCTAGCTTGAATAAACTTGCCAACTCCAAGAATAAAGGATGGCGGTTGCGGCCTAAAGTCTATAAAAGGGATCCGAATTCGTCATTCAAGGGGCATCAATCAACACACAACGTCAAACAATCAACACAACAATTCTCTTAATCAAGAAGTCATCACTTCTCTGATTTTTTAGTCTAAATAAACAAAGAATAGCTTTAGTTCAAGTAGGTAGAAAACCGCTACGGGTGTTTATAGCCATACCTCATTCGGCTCGAAGTGAGGATATCAATGCACTCATTCCGTAACGTTACGAGGTCGTAGCCATTATTCACTCGGATTGGGCCTGGTTTGAGGTGAGATATCAATGCGACGGAGCGGTACCCAGCATCCATATCGAGCGCATGCATGAAGAGGAGTACAGACGGAGTCAATCAATGCTCGTCCGAGTGAACAGCCTCTGAATACAACCACAGGTAGATATGGCCGGAGTCATCAATGTGGCCGATTTGTAGCTAGAGTTCTTAGGGACTGCTCAATGCATCTCTGTCATAGATATGGCCCGAGTCATCAATGCGTGTGTCGATAGTCGAGTCCTGTAAAGTCCGTTTGGCGAGTAGCCATAGTCTTCGAATATATTTTCTCTTCGATTTAAAGCTTTTCGACCCTTTTCGATTTTGAGAGTGCTGAATTGTTAAGTCCTACATTGAGTTGTAGGCAAATAGAACCTCAGGGGTAGTGTTTGCCTACTCCGATTCAGTCGTTTTTCAGATAGAAGTCTTGGGCGCATTACACTTTTCACTTCGAATTGCATTACTTTTTCACTTTGAAACACAAGACTTCCACTTGTGTGCTCCTGCGCACTGGCACACCTACACCCGAACACGAGAAATCTCACTTCGAATTGGTTGTTTTCCAATCGAACTCAACCGGTTTGTACCCTGAGCGGCCACTTCCGCTGGGCTGGAGAAAATTTATGCAAACAACTCCTAATAAATAAAGATTACAATGAATAACGTGCATATTGAGTGTTCAAGTATGAACTGATCCAACATTGTAAAGGAAAAAAGTTCGAGAGAGCAACTTATAAATTAAAAAGGATTTCTAACCCCATTATTTTAAAGTTTTGAGTTAAGATTTGTTATCCTAATTCATGAATTTGTTTCTAGCTTCATTAGAATAATTCCCATGATTCCCTTAATTTGTGTTTGTTACTTTCATTTTTGGTTTTTCAACAATTATTATATTTGGAAATAATAGGTGAATAATGTTCGTTACCAATTAGCACATGTACGCTACTAATAATACAACTTTTTTTTCCCATAGACTATTAAAATGAAAAGGTCATCGTCAGAAAACGTACTCGTCTACATTATACAACTTGTACTTAGCTGGATCGGACCTTATTGGTAACATTCTTTAGGGAACAAGACCAAAAACGCAACAATAATTGAGTTTGGTGATGAGAATTTCAAATATATCGAATTGATTTTTATAATAATTAATACCGTTTTGAATCAACGAAGAGAGAGAGAGAGAGAGAGAGAGAGAGAGAGAGAGAGAGAGACTCAAGCTCGCCAAACTTAATTCTCAATTGCACTCCAAATGTAGTTTTTGTTGGAATATAGTGCTTTTATCAGTTTAGGTGTGATTAGACTAGAGGATTGGGTCAAAATAAAAGTTGGACTTTTGTTTTCATAACAAAATTGTCCTATATTAGTGCTCACAGTTTTTAGCAATCGTCTCCCAAAATAAAATGATCTATTTTTCAATATAGGAGTACTCCAAATGTCAAGAAACAACAAACTTTAAAAGTGTTTTGAACTTATTGTGGATTAGGTCAAAGCAAAAGTTGGACTCTTTGCCTTGAAAAAGAAATTACCCCACGTTGGTACTCATGATTTTTGGCAATCGCCTCCCAAGATACAACAACCTCTTTTTCAATATAGAAACACTCCAAATTTCAAGAAAAAAACAAACTTGAAATGTGTTTTAAACTCACTGAATGTTTATTTATAATTTTGAAAGTTTAGGGAGTAAAATGCAGATAAATGAAAGTGAATTCGAATGTGAACGGACAAAATGCCAACAATTGAGGGTCTATTTAAAATAGACAAAAAGTTGTGATTGTTGAGGCAAAAGTCGCACTACTTGTGGTTGGCGGACCCATGTGGCCATTTGCACGAGCCCGCAATGAGTTGCAAGGTAGGGATTGTTGAGTTGCACCCGGGTGCACTCTGAAGGGCGGCTTGTGCGCACGCATGTGAACTGGGCTCGAACCTATTAGCCCGTCGGTCCTCTCTTCCTTAAACAATTGTGAACCCCCAAGGGGCACAACCCTTGTTTGCCACTTGAGACATAAATATAAGAAATTTTTGTCTCTCCTTTTCAATGTGGGGTATCCACATTGTACCACTCCATTCACCATTTTCTTTTTTTTTTTTTGAAGTACAAACCATTCAATTTACATCAATAATTTCAAAAATACTAATCAAACTATTATATCATATCCAAATATATTATTTACAAACCAAACTACAAATAAAAAAATACTATTATAATAGAACAATAAACTATCATTAAGGTAGGAATAAAAATTTACACATGCATCGATGGAGAATCAAACTCAAGAGACTCTAAGAAATCTAAAGCATCAGCTTCGCCACTTGAGCTAGGCCTTATCTGCCATTTGGCCTTTTCTACAAACTCTCTATGCCTTTAATTTTTTATTTATCTGAAATTGATTTTTATTAATTTTAATACAAATGTCCAATTTATTTCTCCAAATAACAAATTGAGATCAATCAAATTCTTGGCCAAAGTTGATCACTCACCAACTTTATAAAATCAATTTTCTAATAGCTTTTTTAGGTGTGGCGTAATCATAGTTCGTCGAAACATCGATAAATCAGCCGGAATGCCCGCAATGGAGGTCAGCGTTCCATTGGGGCAAGGTGCAACGAACAAAAGCATGCGCATTGTGGTGGTGATTTATCAGCCAGAATGCCGTTCCTGACTGATTTATCGGACAGCAATGGGGTCGGAATGGATTTGGGTGAAAAGAATGCAATTCATGGATTTTAAAGAAAAACGGTTCTTTTTTCTATATATTCGAAATAGAATACCCACAGTTGAAGGGTATCGACATATCGTACAGAAGTGGGTTGAAGAAGTAGAGATGGCAATAGGTGTGGGTTGGACCTGAACCCGGACCCGTCTCTAATGGGGTGGGTTTTAAGACTCCTAACCGAGTATAGGGCAGGTCCTGAGTCTTCATTTTAAAACCCGAACCCGCCCTGGTTAATAATTTATATATATATATATATATATATATATATATATATATATTATTTTATGTAAATTTATATAATATACATCTATATTTTATATATAAAAATATATATTATATAAATAGTTACTTAAAAAAATAAATATGATACTCTTGTACATAAAAATAATTATATAACATTAATAATTAAGTTATGATATCAAAATATGTGAAAATAAATATGTGATAACAATGTTTAATTTTTTAAAAAATAAAATATGTTCATAAAAATTTGTAAATAATTAGTGCTTTAGTAATAGTAATATTTTTATGTTTATAAAGTTGTAAAAATATCAATTTTCTTAAAAAAATATATTATTTTAATTATTCTAAAAATACAAATAGGGTTTACCGGGTTCAGGGCGGGTCCGGGCCTGGGTCCAAAAACTCCCCGGTGGGGCGGGTCTCGGGTTTGCCCAAACCCGCCCCATACCTGCCCCATTGCCATCCCTACGAGGAAGACAATAAGTATCTGTTTCTCACTTTGTCTTCATTTTGGTCCTTTTTTATTATTTTGTATTAATTTCTTCATTAATCTAGCTAACTAGCTTATTTATTAATTACAAAGTAATTTAATTACCAAAAAAAAATAGAAAGTAATTTAAGTAAATGAGTTAAATCACATTGATACGTGTGTGGTTTTAATTTTATGATTATAAAATTAATATTATAAAATTTTGTGTATTATTATCTAATTATCTGATTATATTCTTTATTTTTAAAATATTTAATTTTAATATTAAAACTATTCAAATGTACAAAAAATTCTATTTTATTTTTTCTTAACTTAGGAACAATTTAAATTCATTAGCACTTTTAATATATATTTACATTTAAAACTATAATATATTTTGTATTTTTTGAGATATTAAATCTCGCAAAGTTTAAATATTTTATTTAATTAAAATAGATAAATAATATTTTTTTTATAATAAGCCTATTTTATTGATTTTTAGTGTTTCCTTAATTAAAATTAATAAAAAAAAAGACATTTTGTGAATAGATAATTCCAAGAATTGAGTTAACGATTGTAGATGATGTTTTATTTTACTTTGACAAAGTAATTTTCAAGTGCAAAACCAAACAAAATAAAATTTCAAAATATATTTTTTTTCTAAGATATTATAAAAAAAAACTTACTATATTAATTTAAAATACATATTTATACTTTTTAATGTGTAATTTACCATATATGCTTTGACGTATTATAATTATAATAACATAAAAATTTAATGTGGGGAACAACTGCGATTATTTTGTGTCAATGTTCTGAAAATCAAACCGGACACCGAACCGGTGGCCTTACTGGTTACCGGTTCAACCGGTGTGACGTCATAAATATGTAATAATTATTAAATTAATTTTTTACATAAAAAATCATAAATACATAAAAAAAATAGAGAAAGAAAACCTAATAATAATAATAATGATAATAATAATAATAATAATAATAATAATAATAATAATAATAATAATAATAATAATAATAACCACCAAATAAGAAATTTACCTTACTATTTAATAAAAATTCAACTCATCATTCATCTTAAAAATCCAACTCATCATTAATCCCAAAGTTGAAAGCTAACAAATATGAAATAACAATTAACAAGATAATTCAAAAATAAAACTAGTCTTACATGAATAAAAGTAAAACTAGAAATAATAAACAATTATATCAGAAAATAAAACTAGACTTACATGAATGCACCAAAAAACTCATTTTACATCATAATAAAAATTATATGTCAAGTTTTCACATCATAAATAAACAAAAAAAAAAAAAAAAAGCCATCAAAATCAAAGAAAATAATAGAAATAATTGATTCAACCTCATTTTTTTTAACATTTCATTTTTAAACTTTTAATCCCAGAAAAAATAAAAATAAAAATAAAAATCTCTTGGCCCGCTGAACCGGGTCGCGAACCGGTCCCGGTTTGACCGGTTCCCGGCTGGCCGAGCCAACTCCAGTTTTGGAGGGTGTTTCGAACCGAACCAGCCGCCGGTCACCGGTCGGACCAGCCGGTCCTGTCCGATTTTGCAAACATTGTTTTGCGTCATTGCAATAGAATTGGAACAATCACTTCCATTCTATTTCATGCAACCATTCCGATGAAGCATGTGGGTATGTGGCTTCAGACCAACCTAAAATGTTCAAATAAATTAGTGAATCCGAGCGATACTTAGCTAAGGAAAGAAGCTATCTATATTCTTCGGACATCCCTCACCCTGTCCCTTGTTCTTTGAAAGCTGTAATCCTAGATTTTATTTTCGCATGCCGGGGAGTAGTTGAACTCATACAACCGCAAGGGCGACCTACCAAACCATTATCTCTGGCAGACCTTGAACTTAAACTTGTGGAAATTAAAAACAAATGCCTTTATTTCATAATAGAGTCTTTAAGAGAGAATGCTTAGCTTGTAATCGTCTTTTCCACTACTTGTTTTTTTCCCTAATTATTGTTCTTTTAAAATTTTAACTGTTAAAAGCTGAGTATAGATACACGATTAATTTGTTTCTTTAGATAATGTGTTTTCCAAAAGATTAGTAAATAATTTACCAAGCATAAGTTAAATCAAAAATAGGAATTCCCAAATAAGCCCCTTCCCTTTCAAAAATTCGAGCTTAAACTTGATTTCGTTGAATCAATGCTAATTATAATACAGTGAATGTATTATACTTATCACGTAATTGGTATATATTTTGAGTTGTATAATTAATTACATAATACGTGCAATACGCTTGCTATATATTTTGTTGAATTTCATCCATAAATCAAAGGAGCAATTTTTTTTCACCAAGTTGTCACTATAGACGTCACACTAATTTTCAATAATAATAATTAAATAATTAATTCTTGCAACTATTGAGTCATATCGTGACAAAAATAAAAATTATTGTCAATAATTAAATTTAATTAGTGATAGAACAATAAGTATCGTCACTTAATACAATTATTGATAATCATTTTACTGTTATCTTTATGTTTTATCATTAATATATTTACTCTTATAGTGAAGTCACTTGGAGGGAGGTTCGGAAACAAAAATTTTGGTTGAGGGGTCGATATCAAATTTTAAAAACTACAAAATGAAAGACAATCGTTTGAATTTTTTTTTACTTTTCCAGTTGGCGGGCTATCCCTTTCAACCCTTTAGCTCCGTCTCTATCACTTTGTCACCGAATCTCTCCATGCATATAAGAATGCCACTAACTAATCAAACCCTATCCAGTAAACTAATTAATTCACCACCATGGGTTCAGAAGTACCTAAGCTCCCCCACAATAGAATTCAACGAAACGAACACGATTCCAGGCACGAATTCCTGGAAATCTACTCCAGACTCCGTCCGACGGGCACTGGATCGTACGGATGTTTCGTGCTTTCGTATGAGATTGAGAACACGAAAATAGCTCGGAGTTCCAGGAGGCCATGTTCGGCCTGTTGGAGGACCTGTTTCGTCTCCCCCCAGAAACTAAGACGAAACACACTTGCAAAAACATGATCGGATACGGGAAATTCCCTGTCATGCCTCTCTTCGAATTTTTCATGATCGAGGATGCCCACACTCTCGAAGCTGCACAAGATTTCACCAGCCTCATGTGGCCTGATGATGGCGATGATCATAAATTCTGGTAAATGATTAGTCGCACGCTTCTTCTATCATATGAAGTAAAATACACTATAAGAAAAAATAATATTAATAACAATATAAAAGTTGACATTAATAATTGTATTAAGTGATAATATCTTCTATAATTTCTTTTTTTTTTCTATTCAAATTCAATCCACTATGAGAAAGCACCACCTTCAATATCGGAAATTTTTTGACCGAGCGATCAATAATAGAATTCAATGTAAATAGAGTTAAAAAAACAATCGGTGACAATGTTTACTAATGGGATTTGTTATAGACGAAATCTGTTATAGAAATTAAATTTGTAATGTATACATTCGTCACTAAAAGGTATGCATTCTTGTAGTGAGCCCAATCCCTTGATTTTTTTGGCTTGTTTCTTGTACAGTGAAGCTTTCAACACATAATGTAGGCGGCAGCTGGACATGGATCAAACTGTGAAGAAAATGGTGTTAAGCAGCTATGGTTTAGAAAAGTACTGCGACACTTTAATTGAATCGTCGTTGTATACAGCCAGACTCATGAAGTACCACTCATTGGCCGGGGCGAAAACAAGACTGATATCGCTCTTTGAGTCCATAGAGACAAGAGCTTTCTGGCTGTAATTGTTACGAATGAGGTGAAAGGTTTGCAGATCGAAACTCCTGATGGGGATTGGATTGATTTTGAGCCATCCCCGGGAAAATTCGTGGTCCTAGCTGGTGAACTCTTCAAGGTGAGACTAGTTTGTTCAAAAAGTAATCCTTCAATGTTATCACAAATTTTTCCATTTTTTTTTCTAGTTAGGTAAAGTTTTCACTCTTCACTTCGGATTGATCCTTCATTTGTTCCACAGTTCACTGTGGACCCCACCGGCCGCCCCAAAAGCAAACACTATGTTTGGTTTTGTTTTCAAAAGCATTTATCTCTGAAAATGAAGAGTATGCCAGGCAAACACCATTTTGCCCAAAGGGAAACCAGTTTTTGAAAAATATTCATTTTAATCATCCAATCATATAATATTCAATTTACAATCATTTAACAGAATGACGTGACATCACTAAATATATAAACAATCAACATTAAGACCAATTATTATGAATATTTTCGCTCAAAAATAACACCAAACACATTTTCAATTGAAATACATCATATCGTGCATTTTCCAACATCTTATCCTAACACAGTTTCTCAAAACACAGAATCCTAAAAGTAACACCAAACATGACGAAAGCTTTTGGGGGAGGGCCATATCCTCTCCAACCTCCTCTGACCTCTATCAAGTGGACTGGTTGTTGAAAGATGGTAGAAATGGGGTCATATCTGTAAAACCCGAGCCCTATTACCGTATTTATATATTATTATTATTATTATTATTTGTACTATTGGGATTATAATTTTATTATTTCATTATTATTGCTATCGTTAATGTTATTAATATTAGTTAAATCCTATTACAATTAGGGGTATTGGGCTATCTTATTTAGCCTAGGATTATTGGATTTATATTACTATCATGATTGGGCTTAGGGTTATTAGGCTAATTTTATTAGATTTGGAACTATTGGGCTAATCCTTTTAGGGTTTGGAATTTGAATTATATATATATATATATACACACACTCACAAAGTCTAGACGAGAAAGAGAGAGAGGGAGAGCAGCGGCGGACTCCATATTCCAAAGCAACGATTTGAGTTTGAAAATTTTCCCGAGATTGATATTCGGAGAGAGACCAATTTTTCCAGTAAGTAATAACTTGATTTAATAACTTGTTTATGTTCTAATTGTCCAATTAGATTTAATAACTTGATTTAATAACTTGTTTATGTTCTAATTGTCCGATTAGATTTAATAACTTGTTCATGTTCTAATTGTCCAATTAGATTTGCGGAATATATATATACATATATATATATACACACATATATATAATAACTTGTTCATGTTCTAAATGTCCAATTAGATTTGCTGAATATATATATATATACATATATATATACACATATATATAATAACTTGTTCATGTTCTAATTGTCCGATTAGATTTAATAACTTGTTCATGTTCTAATTGTCCAATTAGATTTGCGGAATATATATATACATATATATATACACATATATATATATATAATAACTTGTTCATGTTCTAATTGTCCAATTAGATTTGCTGAATATATATATATATATATATACATATATATATACATAGATATAATAACTTGTTCATGTTCTAATTGTCCGATTAGATTTAATAACTTGTTTATGTTCTAATTGTCCAATTAGATTTAATAACTTGATTTAATAACTTGTTTATGTTCTAATTGTCGGATTAGATTTAATAACTTGTTCATGTTCTAATTGTCCAATTAGATTTGTTGAATAAGTTAAGCCGCAACAATTGACTTTCTTCATGTACTAAGAAGTTTATCTTACAAGTATACAAGTCATATGCATATACATATACATACATATATATATATATATATATATATATATACAGATAGCATGTTATGGCAATTCCTTGTGCAACTTGTTTGTAGGGCCGTACTCACTAGAGACAATTAATATACATACCTACATATAGATACATGTGTGCATGTGTATACACATATTGATTGATGAAAGATAAGGTGGGAGCACGCAAAGCTTAATTAGCACTACTTGTTCTTCTATTCTTTGTTCTGTAAATAGGAGTCTTGAAGAGTAGATCATGGGCGGGGATGCAATTCTATTGTCGAATCCATGCAATAATTGGCCTTTCTATTTTAATTGGTCATATCTAAGGGAACCACACGCACGAGATTAGTATCGATTATTATACTATCGTAGCATTATAATAGGATGTTAGTTATAATTATAAAGGGATATCAATTTTTATGAATTATCCCACTTTGATAGAATATTATAAGATAACTTATATTCATATTCTTATATTGTTAGATCCATACGACCACGCTTAGTACCTGACCCGTGAAGTCTTGGATACTATAGGAATTCGAACAGTTTAAGGTAAGTGGTTTCCTCTCTCTATTTATTTAATAAAAAAATAAGTTTTCCATAAAGTTATGTTTTCGTCGAAAAAGTTATTTACATATATAAAAATGGATTTGAGCATGCTATTTTATGAGTTTTCTTGATGTAAAGCTAAAAGTTGTTTCATGTTGTGCTCTATGTGTATTTATGAACATGCTCCGAACACTTGGGATACTATTGGTAGGAACACGTTCCAAAATTTCCGACCGAGCTACGGGGTACAGTAGCAATTTTCGAACCCACTTAACGGGGTCATAGTTAAGGCCCTCCTACGGGTAATAATAGTAGTGTCCGAACCCACCTAACGGGGTTATAGTTAGGGCTTGATCAAGTTGGCCAATAGAGATTTCGAAGGTTCACGAGCATAGTTATATAAATGAATTTGTCTGATTCTGTTTTGTTATCTGTTCCGTTATTTGAAAAGTGGAAAATAATAATTTCTGAATATTGTCTATGTGTGCAAAGTGTGATTTTAACGATATTTATATATATATATATATATATATATATATGTAACTTGCTCAAATTCGATAGAGGGTCAAGAGATCCCTTACTGGGCGAATGCGCTCACACCACTAATAATCATTTTGCAGAGGATAGTGCCGAGAAAGGTGACGAGGAACGATTTTGGGGTTGGTGAGTGGATTGATGGAGTCATTGCGTCGAGACTTTAGTTATAGTTATTTGTTTTGAGGTTTTCTTTTATGACTATCCATTAAGACTATTATAGATTGGTTTACGATTTATGTTTTAGAACTAAAGATGTAATAGTTAGGATTATTATTTTATCCTCTGCGAGACTAAGGTTTTTGAATGAATATTTAATGGCTTTTAGTATGTTCTTATTTCCGTGGCTTGGTGTCTCTAAGTCCTTTGGGCTTAGGGGCATCGCCGTGCCGCGTCCCGGGATACGGGGCGTGACATTTAGTGGTATCAGAGCCTAGGTTATGATCTTTGGAATTTTATTGATTAGACCGAATGGCAAGTTAGGGGTTTAATAGTTTGCATAGGTAATACATCAAGAATCTAAGAGTTTGCAGAGGTAATGAATTATGTATTATACCAACTAGTCGAGGTATACTTAAATTCTCATGGTTTAACCTCAAAATCTCACCAAGACCTACGTGATAAGCTGTAACTTATTGTGATACCATCCGTGGGTTCTTCTTAGGATTGAGTAGAAGTGTTTTTATATGTTTTTCATTTATTTCAAATTTTTTTGGATTAATACGTAATATACTTATGTAAAGGTATATTTATCAATAGTCAATTAGGGAGTCCCTTATTTCCAAAACTTGTGCTAACGAATGACAATTCCTTATATAGGACATGGCTGGCAGACCTAGACGTTGTAACCAAAACCCTCGTTATGCCACTAACCCAGAGGAACGTAACGAGCAACCACAGGAGAACCAACACCATCCACCCCCAGCACCACAAATGGGAATTCGCGAAGAAGACTTGGTAGCCATTGCTACCGCCGTAGCTCAAGCGATGCAAGCCCAAAATCAGCAACAGGCTCCAGTTGCGAACCAACCACCTGCTGTGATGGGGACAAAGTACCATTATGAGGCGTTGAGAAGAGCCCATGTGCCAACCTTTGATGGTTCTCATGATCCAGAGGTAGTCCAAAAATGGCTTAAAGAGATAGAGGATAACTTCGAGTTAATGGAGGTTCCTTTGGAAATCAGGCCCAGAGTCGTGATACCCTTCCTAGTGGGTGAAGCAGCAAGATGGTGGGAAGGTGTGTTGCCTCCAATGCTAGCAGAGGGACCTATTACATGGGCACAATTTCGAGAGGCTTATCTTAAACATTTCTTTCCTAGTGCCGTTCGACTTCAAAAGATGGCAGAGTTTGATAACGTAGTGCAACTACCAAACATGACGGTGGTAGAGTATTCCGCAAAGTTTCATTCTCTGGGAAAGTACTCACCTACCATAATGGCAGATACGCAACTCAAGATTCATAAGTTTACCAAGGGCTTGAAAAGTCGAATCCAGTCAGCTCTCGCAGTATATGAGCCAAGGAATTTTGACGAACTTCTTGGGGCAGCCATCAGAGCAGAGGCCGACATCAAGAGAAGAGATGAAGAGAATAAGCTGAAGAGGCCTAGAATTGAGATGAATCCGAACCGAGGGCCTCCTAAACGACTACTATTTACTCAGTCTAACAAGAAACCAGTCCCTCCCAAGCAGCAACCACCCGAAGGAGAGACATGCCAATACTGCTTTAGGAGGCATATAGGGGAGTGCAGATGGAAGAATGGAGCATGTTTTCGTTGCGGCCAGCAGGGCCATAAAATATCTGAATGCCCACAACCGGACCCTCGGACAGTTGGAAACTTTAATGCCAAACCAGCAGGTACTACTCAAAAGCCAAAGGGGAATGCAAGAGTGTTTGCGTTGACGGAGGAGGAAGCCAACAATGCTGAGGATGTAGTGACAGGTATGATCGAAGTTAATAATATGAGCACTTATGCATTATTTGATTGTGGCGCTACCTATTCTTTTGTGGCTAAAAAGTTTGCTAGACTTTTAAGTGACAAACCTATGATACTTGATGAGCCTTATAGAGTAGCCACTCCTGCGAATAAGACTCTAGTCTCAGACCTAGTTTACAAGAATATCACTATTGGGCTTGACAAGGTCGAACTTAAAGATGATCTGGTGCAAATCAACATGACTGAATTAGACTGTAGAGGTAAACTGATAAACTTTCGACCACCAGAAGGAGGCAGCTATATATTTTGTGGAGATAGAAAACATCCACATAGGAGCGCAAGTTTCTTACTCTCAGCCGCACAAGCCAGAAGAGCTATTAAAAAGGGATGTGATGCCTACGTTGCTTTTATTACTGACACAAGGGAGAAGGTCATGGACATTAAAGATATTCCAGTAGTGAATGAATTCTTCGACGTCTTTCCTGATGACCTACCAGGACCACCCCCAGATCGGGAGATCGAATTTGAGATTAATCTAATGCCTGGATCAGCACAAATTTCAAAAGCACCATACCGAATAGCCCCAGCTGAGTTGAGAGAACTAAAGACACAGTTACAAGAGCTGATAGACAAAGGGCAAATCAGGCCAAGTGTATCACCATGGGAAGCTCCAGTATTATTTGTGAAGAAAAAAGATGGAAGCATGAGATTGTGCATCGATTATAGGGAACTAAACAAGATTACTATCAAGAATAAGTACCCGTTGCCTAGAATTGATGATCTGTTTGACCAGTTAAAGGGCGCCAAGGTATTTTCGAAAATAGATTTGAGATCTGGTTATCACCAACTTAAGATAAAAGCAGAGGACATATCTAAGACTGCTTTTAGGACAAGATATGGACACTATGAGTTTTTGGTGATGCCTTTTGGGTTAACGAATGCTCCTGCAGCTTTTATGGACCTGATGAATAGAGTATTCAAGCCATACCTAGACAAGTTCGTAGTCGTGTTCATAGATGACATATTGGTTTACTCCCCTAGAAAAGAAGAACATGAGGAACATTTGAGGATTGTTTTACAGACTTTAAGGGACAACAGGCTCTATGCAAAGTTCAGCAAGTGTGAATTTTGGCTAAAAAGTGTGGCATTTCTAGGGCATGTAATATCCGAAGAAGGCATAGCAGTGGATCCGAAGAAGGTGGAAGCTATAAAAGACTGGCCTCAACCGACCAATGTGACAGAAGTCAGGAGCTTCCTAGGATTGGCGGGCTATTATCGAAAATTTGTGGAAGGATTTTCTAACATAGCAATGCCTATGACCAAGCTTACACAAAAGAGATCAAAATTCGAGTGGGACACTACCTGTGAGGAGAGCTTCAACGAGCTTAAACAAAGACTTGCATCGGCCCCTATTTTAGCACTACCCTCAGAAGTTGGCCAATTCACGATATATAGTGATGCATCAAAAAGTGGGCTATGGTGTATCTTGATGCAAAATGACAAAGTAATTGCATACGCATCAAGACAACTAAAGATGTATGAACAAAATTACCCTACTCACGATTTGGAATTAGCAGCCGTCGTCTTTGCTTTGAAAATCTGGAGGCATTATCTTTACGGAGAGAAGTGTGAGGTATACACTGATCACAAAAGCCTTAAGTATCTCTTTACGCAGAAAGAGCTGAATATGAGGCAAAGGAGATGGCTAGAGTTAATCAAGGACTACGATTTGAGTATCCATTATCACCCAGGGAAAGCAAACCGAGTAGCTGATGCTCTAAGTAGAAGGGCAAGCGGGGCATTAGCCACCATGCTTGCAAGGCAATTTGAGTCATTGGAATTAGAAATAGTGGAATCCACTGATGAAGTTCTGGCAGCTCTAAGTATTAAACCACTTATCGTTGAGAGGGTTAAGCATGCTCAAGAGGCTGACCCTGAGCTAAAAGAAATCAAGGAAAAGGCCAAGACTGGGATACTAACTGACTTTCAAGTTGGGGCGAACGAGACTCTATATATGAGGGGAAGGTTATGTGTCCCTAAGGATGATGAACTCAAGAAGGAGATTCTATCAGAAGCCCATAATTCCAAATTCTCCATACACCCTGGGAGCACAAAAATGTATCAAGATATAAAGAAGAGTTTCTGGTGGAGTGGCATGAAGAGAGAAGTAGCTGAATATGTGGCAAGATGTCTTGTGTGCCAAAAGGTTAAAGTCGAGCACCAGAGACCAGGCGGATTGCTACAACCTTTAGAGATTCCAGAGTGGAAATGGGAGCATATTACAATGGACTTTGTGGTGGGATTACCACGAACTCGACAGGGTTGTGATACTATTTGGGTTATTGTTGCTCGGCTTACTAAGTCTGCACATTTTCTCCAGATTCGCTCCACTTATACCTTAGATAAGCTGGCATCACTGTATTTGGAGAACATAGTTAAACTACATGGCATTCCAGTAAGTATTGTGTCAGATCGTGATCCCCGATTTACATCACGATTTTGGAAAAGTTTTCAGCAAGCTATGGGGACCAAAGTGGAGCTTAGTACGGCGTACCACCCGCAAACTGATGGACAATCTGAGAGAACGATCCAAACATTGGAAGATATGCTTAGATCTTGTGTTCTGGAATTTAAAGGCAATTGGGGTGATTACTTAACCCTCATAGAGTTCTCATATAACAATAGCTACCACAGTAGCATTGGCATGGCCCCTTATGAAGCTTTATATGGGAGAAAGTGTAGGTCACCACTTTGTTGGGATGAAGTAGGAGAGAAGAGAATCACGGGGCCTGAGTTAGTCCAACTTACAGTAGAGAAAATTGCTATAATCCATGAGAAACTTAAAATAGCTCAAGATCGGCAGAAGAGTTGGGCTGATAACAAAAGAAGACCCTTAGAATTTCAAAAAGGAGAGAAAGTGTATCTAAAGGTGTCACCGACACGTGGGGTTATACGATTCGGGAAGAATAGAAAGTTAAGTCCAAGATATATGGGGCCATATGAAGTACTAGATAGAATCGGAGAAGTAGCACAGTCTGTACTACTTCTATTTTATATTATTAGTCGTTTTAAGTAAATTTTTTATTACACAATATGTGTTATTTTATGAAAACAAGACAGTATTTAATGCCCTTTTCAAATTTACTCTCAAATTAAATACCATTAACACAACCTCTTAATTATCAACACTAAAATTTCATGAGGAAAAATTAGTCACATAGAATATAAGAATCATGAGAAATTCTTACGCGCGCCAGGTTCGGCTGTATCAAGATTAATTACAGGGTGAGTGTTTTGCACTTGCTATGTGATTGGTGTATAGTTTAGGGAGAGTGATCAATCACATAACAAGGATATTAATATTTGCTACATGATTAGTTAGATGTGACCAAACCAGATTTAGATAAGAATTTTTAAAAAATCATAACTATCAAATTTTTCTTAATATATATGACGTAACCTTAAATGACTATTATTATAAAATGGAGATAGTAATAAATAAAGTATTCGTTCATAGGTTCAGCTATCAATTCTATAAGTTCTTATGTTGTTTATACGATAGAAAGTCGAGGTTGTATAGATATCAACTATTAATAATGCTAAAAAGAATCAAAATCTAATACTTAAATAAACAAATAAAAGGCAAATTACATCTAGACCTCTGGAAATATAGCATAATTATAAAATTAGTCTCTTTAATTTTAAAAATTACAAATATCACTCTCAAGTATGCATCAACTTAATAAAATTTAATGTTCATCACAATGGGATGCAATTGTTGAATTTATTTTTTGCGTTTTCAACCACGTTCATGAAATAAAATTTATAAAGAATCTAGAGTTCGTTTAAATGGGTTTTTTTAGAAGGGAAAAAAGAAAAGCACTTTAACAAAAAAAATTGTATTTGAATAGGTCTTTTGAAAAAAACAAAAACCAAAAAAGAAGCTAAAATATGATTTTTTTTAGAAGCTATCCATTGTAGCCTTATATAAAAATATTTTTAATTATCATATCTATATGCAAAATTACTTAATTTTAAAAACAAAAAAATTAAAACCTGCCCAACGCATCCTTAAACACCTCAGCCTCCCCCTACGGGTCAAATTACGTAACAGGTCTAACAAGGCATACCATGGCTATGTTTTTGGGCCAACTTTTCTATATGGAGACAGCATTTATCTGTACATACAAGTAGGTAGGCCCATAAACTTTTGCTCGGGCAACTGAACTTTCATGATAACTTGCCCATTACATCACATATATAAACAATTTGCTTTTTTATTTTTTTTCTTCCTTTTTTTGTTCCTAATTATCGAAAGTGTCGTAATACATTTCATCCGTCACATCAATATTTCAAATCAACAAAAATTATTGTATCAAATATCAATAATCAATACCAACATGAGTTGGCTCCATTGGAAGATGTTTAAGTTCACTTAATCAGAGGTCTCGAGTTCGAACCCTGAGAATATAAAGAATTCTATTGGGAGAGCTCTCCCACAAATGGGACCTGACAGTAGCTCGACTCCGAATTAATCAGGGCCCAAAGAGACTTACGAATACTGGGGGGTCATGAACCAAAAAAAAAATATCAATAATCAATTATTATCAAATATAAAAGAACTAATACAATAGCCATTAAAAGAAATGATATTAGCGCCAAAAAATAAGGTGATAATGTAAAAGGCGTCATTAATAATATACAGAAGTAACAATATCTTTTACTTCATTAATAATTAAATTTGACTATTGAAAATAAATTTTTATTTTGTCATCAACTGGCTCAAAGGTGATAAGATTAATATTTTGAGTTATAGCTATTTAAAATCAGTAATACTCCTATAGCAGCGATTTGATGATAAAAGAAATCGTTGATATGATTTTATAATAAGACTTTTAAATTGTCGTTTTAGTGTGTCATGAGTTGTTAATATAACTGCTTAAATACATTTTTTGTCGTTGTGGACTTTGTGAAAATTATTGTAACATGTGACTAAAAACAAAAATTGTTGTCGCTAAATGCAGATAACTTTTATAATTTCTACACTATCACTCGATATGTCTTGAAACTATAAATTACTATCTATTAAATTACTACTTACACTACTAATAATTTAAACTTATAACCTGATGGTTACGAGGTCTTCATACTAATATTAATTAAATTAAAAATTTTCGATTACTTGACTATAAATAGGTTTGCATCAAATTAAAATCGACTCAATATCATGGGATCCTTAATAAAAAGGGGTTATAAAAAAATTTAAATTTTGGAAATTAGAAATATGATCCGTCCCACTAAAACTACTTTTTTATTAGAAAACAACTCAAAACGCAAAATTTTTGAAAATTGCATCACTCAAATTGTAACTTGTCCCAATACAAATCAAGCTTAATACGATCAGGGGGTTCATCGCCCCCACTAAAACTACTTAGAACTCCAATAAAATCATCAGAAAAACTTCACACCTAAGTTTCATTTTTCTTGGAGCATTTTGGACCAAAAAAGCAACTTTTTCCACACACCAAACAAGAATTTACACACTTTTTACGAGTGTGACTTCGGCTTCTTTTTTGGGTGAATCACAGTGCTTGGTGCAGATTTGTTAACGGGGTCCCCTTCATTAAAAGTAGTGGTGACAAAATATTTTGAGTCCTTGGGTCCAACTTAATTTAATTAATTTTAGATTAGTTTTGGATCATAAAATTTCGTAAATGAATTAAAGTGGGTTGGGTTTTACTGATTATAATAAATTTTGAAATTTAGATGAGTTTAAAATGAGTTGCAAGTCAATCTATAAGCGTACTAAATGAATCCAAGTAAAGGAAAAACAAAAATACTGTAATTTGACAATATTCCACAAATTTTATAAACGAGCAACAATGTTATTTAATATAAAAATTTTAAAAATATGTTAGACAATAAGAAAATAGATTGAAAATGTATCAAACTATGTTTGATAAGATATATATATATATATATATATATTAGTATTAGACTTTTTAGGAACCCCAATAAATCATTTACAATTCGAGTTATATCCCTTTCTAATATAACATGACCCATTGAGTCATTCACAACCCGTTCTTTTGAATTTTCTTTGAACCTAACCCATTTTAATTTGAATCCAACAACACTCAATCAGAACCCAATCCAACTCAACAATTCGCCACCACTACTTAAAAGTTTCAATCACAAACAATCCCTTGAAATTCAATTTGTTTTTACAAAATTTTTAGTGGTATAAAAAAATATACCGCCTTCATATTTTGTTCTTTTTCAAAAATTCCACCTAGTTTTAAAGGCATATTCATAAGATGGAACCAAATATTACCTTTTAATTTTTCATACCACAAGTAGTTTTCTAAAAGTTGACCAAATTTCATGGATTTTTCCATAATCACCCCCTTATTAAAAATAATCAGATGGAAAAATCATCAAATTTTATGTATTATGATTTCAACTTTAATATCTCATCTGTTTAGAATCTTTGTTCTAATGAACATATACCCATCTTTATAAATATGAAGAGTATCGTTAAGAATTTGAATTCTGATAGTATAGATGTGTGGTTAGTGTGTGTACGTATTTTTAAAAAAATATTGATATTTCGTTCTATCATGACAATGTATGTCTGTGGTTAGTAAACGTGCGTATTTAAAAAAAAGAAGAAGAATTCAACCAAAAAAAAAGAAGAAGAAGAAGAAGAGGGGAATTGTTGACTTGCTTTGCTCTTTAACGCTTTTTCTATTTTCTCCGTAGGAAAAGAAGTCCCACCACGATCCTTCGTCGTTTGTTCTTTTCCCCTTTTTCTCTGTGTGTATAATTGCATATAAATAAATAAATAAAAAATTGGCCCACTTTATGTGCACTAATATTGTATATATTTACACAGTCGACATATAATTAATTGCTGGTCCGACGTGTTTCCTAGTGCTATTGTCTTTGTTAGGTTGTCCAATTCCACAACTTTTTATACCTCTTTACATCAATCTTTTAGGTATGTTAAGTCACTTTTAGCTTAATTAAAGTTGCTTGCTTTTGTTTATTCATTTTTAAATTACATTATTAACAACTTTGTGTATATACGTAAAAAAAAAAAAAACAATATCTCCGATTATAGGGACAAAATCAAAAAAAAATTATTTAGGAGGTCAAATCAAACTTTTTAAAAATATTAAAGATATTTTTGTAATTTAAGGTGGAACAAAATATAAAATTTACAAAAAACTGCATATAAATTTTAATTTGAATAAATTGGTGTGTGTGTGTTGGGGGAGGGGGGTCACGGTTCACCCTCAAGCTCCATTCTGGATTAAGAGATAGCCGTCTATACAGATTCTCACGATGCTCGTCGTGCATTTAGTCGGGTCTAATAGAAGTGTTTGATACTGATAGTTCGTAGACCTAAAAATTTTAACAATATGTTTCTAATATGATCCAAATCGTAGCTTTTTAAAATATGCAAGCAACTTGCTTAGTTTGCAGATCTCTTTTGTTTTCTTTTGATATGAATGAATATATAAATTGATTCATGAATATACTATTGTTCCATGCGTTATCTAAAATGATTATCGAGTAAACATTTGTCAATCACACGTCAACATAAAAGTTTAATTTATTTGAAATCAGGACATCTATCAACTAAGAAATTCAAGAATCGTAATCAATGAATGTTCGGATTATTCAAACTTATTTTAAGTGTATAGATTCGGCTATTTATGAATCGTATGTTCTTACTTGAGAGTGCTTACTTAACTCTATTTTAACGTAATTTACGTAATGATTTTTCGAATAATTAAATCGATCACGTGTTTGATTATCACAGTGAGAATTAAGAAATCGGTAAAAATTCATATATATATATATATATATATACACACACATATATTTATACTATATATACTATTATATACAAAGAAATGATAAATTAACTACATTGATCTGTCATTAATTTTAATTGTCATATTATTTTTTTTTTACTTTTTCTCTTCTATTTTGTAGTTTGTGTGGTTTTTTTTTTCAACACATCTCCTCTCTCTTATGTCGTGTACTACAATATTTAATATTTTTTAACTTTCTTATTTAATTATTTTTTCAGCCATAAAATTGTATCTTATTTTAAGCATTTTACTTTTCAAATATTATGAATTTAATAATATACAACTTTTATTTTCATTTATAAAATTGAATGAGTATGTATAATTTAATTTCTTAAACTTTTATCACATATTTATATTGGATTTTTTTTTTTATATTGCATAGCATTGAATGCATCAGATAGTATGTATAAAAGACGCGGGAATTAGTCCGCACTCATTTAGTCTAATCATATATACTATGCTTTTAGATGTATGGAGAATTCGGGATCGTAATCAGAATTTGAATCCTAGTTGTATACGCGTGTGGTGTGATGTGGTGTGTGCGAATTATAAAAAAAATGTGGGAATTAAATCTCATCATGTAGCAAACAATACAAAAAATTTAAGTTTGTGGAAAAAAATTTTATATGAAACAGGTGTATGGACTCCATTCATATATCTGAGGTCCAAATTCAGTCACATATTATATATATTTTATAAACAAAATTAATATATAATACGTGGCTAAATTTAAATTATACGTTGCATATACCTTATTCATGAAAGAATTTTTCAATTTGAGTGTGGTAAATCTAAAAGAAAAATTAAGTGGGGCAGCTTCAAAAATTAATGACTTTCTTGTCCCAATAGCCACATGTCAGTTAACCATTTACTAGCTTTTGTGTGTCAGAAAAGCTTTCCACTGTCAGACCAATATATATGAGCCTCTAAAGACTCACAGTCACAGCACTACTATTTAGCACATAGAACCATACTATACTCTGCAAGAACAACACCCTCTATCTCTCTCTCTCTCTCTCTCGTTCATTCATTAAGATCCTCAGCTCAATCTGAATTTATATTTTCTTGGGCCTTTTTATTTATTATTTTTTCTTTTTTTTTAGTAGACCATTTTGGTTTCAAGTAAGTAAGGTGGAAAAATGGATGTGGATTTCTGGGCTGCAAGAGTTCACAGGAACATCATCCCTTCTGGCCAATCTGCCAGGCCTGGTAAAAAATTTTGCTTTGTATCTAAGTTTGATTTCTTGAATAGTGTGCAAATTCTTCTGAAATATGTGCTTTTCTTGGTCTCAGTTACTGTTTATGGGTTGGATTTTTGTAATTTTTGGATGTTTATTCTTGATTTAGCCCAGAAAAGTATGCATTTTTTTTTCATTTGAAATAGTGTATTTTTTCACATTACAGAGCTGATCTATTTTCTTGATTATAATTTATAGCAATGAATCAAAGTACAAGTCTGAACTTCATTTCTTTAGGAGTGGGGTGGGATTGGGATTGGGGTTAGTCCTGCTCTCGTGGACTCATTAGATGCTACCCAGTGTTTTTTTAACACTTTTCATGTCATCATATTCAAATCCGATGCCTGAAAACACCAGTTGAGTAATGCCTGAGTGGGTAGCATGAAATAATTCGCTTTCGTGATGGGGGTAACTAGGGGCAAATGTAAGGTCGAAATAAGTTATATGGGAGCTATGTGTAATTTTGAAACCGAAAGGCGATATCTTTGTGTGATTGTATATAGTTACAAGGGAATGTGCAATTGTTATTGCTTTGTAATCATGTCAATGAAGAAGGTAATCTTCGAGGAGTGGATAAAATTTTAAGATGGCCAAAGTATTGAAAGTGTCTTCTTGTTTACATTTCTGTTATGGTGTTTCATATAGTTATTATAATCGGAAAGCTAATGATAATCATTGGATTGATGAATAGGAAATCATATAGTGATGGAAGATGAAACGGGCGATGAAGTGAGAGCTTGGTTTCCTTGCCCTTTTTGTTATGTGGAAATCGAAGTGCCTTTGCTTTGTGTACATCTGCAAGAAGAGCACTGCTTCAACTTGAAAAATGCGGTAATGAATCACCTTCTCTTGTATACGGGAATGTACATTTACTCATTTTTTGGTGTTGACAAGACCTAAAGGTTGTCGGGTTTTTCGCCTAGTTATTGCCCTTTAGAATTACTATGGGATATTAGAAATGTCAAGAATGTTGATAGTGAAATCAACTTATTCCTCTTTGATCTTTCATATGAAAAATTACAAGGGGTTATATGCAATATTGGAATCAAGAAGGAACATTTGTGTGATTGCACAAAGTTGCAAAGAAGCTGCATGGTTACATAGTGTCTTCTTATACATACTTTGATATTTTGGTCTCGCTCTCAACTTTCTTTTCCAGGTTTGTCCCATATGCGCAGCCAACTTAGGAAGGGACGCACTCGGCCATTTCACGGTACATCATGCACATTCAATTAAGGTGTGTCTTTTTCTCAACTTGATGCGAACGAATAGGGGATGTAAACGATGCTCAATTCACATATCTTTTTTTCTTTCTCAGAGGAGGAAACGATCTCAAAAGTCCGGCTTCGGGAGTAATGTATCATCAAACATCGTGAAGGACTTGAGGGAACTAAGTACGTTTCTTGGCGCTAATTTGCTAACCGGCCTGGGCAGTGGGAACGAACCTGCTCCCGATCCAGTCCTCTCGACATTTATCTGCAACGTGCCTCTTGCAACCCCTAAGGATAATGAGAAAGATGCCTCGTGCGTTGCTGCAACAAGTGATGCAAAAAAGTAAGTTTCTAAATGCCAAGTTTTGCATAGAGCTCATAATCATATAACTTTCAAAGTCGTGCAAGGATGATAAATTTAACTCGAAGATTGAACTGTAAAATTGTGGGTGATCGGTATGGCTATTATGGTAGAGAGTAAGTGACATTTTGTTTAAACTAAATCAAAAGGGTCTTTATTTTTTTTGTTCAATCGTGTTTTTAGGATTAGCTTGAACTCCATGAGCTCTCTATTTGTGACCTTTATTTATTTACTTAGTCAATTGATGTAAAATATGGTGAGTTTCAGGTTTCTCCTCTATTTTGCTACTTCATTTACCTCTGTTTTGGTCAACTGGTGCCTCATCGCCTCATGGCACACGCCCACAAGAGAGAGAGAGAGAGAGCATGCTTCAACTTTAGCTTAATTACTTAATTTAGTCCTATACAAAGTAGCAATTGATTGAAATCGCTGACGAAAATATGAAGGGAAAAGGTATTATGGCTCATATTTTCACCACATTACTTGGTTGTTCTGGGCCATTCTCAACCCCGGGAGGAAAACATCCCAACTCCTCTATCTCTGTGTCTCTATCTCTCTCTCTCTCACACACACACATTTTCAGACAGAGAGAGCAGGATAACTCGACTGGATCAGTTAAAAGTTCGCCATATCTTGTCAGTTTTATTAACCGTATTCTGTAGAGCTCCTTTTGAGGTTCTTATTTAGCCGCCGAACTAAACTATAAATTAAACTAATGGGATGAATCAAAGGAGGTCTGTATCATGAACCTTATACCGTGCACATTGCTTGGACCGACTCTAGAAAGTCATGTTGATATGAACAAGGAAATCCTATAGGAACGAGAATAGAAAGAAACGGAAGGATATCCTATTCGATTTATTTGTATTGTATGTGAACCAAATCTTGTCTATTTCAACTTCGACATTTCGCTCTTTCAACCAACCAATCTAACCTTTTTCCTCAGAGGAACATCCCCCAATTCGATCAATTACTCTTCCAGCTTTGTCAACAGATAGAGATGTATTTCGGTCTAAAGTTTATACTTCCACTTTTTTCTTCTCTAGCATAAGGTTCTCTCCCACTAATGAATCATAAGTACCTATCTATATGTTTTTTAAAGATAAGATTAAAGACGAGATCTGTTATTGCTTTATTTGCATGTCCTCTAGAAACTTTAAAGTATGTCCAGATATTCGGTGCTACAATTGTCATGAATAATGCAATCTCGTGTTTCTTTTTCGCAGCAGCAACCCATCTGCCCGAGACGAAGCCGACGGACGAGACTATGAAGAAAGGAGGCAGAGAGCTGCATTTCTTCAAGAGCTTCTGTCATCAACTATTTTTTAGCAGCACTTTGTGGAGCTTCTCAGTTGAAAAATGATCAAAAAGTGAGTGTTGTGAATGGTGATGGTTTCAGTGAGGGCACCAGGTTTTACTGCTGATGCATGGTTTCAAACTTATTTTGGAAAATATGGCTAAACGGGTGTCTCATTGGTATCAAAATTTGGGAAAATAGAATGTCAATGTGACATCTTATGAGCCAATATATATAATTGTAATATTTATCTTGAACATTATATGATATATATCATTGCATAAGTGAGTTGCTGAGATACTCAACTGCTTGTTGAAAAGCTATGGTTCTTATGATATTTCCATTCAGGAATTCATGTGTTGTCCCCATACTTACACCCCTTCTCAAAATGGTCGTAACTTAGGGGAAACTTCAAACTTTGTCCTGTGATGTACGACTTTTTTTTTTTTAATTGTCTCAGTAATTATGACTCTCTAACGTTGTATACCATAAAGTAAATTCTCTCATATTATGTCCCACGAGTCAATTTCCGTCAAATCTGTAGCAAAAATGTCATGTGGTTGTCAGTATAAATTGTTGTTGGGACGACACGCTGTGTTTTCTACTAAAAAATTTGACAGAAATCGACCTGCAGGACATAATATGATCAAATTTGTACTTTATAAAACACCATGTAATAGAATTATAATTGGTGGATTACAATCGGAAGAGGCATCATTGTGAGACAAAATTGACAATTTCCCCCATGAAACGAGATGAGACTGTTATTATAATTTATAACCTTCAATGCACAACCATCGATTAGACGATACGAGTACAAAATGACATCGAAACACAATACACTCTCAAAAATTTTAGAACAACTCAATTCGGATACAATTGTCGACAGTCGATTATATAGCCGAAAATACAGGTATATATTACATGATGTAATAAGAATGTAAAATAATTTTATTCTAATTTGACAACACAAAATTTCTGAAAACATGAAGAGAGAATGCCAATCCTTCCTGGGTTCATTTCTTTCTTATATATACGCATACATACATACATGTATGTATACGTATATGTAGCATATGATATACGCCATTTAACTCGACTGACATGAGTATCTGATACTGCTTGATGTTAATTTTTGAAGTATCTGTACATTATAACATGAAACATACCCAACATGAGTATCTGATACTACACAAACACGAGGTTATTTTGGGAGTACCCGTGCATTATAACAAGAAACATACCCAACAAACGATGCTGAGTCCTTGAACAATATAACTATGAATACTGATGATGTCGTTCTGTTTCTACAAATAGTATTTACCACAACTAGCATAGATCACCAATGAAGTGGATAACCACACTCATAAAAACCAACAAATTCAGAGACTGCAACACAACATATCATTCTAAGTCAAGAATTTTCAGAACTTCTCATCACTCATCAGAAATCAAAGAGATCAAATTCAAGAATTAAATAACATCAAGCATTTCAAAACTGCAGAAGAGATATCTCATTCCCTCAACAAACTAGAAGTGGCTATAAGTTGCTCAAAGAAATAGCGGAACCAATGGAAACAAAACTAGAATTATCATTGAATTATCACAACAATGTTCTTGAGCTAAAACTAATACACTAAATGCATAACAAAGGTAAACCCAAAAAAACCCTCCATCATATATGACATTCAAGACAAGATCTTGCAGAACCGAATTTCGCAAAATCAAGCATACACTTTCAATTAAAGCTCAACAAGGGCCACTCACATATCATCATTATCATCATCTTTACTCGATAATGGATTGAATAACACCGGCACCTACAGTCTTGCCGCCCTCTCTAATAGCAAATCTCATTCCTTGCTCACAAGCAATAGGAGTAATAAGCTCAACCTCCATCTTCACACGATCACCGGGCATGACCATCTTCGACTCCTCATCCTTGTCATTCATAATGGTGTTCACTTTCCCGGTCACATCAGTAGTCCTCATGTAAAACTGAGGCCTGTAACCAGCGAAAAAAGGGGAGTGCCTTCCTCCCTCCTCCTTCTTCAAAACGTACACGATTGCCATAAACTTCCTGTGTGGTGTAATGGTACCGGGCTTGGACAGCACCATCCCCCTCTGGATATCAACCTTCTGAACACCTCTCAGCAACAAGCCCACATTGTCCCCAGCCATGGCCTCATCCAAAGTCTTCTGAAACATCTCCACACCCGTTACCGTTGTGTTTCTAGTTTCCTTCAACCCCACAATATCAACTGTCTCACCGACCCTAACAGTACCTCTCTCAACTCTCCCGGTAGCCACCGTTCCTCTACCCGTAATCGAAAAAACATCCTCAACAGCCATCAAGAATGGCAAATCAGTCTGTCTCTGAGGGATGGGGATGTAATTGTCTACTTCATCCATCAACTGATAAATCTTATCCACCCACTCATTCTCCCCCCTCTTAATCTGTGGATTCGCCATTAGAGCCTCTAAAGCAAGCAAAGCAGAACCAGATACAATTGGTATATCATCACCGGGGAACTCATAAGAGCTGAGCAATTCTCTTACCTCCAACTCAACCAACTGAAGCAGCTCCTCATCATCAACCTGATCCTGTTTGTTCAAGAAAACCACCACATTAGGAACCCCAACTTGTTTAGCCAAAAGAATGTGTTCCTTAGTCTGAGGCATCGGCCCATCGGCTCCAGACACCACCAAAATCGCTCCGTCCATCTGGGCGGCCCCAGTAATCATATTTTTCACATAGTCAGCGTGCCCGGGGCAATCGACGTGGGCGTAATGCCGACTCTCCGTCTCGTATTCGACGGTGGCCGTATTAATGGTGATACCACGGGCTCTCTCTTCAGGGGCGGCGTCAATTTCGTCGTATTTCTTGGGAGCTGAGTTTCCGAGGGAGGCTAGGGCCATGGTGAGAGCTGCGGTGAGGGTGGTTTTCCCGTGGTCGACATGGCCGATGGTCCCGATGTTGACATGGGGTTTCTTCCGCTCGAACTTGCCGCGGGCTGCGCGGACGGAGAAGCGGCGGAGGGGGCGGGATGCGGTGGTGGTGGGGTGGAGGAAGAGGGTGGTGGAGGAGGGAGTGAATGATGAGGAGAGGATAATTTTATTGGGCTTTGATGAAGTGGGGTTTGAGAGAGAAGGGGTGGAGAGGTGTGTGAGCTTTGTAACAGCAGCGGCGGCGGTGGCGGCGGTGATGGAGGCCATAGCGGACAGAAGTGGTTGGGGAGTTTTAGAGAGAGAAAGCAGAGGAGAAAGAGAGAAATGTTGATGAAGAGAGAGAGAGAGAGAGACAGATTTGAGAAGGTATATAGTGAAGAGTGAGTGTGTGTTATCTGTGAGAGGAAGAAAGGAGGACCTCTCATACGGCTTCTATCCATTTCTAACGATCGTTGTAACTCCGGGTTGATTGGGGGTACGGGGTTTCTGTGCTACTTGGATCATGTGATTACACGTGTACGATCAGGATTCAATTTGTTTGTAATTTTACCATCTAGAAAATTTAGAATTCCATTTTTCACAAAAATGACGAGTAAAATTTAATTTCATTTGAATTCCTAATTGGATTTGATATTTCTTAAATATTCTTCTGGCATAGCTTCATTTCCAACTTTATTCCAACCATTTTAATTCTTTTTTTCTTCTAGGAACCTTATTTAAAAATTTGTATGTATAAAATGTTCGAGCAGCTCCAGTCTTGATCACTAAGTCTAGATATTGGTAATTATTTCTATTTAAGTTGTGTTTGAATTAATGGATTCGAAGTTAAGAATTTCAAATTCATGATAGTAAATCCAAAATGCAAAGCTGCTTTTTAAGTTATTGTAATGATTTGAAATTCATCGAATTTGAAGTCATTTGAAATGCGTCCCTTCAAAATCATCCTTTAGATCCAACTCCCTCAATCCAAATGTAGCCTTGAAGATTTCATTAATTGCTAGTTACCTTGGTACATTTTGTCGAATGATTTAAGTTTAAGGAAAATGTTATAGAAAAAGAATAAATGTAATGTAAGCAGACCCAATACGCCTTTAAAAAAAACCACATTAATTTTTTAGAATTGTTTGAAAAATTAATAATTTTATCTGGCTCAACGAGCTAAAATGTTAATATCAACTACATTTTCCACAATTGCAGTTGTGAATCTCAAAAATGGACTGCATTTTAGTTGTGGTTCATAAGAAAGCAAAGAAATTTGAAAGGGATCCACCACTTCATAAGTGAAGGCCCAGAAAAATTGAGTCTGTGTTTGGGCCACATCCACAATTTGGAGTCACTCTTTTTCTAAAAATATTGTACATGGAAAAAGAAAAATCATTTTGCCATCACATCAATTCTTTCCCCTTTCAACAGTCATCATTTGATCTAACGGACAAGTATCCTGTCTTTAGAGACGTGTAGAATTTGTCGTCAAGGTTAAAATCCCGACTGCGTACATGTGTTAATAGCGTGTGTATTATCAAAAAAAATATTCTTTTACTTCTTGTTGCAGGGAGCGAATGACGTAGTACTGGATAATTAGATGGATGACATATGTCCGTTTAATTTAACTTTCAATTTAATGCACTAAGTTATGACATCACTTTGAACCGCATGGCATTCGTCCAATCATCCAGTGCATCATATCGAGTGCAGTATAGAATACACCTGCATCTATATTCATCCGACAAAGTATTAAATATATGCATAACAAGAATAAAACATAGCTCATATAAATTTGCATATCAGAAATTACCCATTGCTGATATGACTTCACAGGTTTACTGCAAGAGTGATCAGAATATGTTTGAAACAGTGAACTTATGGAGAAAAATCTATCACCTACATCACTGTAACACCATGTACCACAGAATGAAAAGCTGTAAGAAAAAAATTCTATGCTGAAAACCTGTTTTCAACTTTACATTTTCCTTAAGACTTTTTTTTTATCAAAATCGGCAGCATAAACGATTTATGCCCCATGAAATCCTGTATCGGCAAAGCTTCATCGATCTCGAAATCAGTAGTAGGCAGCAAGAGATTTCTTGAACGTAGGTACAAGAATTTCTCAAAGAACAAGCACTATAGTATCAAGTCATGGGGGCATTTATACAGCATAGATTATTACGTATACAAGTGTTAAAAAGACAAGTAGCGCTTTCAACTAATAACAAATGCAAAACCAACAAGACTCCTCTAAACCAAAGGCTTAACATAGTTGGTGAAAGCATTCTCGTAGAGGGTTTTACCCTGCCCCAATCCATACCCAAACAATACCCGTACAGTAGACCTACAAGAAACATATATTTGATGGGAGGGACCGAAAATGCAAGAAATGTTCTTTTCAAGAGTCGAGGACAACATATGGGGAAAAACTTGAATTTATTCTTTCTGTACACAAGTATTTTCATCTCCAAAATCCATCAGGAATCAAACATAAGTGGTACCATATACCTAATTAGCTCTCCATGCATCCTGGGGAACAAGTATAGCTTACAAAACCAAAATAACACAGGTTTTCCAAGAATCTTACACTTACTGAAACAATCAACCCTCGTATTGTTAATAGCAAATATGAATCTGTACATGTATGCTACAAAGAAAATTAGAGGACCTATTAATTATCGAACAAAGTGAAAAGTATAACTAATATTTGCAATGTGATAAGATAATCTCAGGCTTACCAAAAACCATGCTAGCTATGCTTCGTAAGATCCAGACGATGTCTCAATTCAACAGAAACCCTTATCCTATTTCAAGGCTGTTCATGCCCTAAAGAGCTTTTGGCAGCAGGTTCAACGAGCACCATATATATACAGCTATACCTCTGCCACATCATCTTTCAAAATCACTGCAATACCGACATCAGATCCAATACTCATCTTCACCCCACTGAAGCTGTTTCTAGAAACAGGGCCACGTATACATCTTTCAACAATTGACCTTTGCCTTTCATATCTCCTGATAGTGTTGAGAATATTCATCATTATGGAGTATTTTGAGAACTTCCTGAGTTAGAAAAGTAAGATTGCAAGACTTACATCTTTGAGGCTGTCTGAAATTTATGTTCGAATCTCTTCAGGCTACAAATGCGTAGCACTTTCTGGCGCATCTCCTGAGGTAGTTCCTTTAAAAGATTCGAAACACCTTGGTCATGTTTCTTCTTAAGTTCAGCTAGCTCCCTCATCTGCTCATCCAGCATATCTTGAAGCTTCTCAACAAGACTATTGATGTCATATGAATCAGTTAGAGGCCCTTTGCCATCTGAATAAGTTTCCTGTTTTCCACAGCTATCATCATGATCAGAATCATATTCCACATGCCTGAGAGGAGAAGCATCATAGGTACAGTTTACATCTTTATGACTAAGAGGGGATTGCAAATTTTCTTCAGACCAGGTGTCCCCAGAGGTTACTGATTCTGCCAGCATCAAGTTAGACGGACCAGGTCTTAAAGGAGAGTTTCCACCACTAGCTCTGGTTGAATCAGACCAATATTTTCTTCCTGATGGCAGTCTTTCCAGAACGATGGCACCCGATCTAGGTGAATCACTGAATGTGGGAGAAACATCATCAGGACCTCCATCACCACCTATTTCTAGAATTGCTTTACTACTAAAATTATTGTTGTTTGAGGATTCTCTAGGTGCCCAATCAGGGATATGGGATCGAATTTCAGAATCGATCATTGCAGCAATAACCGAGACATCATGGTCTGTTAAATCCAGCTCTTCGACCATTTCACTAGCAACATTAATTGAAGTATCCACCTCAATATCAAATGGGAAGTGAATGTTCCGGATATGACCTGAGCTAATAAAGAAAATAAGATTGATTGTACTCATGAGGGGATGTTTTCTATGTCAGAACAAGAACTTCATACAGAAAAAAGAAACAAGAACCTGATGAATCTGCTATACGGAGTTTTAAAAATATTGTGTTATGGTCTTTTCTTTGGCCCTGCAGCATAAAATCTCGACTTCCCTCAAGCACAGAGTCTTCAGGGGGTTTTCCATTGTCAAACGGGTTACCATTATTATCTGCAATCATAGTGTCAATAACAGTGAAACAGGGGTTCAATGCAATCAAGGAATAAATAAATCGTGCAACATGCACCTGCATTCGAGGACCGGGTCTGTACAGGACGACTCATACTCGCAGCATCCTCATCCGATTGGAGAAATGGGTCCATCAGCAGTTCTTTGGCTGATAAGCGATCAGACACTTTTGCAATGCATTTCTCTATAAATGCTCGGACTCCAGGATCCTTCACTTTTCCTAATGATAAAGGCTTGATTCCCTTAAACAAGCCGAATGACAAAAAAGTGAGTGGTATAGAAGAGAGAAGTAAAAGTTAAGATAAACATCAGTTAGTTCTAATCAATATACAACTGAAACTGGGTGATTAAGTTTTTAAACATAGAACTAATCAACTTTCTGCTTTCTTGTGGCTCAACTATCAAATTTATTAAGAGAAACAGATTAAGATAGCGTCCAGCTAAAACGAAGACAATTAATTATAGATCTTCCTGATGATTGGTGTTTTAGAGTGACAAGTACCTTAGTAATGAACCCATTTAAACTTGATGGCTAATCTACATATTCTGTAGACCTTGTGCTTAGACAAACTCAATGAACTCATGACTGAACCACTGCAAGAAGACAGGATCGGGTCCAGTATTGCACGAAAGCCGAAAAGAAGGAGATGCCATGCATTCAGACCCAATCAAAACCAACCACGCTTATGCGTGGAACCATTTCAAATGGGGGGGGGGGGGGGGGTGGGGGGGGAGACCTCTCTTTACTTTGGAAAACCTGAGGTTCGGCATTACAAGCAAACTAGTACCATGGGGGTGCAAGGTTTGAGAACCCTGTGGTAACCCATTTTCTTTATTACGGAAAACAGGCTATTAAAGAAAAATATTTAAAAACACTTACTGCGGTCACTTTCTTGTATATCTGAGCAGCATTTGCACATTCAGTATATGGATACTCAAGGGTCACTAGCTCCAGCAAGCACATGCCAAAGGCATAGATATCTACCAGCTCATTATATTCCTCCTCATAAAGCTCCGGAGCCATGAACTCCGGGGTGCCTAGCATCAACTCACATTAAACAACCATTAAGTCTCCAGCAAAAACCAAATTCATGCAATGAGTGAACATAAATTCAAACCACACCTATGACACTGTGAGCAGAACGGGCCTGCTGAAGAATAGCAGCAAGCCCCAGATCACCAATTTTCACCTCCCCTTGGTTTCCATTAACAAAAATGTTATCACACTTCACGTCGCGGTGAATTACTGGTGGGTCATGACTGTGAAGATACAGAAGCCCCTCTAGGATTTGTCTAGACCATTTCTTGAACGCTCTGAGATCAACATGCTTATGTTTCTTCCGGTACCTAGACACAATAACCAACTATTTCTAGGCCATATTTCATTAAATGGATTGCTGATTCAGCACTGTAAATGTACATAAACAAGTAAAAAAATGTCTCATGAAATTTTAACTTACTGCCGCAGATTCCCAGATGTGAAAATTTCAGTAATGAAGTTGATATGCTCATTCTTGGTGTCGACCCACGAGTTGTAAAATTTGATAATATTCTTGTGCTTGAGGGTTTTCAGCAAGTGCACTTCAGAATACAACCGTTCCAAGTCCACCGCGTTCCTCAATAGATCCCCAACTTTAACCTGATTCCAAGCCACCTCAATTCCTTCCAATTCATCAAATGCTCTATATCTATATTACCAGCATCAAAGTTAAAGGCTTTAACTACAACACCATTTGTGCTTAAACACACAAAAAGGTGGGGGGGGGGGGGGGGGGGGAAGGTTTTGAGAGGAAAGATTACACTTTCTTGAAAGCTCCTTTGCCTAGTATCTCCTTATACTGCAACGAATAGCATCACAAAGAATAAAACAAACTTAGCAAACCAAAGAACAGCTATGCAGCGGAAACAAACCAATCACATACCACGCAATCGACAATGAGACTTCTTCACAAAATCATATAATCATTTCTAAAAATTATCAACACTTAACTACAACATAAACTATAAAAATCCAAAATGCCATGCAAAAACAAAAAAAAAATCAGATAAAACTGTAGAATCATACGAACCCGACCATAGCGACCGGATGGATCAACCTCAACAAAGTCGGGTTCCGTGTCGGAATCGTCTGGCTCGGCCTCCGACGCGGAGTCCTGTGGCATTTCTCCTTGTTGATCAAAACAAACAACACAAATTCAGGAACAAAAAACCCGCTTAGGTTCAGATCTAGCAATCAAAATCCCGCGTAGCCATGACGAATTCAACTAATTCTACCCCCGATTCACATTCGAATCGAATGTAAATCAAGCAGTTTCGCGGGACTGGTGAACAAATTCAGAATATAAATATATATGCAAAATATATTTGTGTCCGTGTATATAGAGTCGTGATATATGTGTGTGAACTACGAGTCATCAATGCCGGAGGGTTTGAATTCGGAACCGTAGAAACATATTTTCGCGACTAGGTACGAGGCAGGTAACTATGAGCTTTTGGGATTAAATGCTATTTTGTTGTTGAGCGTGTGTGTGTGTGTGTGTGTGTGTGTGTGTGTGGATATATATATTAATACTCGCTTGGTACTTGAATTTGCAGGTATGCCTGTTGTGATGTCTCCCTTAGTTGAGTAAAACTTATAATAATCCATTTATTGCCTTTCTATCTTACACGAGAACATCTTTGACTTTCCACATGCTTCCAATATTAACCTTTTTCGCTTTTTTTTTATCTTTTTTGAGTCTTGGTTAGGGATGTAAACGAATCGAGCCGGCTCGCGAGCCTAACGAGCTGGCTCGACACATATTCGAGCTCGAATTCGATGATTCGAGCTCGAACCGAGCTCGAGCCGAGCTTATATAATTATCGAGCCGAACTCAAGCCCGAAATTTCTTGTTCGTAGGCTCGCGAGCCGGCTCGCGAACCTTTAATATTTTAATATTTTTTAATTTTATATAATATATACATATATAATTATAAAACAAAAATAAAATTTATGGTCAAAATTAATAGTTTGGTCAAAATCAGCACCCCCCATGTCTTCTCTCTCTTTCATCTCTTCTGCAGATCTACTCTCTCTCTCTGTAGTCGGCTCTCTCATTTTGGTCTCTTTTCTCGCCATCATCTTTCTCGGCTCTCTCTCTTCCTCTCGTCACTCTTCTCTCCATCGTCTCTCTCGGGCCACTCTCTTCCTCTCGTCTCTCTTCTCCTCGTCCCCCCCTCCCCCCCCCCTCTACTCTCTCCTCTTATGTTACAGAAAATTAAAGAGGAACTCCTCTGCGTTTCTGCTGCCGTGGAACTGTTGCTGCTGCGTCGCCGCGGCCGTGGGACTGTTGCTGCTGCGTCTCCGTCGCCACCTCTGTCGTGGATCTGTGTCGTGGGTTTGGATATGTGTTGTGAGTTCGAGCCAATCGAGCCGAGCCCGAACATAGGTTCGAGCCGAGCTCGAGCTTCAAATTTTCAGCTCGTCGAGCTCGAGCTCGAGCTTCAAAAAAACGCCAAAGCTCGGCTCGGCTCGGCTCGTTTATATCCCTAGTCTTGGTGCATAAGTGCATCTACGATTTTTAAAATAGAATGAAATTATAAATTAATCTTTATTATTTTAAAAATTACAGATACACTTTCGAAATTTAAAAGTAAACATTAATAATGACTAAAAGATGACTTCTCCACAAATCGCATCCATAGTAGTCATTTCGATTATCAGGACATGTGTCTCGTTAAATTTGACGAAATCTCTTAATTAATTTTGTAATTCCATCAATCTTCAAGAAATAATTTTGTTTTATAATATTACAACTACCACTAAGTATTACCATTTATAATTCGACATCACCATTATTTTTTTTTTTTTGGTTTTCTATATAACTTCTACATATTGAAACTTGTCAAAATCATGCAAATTTTATTTCAAAACTCCACCGAAAATACCAAAAATACATTTTACAATTACGTCCCCCTTTGATGAAAAGTGAATTTCATATAGCTAATGCATATATTTGGTGGACTTATAATTTTGAAAAATATAGGGACTAATTTGTAATTATATGATACTTCGATGGGTGTTAATGTAATTTGTTCTACATAAATATGTAATAAATTGGATATAAATTTTATCTATACTATTATAAAAAGAAAGATATTTTTGTCTCACAAATATATGTTATTTATGTAATTTTACAAAATTTGCCCTTCAATTTTATGTGGAATAAATAGAGATATGTAAAATTGTGGCTAAAATTAAAAATTCACATGAAATAGATTCAATTCGGATATCAAAATTTGATGTGTCAATTTTATCCCTTTAATTAGTAAATATATGTAATAAATAAACAAATAAAAATGTCAATATTGTAATATTACATTCAATTTAACAAAAAAAGGCCCTTGTTTTAAACCCATAAACCACTTTCTCTAATTATAATTAGTTAGATTTTTTTTGTTGTGTTTATTCTTTATCATTCAATTTTATTTTATATAATTATTTTATTTTTAAATTATTATAATTTAATAAATTATTTCAAATAATTCTTAAAAAAGTATTCTTTCAAAAGAAAATTAATAATATATTTATATTTTCATCCTAAAAACAATTTAAGTACTAAATTGAAATATATATTTTTTATATTTTGCACACACGTAGAGTTTGCGGTGTTGCTAGTTTATAGAAAAAAAAAAAGGAAATTGGATCTAAATTTAAAGTAGCATATGCTATCTATCAAATTATTTAGCGTATCATACCGGATGCAGCATTTACAAAAATTAGGCAAGGAATAATTATCTAGCGATAATTTGTGATAGTCACAAATTAAGTTAATTTGTTGATAAAAATTAATTATATATATAAAGTAAAAATCAACATATATTTTCTAGTTGGTGTAGTCATTTTAGCATGGGGTTTTTATTTGAATTAGTTGTTTTATATTTATTAACTGCCAGTAAAATTTAAAGTTTAAACACTTTTATAAAATTCTTAGTCGCACTTTAAAGAGGGATAGAATCGAAAAATAATTCACGTTAATTTAGTTGAAGGGTGGGGGGGGGGGGGGGGGGGGCAAGGAATTGCTCATTTTCATAGCTCAAAGGGTGAAGTAACACCAAACATATAGTCGAGGGAGGCAAAGTGAATTTAACCCAAAACGATATAATTATGTAGTGCTGATGTCCCATTTTTCACATAATACTTCTATTATATCTTTTTTTATTTATTTATTCGTCAATAATCCCAACATGAAACTGAGAATTGAGAAAAGCGTACAAGAAAAGAAAATAAACAGTGCACAATCTCTATTTCCATATTTGACCACAATAAATAAAATGAAAACTTGACGTATTATAATTTGATGGCTTGTGTAGTTTAAACTTTAAAGTATATGAATATGTTTTTCTTTTTCAATTTAATTAAGGAACATGCGAAAGATAGACAAGTTATTTTCCTAGTGGCATGACTTAGATGCTTTGTTTACGACTTTGGACAACTAATTCGATTTCGAGTACTACAGAGATCCAATATAAAGACAATCCTCCCAGTCCAATTGCTTCATTTACAACTTCAGAATTCGATACTTGGACATTGATTCGAACCTTTATGAGACATTTTAAGATCCCAATATATAACGAAAGTGGGCTAATTTTGTGACATTGTAATTTCGATAAAACTATCCGCACCCCGCGATCTCAACAAAAACTGAAGCAAATGATTCTGATACCAACTTGTTACGATACTTGAAAAAGCTATAATTCGAAAGCTTTTTCTTTTTTCTTCAACTAAGAGCCAAAAAAACAATTCTAATACCAAATTATCACGACCCCTTGTAAAAGCTAACTTAAAAAAGGCCCAAAACCATATAAGCCCTGCATCAAATACCGATGCATTTTATGAGGAATAAAATCTCACAGAATGGATCGATGTTTAATATATCTAGGACCGACGAATATTTGAATAGCATAATTTTTGAATTTCCCATTAAAAAGAATTTTTTATAATCTAACAAAAATTGCTAAAAAAATGCTTAAAATAAAATAATGTGAAGAAAAGATAAATTTTGACATAAGATGATTAGTTCAGAACATTTGAGATACAGACTGGAATATATTCACTCCACAAGGAGAGCTACTCGTGATTTTGAATACAAACTCTACTAAATAATTCCACCATCCTCCTGGTCCAGATTTACACCCTATAGTCTCAAAAAGTGAAGCCTAGCATCATCAAGAAACTCCTGTTCAACAATAAGTCAATTCAAGAATCTATTACACTCGTGATCCCTAAAGTTTCAACGATTCTTGAAGACACCAGAAGAAGAATAAAAAGGGTTAAAAAGGAACAGTATTACGCAAGGGATAAGTTCTTTCGAAATCACAAAGCTAAACGAACACGCCAGAAGACAATTTCAGAACCATCAACCAATTCAGAAGATATCGAAAAAGGGCTGTAGTTTCCACTACAAATGCTGCTAAAATTACAAATCTCGAACTTATAGACAGTAGCGAGTGGAAAATATTATCAATGCGCGATAATAAATCAAAACTTTATAGACTCACTTCTCAAGTACTATTGTCAAATTCAACAGCGTATATCCAACAGTTAGTTGGGCAGAGCATCCCACTCACGTATGTCCCCATAAACTTCAATTCCCAAAATGTTGACTACCAAGAAAGCGTATAATGAAATTCTTATTAGTTTATGGGATAATCGTGATCCTTTTGCTCAACGGCGAGCCCACCAACAGCTCATAGACATACCTTTTTCCATCCACTATCTAAAACTTGGAAGCTATTGCTTCTTAAGTGCGTTCATCTTATCTCTGAGATAGTATAGCTTGGCCCTCCTCACCTTCTTCTTGTCCAACACTTTTATCTCCTTTATATTTGGAGAATACCTGTCATCACCCACTTAGTTAGTCATCATTGCTGGTATTATCTGGCAAAGGTAACAGATAAGCTTTGTAACAACCCATATGCTTGAGTGGTGGCATACAAAATAAACTCACATAACCAAACGCACAATTAAGAGATTCGCTAGAAAATTTGATCTATGCATTTGAGAACATAAATATTTGGCACTTGGGGCTATTTTGGCAAAATTGATACATGCAGCATTCTGTTTAATAAATCGAAAAAATGATGCACTGACGCAAAAAGTTGTGGATATAAATCTCGAAAGAGAAGAGCAGGCAACACTGAAAAGGTAGGGAAAGAGAAAAATAAGATGGTTAGACAGTTCGAGGATCTAATAGAGATCGGTTTATCAGATTATCAAAAGAAGAAGAAAAAGAACACAAATCAATGGATCAAAAACAATACGACTTCAATAAATAGGTTGATGCATATCATGGCAATAGTTTTCAGCTGCTATATACAGACGCGCACAATAATAATATACAGACGCGCACAAACACACAAAGGAAACAAATTAGAAAAAAAAAAGTAAAAGAAGGAGACAGGGCTTGAAAATTAACTCTACTAGTACAAAAGCTGGAATGACTACTCACAGAGGGAAGAGAGATTCTATGCCAACTCCAGCTACAAGCCTTCTTATTCTGAAAGTAGTATTTAAACCAGCATTACGTCTAGCTATAACAATCCCTTTTATAATTGAAACACGCCTCTTGTTTTCTGGTACTTCCTGTTATAACGATATCATGACAGTTAAACAAGTAAGAAGCCTGACATTAAGCTACCAATAAGATTGGCATCAATAAAGCAGCAGAAAATAAACAAACCAAAGAACCATGACTTTCTCAAAAGAAAATCACTACCACTTTGAGCTGGACAATATAACCAGGCTTTATTTCTGGAATCTCTCGGTTTTCTTTCACTTCCTCAACTGCCTCTTTATCAATTATCTACAATTTGCATCATGCGAATAAAACCCTTAGCATGCAATGAGATTGACCAGCTATATCATGAAAAAAAAATTAAACAAATAAATGGAAAAGGGATAGCGAAATCAAATATTTGTACCTGCATTATGTGCCTTGCTGTTTTATCTAGCCTCTTGAATTTGATGCGCTGGGGCACATCAGAAGAAGCAGAAGCATCCTGAGAAGTAGATCCTGTTGTTGTAATATTCCTAGATGGCAAAGTCAACAGCGAACAAGCTGATTGATTCAAACATGAGTTTGGAACTCTGTAAGATGACAACGCTGAAGCTATACTAGAACTTCTAGAAGATGCCGGTGAGAGGATTTTAGTGCAAAGATTTTTGTTCTGGAGCATGAGAATATTGTTTTAATCAGAACAAAAAAACAAAATTGAGCAGAGAAAAATGAAAACAGTAATGTGGATACTGTAAGAGAAAAGAAAAAGGGTCAAGAAGAAGAAGAAAAGGATAATACTAATGAAAAAAGTAAAGATTTTTGTTCTGGAGCATGAGAATATTGTTTTAATCAGAACAAAAAAAAAAATTGAGCAGAGAAAAATGAAAACAGTAATGTGGATACTGTAAGAGAAAAGAAAAGGGACAAGAAAAAGAAGAAAAGGATAAGAATAATGTATAGCAACATAAAAGAAAATATCTGAGACCTTGCCTCAAGTAATATTCAGATTGTTACCTTCATCACTAAAATTATTGTACATACTTTTTCCACAAAATGGACTAAACCATGAAAATTTAAATAAAAATTTGCCATTCTCACATATACTTCCAGTTACCTAAAGTAGCATGGCCCTTCCACCTTTCCTTCTATAACACAAACAAGTATACCAAAACAATCGGTAATGGCATCAGATGTATTCTCATGCATTGGTATCCTATACTAATTAGTTTGGGATCCAGATTTTAAATACATGTCCAACAACATTTTAGTGAGAAACTGTGTTTTCTACAGAGTATGAGATGTAAGCAGCAACTTTCACTGAAACTTAGAAGGATTCTATAGTCAACAGGAACCGCCAAGGAAATAAATATCAAAGCTAAATAATTGAGAGAAAGATAGATTTAGCTGAACTGATAATATGGAAGGACAAGTTTTGAGAAACAAAAGAGAATAAGACATTGTGAAAATGGAAAGAACTATTGCATGACCAACGATCCTTCAGAGGATAGATAGATATGCTCTGAAGGTGATGGAAGGAAGGTCACATGAGTGATACCACAGTTTTGGACATAACACGGAATCAGAGAAGCATAAAGAAGCTAGCACAAATATGATGATAAGATATTAAAGGGGGAAAAAATTAATTAGGAAGATAAGAAATATGTTGATGAACCATCTTTTCCACCCTTCAGAACTAGTTCTTTCATTATCGAATAGTTAGGACCTTTTTTCCCATTAAGTTGGAACAGACAAGTTTGCACATTACCAATGATTTTCAAACTTTCAAGCTACTCTTTTTCTAATATCTGTAAATAACTCAAGTCTTTTCACAAGCCTATATTCAATGTTGTTGTTACATCACCATACAAAACCCATCAAATGAATGAAAGAATTTCGCACGCTGGGAAAAACTCCATCATTCATACATATGTGAGCTGAAGATGATTATATAGTAACAAACTCCGTAGTAAAGCATCCACTGGAAGATTCATAAATTCAAGAGTGAAGAAAACAAGTTCATGCAGTTACTTGTCACTTGAAGATATCAACTTGGCTTGGCTGGGCATCTACACTCTTTCTAAATGAAGTGAGGATGCTACTGTAAGCTCACATCGAAGAAGGCTGGTACAAAACTAAATTAAGCTCAAACACATCAAAGTGCTACCCACTCTATAAGCCCAGATCAAGCTCAACCTCTAGTCAGAAGTAAAGGCTCATTCTCAAAACAATAATCAGGCTAAAATTGAGATGAAATAAGGCTACAAATCAGTCGCACCAAGCTTGGGCGCTTCAAACCATATCTTATCCTTGCTGATTTCTTCAAAGAAAGCATAAAAATCCAAATTCAGGTCCTTCAAACATATGAGAATACACTCTCACTTAAACTTCACTAACCATCTTTTAGCTCCCTATCTTCTTCATTTATCGTTATAGTGAATTACTGTAACATTCAATCAAGCTTCAGGTACCCATATCCAAGCTATGCTTCATTATTATTGCGGCATCCAAAATTTTTGTGATAATTGCAATATCCAGATCATTAAAGTCCAGTTAAAATTGCACTAAACGCCATAAAGTAAAATCTATCAATCGCAACACTATAACAGCACAATCATTTCCCAACCCATATCAAGCTTAAAAAATTTTCGTGAGCTAACAAACAAATTTTTCTGTTAAACTAGATAATCAGCAAGCAAAGACCAGAAAAAAGTAAAACTAAAATGAAAAACATACCAAAAGGAGTGCTGAGCTAGAACTAGAATACTGAGAATTAAACCCCGAATAATGATTCATCGAGCACCCCAAAAATTCGATTCGAACGACGCGATTCGTTCAACATTCTTCAGATTGTTGAGCGCTTGCTTCGTTACCAGCCGAACTTTACCGTACAGCGATTGCATTTCTTCTTCTCCGAATCAAAACCTGGAATTCATAGGGAAAAGGTTGAATTTA
>CM047871.1:25393464-25752433 GCA_026212405.1 Petrea volubilis | reverse complement strand
CCCACTTAAAACCCAGTCTCCTAGACAGAACTTACTTGCACAGTATATTATCACAACCTAAACCCGTGTATACATGAACAGTACCATACACGTGAATAGAAAAATACACCCAAATGAATAGTACAATACACTATAAATAAACCCGACAAATAAATATTGAATACTATACTATAACCGAAAAGAAACAAATCAAATGCGGAATAACTAAAAGAGATAAGGAAAGAACACACCCGAAAATTGATAACGGAGTTCGGCCAATTATGCCTACGTCTCCGAGCACTACTCACGCAGCCTGCTCTTTTAATTTGGGAGAAGAGAGTACAAATTTTTGGGATGATAAACTAGGAAGGGAAGGAATCCTTTTATAACATTAAGGAACTTCCCATCTTAGTTCACAAAGCAATGTGGGATAAAAGAACTTATGCCAAAACATAACAAATCTCCACCTTGGCATAATTTCTGGTCCCACCAAATGCAATTCTTCTCAATCAAACAAAAACTATCTTCGTAGTGCTTCCAATTTGCGCCTTCAGGCGCTAACTCAAATATGCAGGATATTGACCAAGTCTAAACAATGTTTAAACTTGACTTTTGTCACCACCTTGGTCATCATATCTGCAGGATTCTCCGTAGTCCGAATCTTTTGGAGAAGTATCTCCTCTTCTTCGAGAATTTCCCGCACAAAATGATAGCGAACATCAATATGCTTCGTTCTTGCATGAAAAACTTGGTTCTTTGCTAAGTGAATAGCACTCTGACTGTCACAATACACCTCAAGGTGTTTCTGACCAACTCTCAAGTCTTTTAGCAATCCTTGAAGCCAAATTGCCTCCTTCACAACTTCTGTAACTGCCATATACTCTGCCTCTGTTGTAGACAAAGCCACTGTTGACTGCAAAGTAGACTTCCAACTAATTGGCGCCTTGGCTAAAGTGAACAAGTAGCCAGTTGTGGATCGCCGCTTATCCAAGTCACCTGCATAGTCAGAATCACAATATCCAACTACACATTGACCAAGTGATTCATCCTGCTCAAACACTAAGCCAACATCTACAGTACCTTGAATATACTGTAGAATCCATTTCACAGCTTGCCAATGAACCTTGCCAGGATCATGCATATATCTACTCACAACACCAACTGCCTGTGAAATATCGGGTCTCGTACACACCATTGCATACATCAAGCTTCCAACTACATTAGCATACGGGACTTTCGCCATGTATTCTCGTTCTTCATCTGTCTTTGGAGATAACTGGCTGCTAAGCTTCAAATGAGGAGCAAGCGGAGTACTTACAGGTTTGGTATCTTCATTTATACCAAAACGTTGTAATATCTTCTTCAAATACTGCTTCTGTGTCAGCAAAAGCTTGCCTCTCTGTCTATCCCGACTTATCTCCATGCCGAGAATCTTTTTGGCTTCTCCCAAATCCTTCATCTCAAACTCTTTACTCAACTGAGCCTTCAATTTGTCAATTTCAACTTGACTCTTTGATGCTATCAGCATATCATCAACGTACAAGAGTAGGTAGATGTAGGACCCATCTTGAAGTCTGCGCAAATACACACATTGATCGTATTTGCTTCTTGTGTACTTCTGACCCATCATAAACTTATCAAATCGTTTGTACCATTGTCTCGGTGATTGCTTCAATCCGTACAACGATTTGTTAAGTTTACAAACCCAATTTTCTTTACCAGCAACTTTGAATTCATCTGGCTGAGACATATAGATTTCCTCCTTCAAGTCACCGTGTAGAAACGCGGTCTTCACATCAAGTTGAGCTAGCTCCAAATTCAACTGTGCTACCAAGGCCAACAAAATTCTAATGGAGGAATGTTTAACAACTGGAGAAAATACCTCATTATAATCAACTCCCTCCTTCTGAGCATAGCCTTTAGCTACCAATCTTGCCTTGTAGCGAACATCATTCTTGACAGGAAATCCTTCTTTCTTTGCAAATACCCATTTGCATCCAATTGCTTTCTTGCCTTTTGGTAACTGTGTCAACTTCCATGTCTTGTTCTTCTCAAGAGATTGCATCTCTTCTTCCATTGCATCTTTCCATCTACCATTTTCTGAACTTCGGATGGCTTCTGGAAAGGTGGATGGGACTTCATCAACAACTGGAAGTGCATAAGCTACCATGTCAACAAAACGAGCAGGTTTCTGAATTTCTCGTCTTGTCCTTCTAACAGCAATTGAATCTGGCTGCTGTTGAGGTTCTTGGGTCGGAACCTCTTCCTCGTCTGACTCTTCTTCTGCCATGGGAGAGTCACTAATGGTGCTTTTTTCTGGGCTCACCATTATCTGTTCAAACTCCACCTGCTTCGGCGTACACTCCACCTGCTGTGGAGTATCATCAATTCCTTCTTGAGTTACCTTATGCAACATGGCAGATTCATCAAAGGTAACATCCCTGCTGATGATGGTCTTCTTTGCCTCTAGACACCAAAGGCGATATCCTTTAACTCCAGCATTGAAGCCCATAAACAAAGCCTTCTTTGCTCGTGGATCTAACTTTGATTCATTTACATGATAATATGCAGTAGAACCAAAAATATGCAAAGAATCATAATCTGTTGCAGGTTTCCCGGACCATACCTCTAAAGGAGTCTTGCAATCTATTGCGGATGACGGCAAACGATTTACGAGATGTTGAGCATATGTCACAGCCTCAGCCCAAAACTTTCTGTCTAACCCAGCATTAGACAGCATACAACGAACTTTCTCCACTAGTGTTCTGTTCATACGCTCCGACACCCCATTCTGTTGTGGTGTTTTTCTGACTGTGAAGTGCCGAACTATGCCAAACTCTTGGCATGCCTCCAGGAAAGGATCACTCTTGTATTCTCCACCGTTGTCTGTTCGGAGAACTTTGATCTTTCTTCCAGTCTGATTCTCAACTTGAGCTTTCCACTTAAGGAAAACTCCAAGCACTTCATCCTTCTTCTTCATAGTAAACACCCATACTCTTCTGGAAAAATCATCAACAAAAGTGACAAAATAATGTCTACCTCCAAGAGATGGAGTCTTGGCAGGTCCCCATACATCTGAGTGCACATAATCCAAAATACCCTTGGTATCATGGATGGCAGTGCCAAATTTCACTCTTCTTTGTTTTTCCAGAACACAATGCTCACAAAATTCTAATTTGCAAGTCTTCGTACCTTTCAACAATCCTTGCTTAGCAAGAATTTGCAAGGATTTTTCACCAGCATGTCCCAAACGCATATGCCACAGCTTTGTCGCCTCTGCATCCTTCTTGCTACTAGATGTTGCAGTTGCTACTGTCCCAACTACTGTACTACCTTGATAGTAATACAGATTATTTTTTCTCACGCCTTTCAACATCACAAGTGCTCCTGAAGTTGCTTTGAGAATTCCATCTCGCATCATCACAATTAGGCCTTTTGACTCTAAGGCCCCCAAAGAGATGAGATTCTTCTTCAAATTCGGAACGTACCGTACATCCTTCAAAACTCTTGTAGATCCATCATGATTCCGCAGCTTGATTGAACCTATCCCAGCTGTTTTACATGGATTGTCATTGCCCATGTAAACAACTCCACCATCACGTTCTTCAAAATCAAAGAACCACTCCCGGATGGGAGACATATGGTAGGTACAACCGGAATCCAAAATCCACTCGTCTGAATGGGATGTTGAAGGTGATACCACCAAAGAGACATCTGACTCTGCATCACTTTTGCATTCTGCAACATTTGCATCTTGCTGAGCCTTCCCTTTATTCTTCAACTTTGGACAGTCTTTCTTCCAGTGCCCTTTCTCATGACAGAAAGCACACTCATCTTTGGCAACTCTGCTTTTCGACTTTGATCTTCCTCTTCTTCCCTTTGACTGGCTCTGCTGACGACCTCTCGCCACTAATGCTTCATCTGCTGTAGCTACTTTGTTTTTCCTTTTATCTTGTTTTCTCAATTCATGACTATACAATGCAGAACATACAGCATCTAAAGATACATTCTCCTTCCCATGAAGTAAAGTAGTTTCTAAGTGTTCAAATTCATCGGGAAGAGATGACAACAGCATCAAAGCCAAATCTTCATCTTCAAATTTTACATCTAAGTTTAACAGGTCTGCTACTAATTGTTGAAACAAAGTGATATGTTCATTCATAGTAGTACCTGGTTGATAATCAAACCGGAACAACCTCTTCTTCATAAGGAGCTTATTCTGACCACTCTTTTTCAGAAATTTCTGCTCCAACGCCTTCCACAATTTATGTGCAGAAGTCTCATTCTTGAATGCATACTTCTGCTCTCTGGACAGGCACGATCGAATTGTTCCGCATGCTAACCGATTTATGATACTCCAATCCTTATCTTCTATGTATTCTGGTTTCTTTTCTTCAATGGCGATGTCAAGACCCTGTTGGAAAAGGGAGTCCATGACCTCGCCTTGCCACATGCCGAAATGGCCAGTACCGTCAAATATCTCTACCGCCAACTTCAAACTTGACATTGGAAACCTTGTCCATGAGGACGAGGAAGTCGATGTCCCTTGTGTCATATTTGATGTAACACTATTTGTTGGTGGAACTTCTGACGCCATTACAGACTCGAATGATAGTATTCAATATAAACAATATTACAAACAGACCTAGGACGAACCTTCGGCTCTGATACCACTTGTTGGGAAAATCGGGTAATTTTCACTCAAGCTACAACTAGTGAATTGTACTGATTCGATAATTTTCAGGAAAAACTACTAAGCAGTCTCCTTAGACAAAATTATCATTCCAAATAAATTCCCAGGAAAGGCTGGAGGGGTCACAAATGGTCCCACTTAAAACCCAGTCTCCTAGACAGAACTTACTTGCACAGTATATTATCACAACCTAAACCCGTGTATACATGAACAGTACCATACACGTGAATAGAAAAATACACCCAAATGAATAGTACAATACACTATAAATAAACCCGACAAATAAATATTGAATACTATACTATAACCGAAAAGAAACAAATCAAATGCGGAATAACTAAAAGAGATAAGGAAAGAACACACCCGAAAATTGATAACGGAGTTCGGCCAATTATGCCTACGTCTCCGAGCACTACTCACGCAGCCTGCTCTTTTAATTTGGGAGAAGAGAGTACAAATTTTTGGGATGATAAACTAGGAAGGGAAGGAATCCTTTTATAACATTAAGGAACTTCCCATCTTAGTTCACAAAGCAATGTGGGATAAAAGAACTTATGCCAAAACATAACAGGATGAAGTTAGAAATTCCTTTCTGATGGCGAAATTTATTTTTTAAAAAAATATAAAGAAAAAGTTTAATTATGGGAGGCAGATAGACTAAAGGTGAAAGCGTATGTTCCCACTGACCCCCTCTGACTCCGCCCCCGGATCATGGAAATGAAATCGGAAAATAGTACAACAGTGAAACACTTTTGAAATTGATTAAAATTTTTGTTTTTGGGAAGAGAGAGAGAGAGAGATGTCTACCTTGTCCTTCTTTAGTAGAGGCTGAGACGATTATGGTATTCTTAAGAGAAGAGAATGTCACAGCACAAGAAGTGGCTGCAAGACACGAGAGAACAAGTGAAGCCACAAGAAAATCTTGAAATCCCATTGATGATTTCTTTGTATTTCAAATTTTCAATCAATTTGAGCCAAATGAAGTGTCTTTTGATGATGCCAATTTAGGCTTAAAGTGGCTTAGGAATTAGGATTGATCAATATATATAGGGAGCACAAGATGAAATGAGGCAGTAATTTGTTTGTATTTCTTTGTTTCTTGTTTGCTGATTAAGGGATGGCAGTTATCGTTAATTACAATTAGAACAAGTCAAGAACTACTATTTTTTGCTGCTTTTTAGAGGCTTTCAAGAGATGATTAGAACATAGTTTTCGTATTTTATCAAGAACGATGAATAAAGAATGATTTTTTGAGATGGTGAAATGACTCTTTAAGTCATGTTGAGGGAGTAGATTTGCAAGGTTTAATTCATATTTTATGGGTGCTTTGGGATTTATGTGCTTGGGTTTTTGTTTGGAAGTTGACTTCGTAATATTACGTACCTTCGGCAGCATATTTTGTAGATAATTCTCTTTGCCCTAATGCCTGAAAGACTGATCTCCAAGAAATTTAAAGTAATGTTTGAAACCAGTTCAGATCTTTTTGTAGTGTTTTTGTATAACACTTTTTGTTATACTCACCAATAAATGTGGTGAGATTAGAAAATAGTATTCAATTTTTTTTTTCTTTATCGTAATTTTTTTCTCTTTCTTCATTTCAGCCACTCACCAATACATATGGTGTATATTGGCGATTATAATAAAAAAAAAAATTACACGAAAAATGTTATAAAAGATCCCAGTTGCTTTGAAACTACATAAATTAAGGTAATTTGTAGTGTTATCTTCAAAATTGGTAAAATATGGTTATTATCTTCGTATAATAACTTCGAACGAGATGGTATTATTGTTAGAGAAAAGAATAGAACAAGATGTAACGTTCTCTTTCTAAAAATTAAAAAAAAGAAAAGAAAATACTTAGATAATTTTAAAAAAGAAGTAGTTTCATTTAAAAAGAAAATATATATCAAAATAAGATTGAATAATTCATCATTAGGTATTCGGATGAATTTATACACAATTGGCATATTGGGCGTCTCTTAGGAAGTTAAGTAATCCCTTTGGACTCTCTCCCCCATACCAATTGGGCCGCTAATTGCGTCTGTTTTAAATGGGCTTAATGCTGCAGTCAGATCGGTGTAGTCTTCGGGGCCAGTATACCCTCGGCCCAAACGGCCCAGTGTTCTAGATGATGAGGGCTTCCCATTAGAGAATGGAGTGTGTGTGTGTGTGTGTGCGCGTGTGTTTTTACCTTTTTTTTTTTTCTTTTCTTATTTTTCTTTTTGCTTTTCGTATTTGGTGGCTTCCCATTAGTGTTATTGTTACTAATGGAATCCTTATTATAATTATCATTTAACATTTAAGTCAGTTAAGTATAAACAATAATGTTTTTTTGTAATAATACGAGATACTTGAAAGTTAAATAAGAGTTTTTGTAGTTTTTTTTTTTTCGATACAATCAACTGAGGACATCCTATAGATGTCAACCGAAAAGACACCCGCATATACACGTACACACTCGAAGAAAGGGAGAGAGGACAAGAAAGTTCTAACTCAGGATCTTATTGGTATCAAACTCGAAATCCCCCAAAAGCTTATAAGTTGCTCAAAACATTTTATAAGATGTTTGAAAGTTTATAAACTCCTCAAAAGTGTTTGGTCATTTATAAGCTCCAAAAAAAATAAGTAAGCTCCCCCCTTGCCTATTTTTTCAAAAAATAACTTATAAGCTATCTAATGCTAAACGATAAAATAACATAAATATCTTTTTTTTTTCCAATATTACACTTCTACTATTCAAAAAAATATTTATTTATGTAAAATTAATTTTACTTTTTTTTATCATCATTACACTTTAAATAAATTATAAGTTCTCGTTTTTACCAAACAAAATTACAACTTATAAGCTCCAAAAACACCTTATAAGCTACATGATCTTGTTTTATCCAAATACTTTAAGAACTTATATTTAAAATATGATGTGAGAATTTAGAAGTTTCAAAAATATTTTATAAGTTCTACAAGCTTATAAATTTTTTAAAATAAGCGTGGCCAAACACCTCTAAGTAAATAACACAAGGTTTTAAGTAGAACTAACAAAGAATTAATAATGAAGCATAGCGGCACTGGGGATTTAGCCGATCCCATAATAATAATAATAATAATAATAGCGCAAACAACAAAATTGCGATACCAAGATTTTGTGAGGTCTTAGGGTTGAATTCCTCCAACATGTAATTTATCCATATTTAGTTGATATTTTGTGTAATGTTAATGTATTTGATAGCTCCAGTCTCAGGAAAATCAAAATAAAATAAAGTAAAAAGCAAAAAGAAATAGGCAAGGCCAAGTACACCAATCATATGGCAAATATAAAATACTCGATCGCCAGGTGATTAGTCTTGGTGTGGTCAAACCTGGTGCAGGTAAAAATTTCCCCTAAATTTACAGATTCTTCGGGTATTAAAAAAGTTCTATATATATATATATTTTTTTTTCTTTCTTTTGGAAAAATAATATATCGTGTCAATGATTAATTTACAACAACTACTTTTATTTCACTCTAAAAGAATATTAATCTTTTTCTCAGATAGTCAGATTATTCCCGATATGCTGGACTTGGTAATCCTCGTTTTAAGAAATAAATTACACATACTTAGAAATATTGCACAGCCTAAGATGCCAATTTGCCATCCCTACAAGGCCGAGTACACACAATTACACACACAAAAGGACACTTTCTTAAGGCCGGCATTTGTTTCAATATATATTCCTTCACATTCACTTTCATTATCTACGCACAATATGTCAATCTCTTCTTGATTTTTCAGTCCTCTTGTAACACCCCCCCCCCCCACCCACCCCCCCACACGAACGAGCTCATTTTTCTTTTTTTTATTTTTATTTTTTGTGCATGTCCACGATTGAGAGTATTCAATAAACGATGAGGACTGAAACCATGGACCGGAGGTTCAACCGGCAATTGCCAAATGAAGGTAGGGCATTAATTGATCTACACATGAAGAAGCTAACAGAAACGAGGCGCGTTAGCCAAAATACGAATCAAGTGCCAGACCTAACCGATTTCATGAACGACATGTTCTTTGGAACTCTAAACGTTTCTGATCAGAAGACAACATACAACCTAACCGGTGGTGGAGGGCGCATGCAACTAGGCGATCGCGATATTGATGATTTTGACTCGAGCACTAGGAGCATCAGCAGCAGGCAGACTCATCAGGAGTGGCTCGTGGAGGCCAAGCGCATGGTGGCGTCGTCTCCTAAGAGGGGATGCGATTCGCCCTCTAAGCTCGTCAACTCACCGAGGTTCGCTATATCTCAAGGAAGGTTTTCTGTTTCGTCTCTTGATAAGAGGGACCCCTTCTCTAGATCTGCCAGAAGGTAAGATCATAATATGCACAAGCTATACTTCCTTCTCTGAATTAGTGCTTCAAAGTTCTAGCCTTTTATTTCAAAGTATAGTTTGGGTTTGATTGAAAATCATGCTCGAGGAGTTTGTAAAAAATTGATGAGACAAACCTGCAAACTATTAATACGCATATACAACATAGGACAAATGATCTTATGGCATGTCCTAGAATTTTAAGCATGGGAAAAAAAAGAACTAAAGGTATTAGTTTCTAAGGTCAATTACACTCACCTTTCCTAAACTTTCAAGTGATTATGATATCATGTAATTATATGTAATAACCGATAAAAAAAGGGGATAATTATATGTTTGGATCCTCTATTGCGTTCTATGTACATCCCCCATTTCATATTATGGAGCCACCCTAAGTTTAAGAGATTTATATCTGTATGTGTGTATTTAAGAGACATTTTTATATACGTGGCATGTTTGTGTAATATGTAATTAAAAAGAAAAAAAAAACAAGAACACGATAAAGGACCTGAAGTGGGATGATTATAGAATGAAAATAAATGAAAAGAGCACGTAAAATTTCAAAATTAGAAATATATGTATATTTATATAATTACTAATTTCATTCTTTATTGGGCTCATGCCTCATCCAAACAGGCACAGAGCATTAGAAGGGTATAGTGGGGAAATCCTCTCAAAAACCGTTAATCATACCCGGAACAGATCCGACACAAATCTGGACCCTCCACAACCAGAGATAAGATCCCCTACATCCGACATCCAGAAATGGCTATCCAACGCCCTCAAAACCCCAAATAGTCCCGACCCCACCATTCCCCCCGACCCCACACCACCCAGCCCAACCAGCCATCTGCGGGGCCCACCCCTCCCTCCCCGCCGATCAACGCACCGCAGGACCCGGTTCCAAACCGACCCCAACTCACCCCTGTCGCACCCGATCCCAAACCCCACAAAACGGAACTTCAAAACTCCGAGTTCCCCTTCGAACAACAATGGACCCACTGAGTTGCTCTCCCCGCCGAGGCACCTCGTTGAGTCGGCTCACCGGAGGTCGATCTCGTCAAGCACGTGCTCCGTGCCCGAGGCGGTGGTGAGGATTCTGTCGCCGCCGCGGAACCTGGTGGAGTCGGCACGGCGGCGGTCGGTGTTTTCGTCGACGCGTAGAAGGGATGGGATTTTGCAGAAGGATAGTTTTGACGGTGATGATGATGGTGGGGAGTTGAAGGATGTGGGTTTTAAGGGTCAGGATTTGAATGAGTTTTTGAAAGAGCAGAGGATCAAAATTGAGAAGCTTTTGAACGGAGAGATCAATGGGAGGGCCAAGATTGTGCTCTCTGGACCCTCAAACAGTTAAGTTTTTCCTCTAATTTTAACATTATATTTTTAGAATTCATTTTTTTTACTTTCTAATAAAATAAAATAAATAAAAAATCCCTTGATAGTGGTTAATAAGTTGATTGATTGATCCCACTTCATGAATTATGCAGTAGATGTGGGTGATTTTCTTGAAATGCTTAATTTCAGAGACTTTGATGAAAAAAGAATAATAATAGTAAAGATTAAGGTGCTAAATGCTTGATTTAAGATATTTTGATTAGAAATATAACTAATAGTCAAAGAATTAGGAGTGCTAAAAGTTAAAAGTTCATAGAAAATTTTAGACAATGCTACATGTATGTTTGCAAACACTTCTACTTGTTGAGAAGTAAATGTTGTAGAAAAATCAAAAAAAAAAAAATAGCAGGAAAAGGATTTAATGTTTAAAAAGAAATAGTGAAAAATAGTTGTTAACTTTTTTTTTTTTGGGTTACATAATTGTTTTTGCAATTTCGAAGGATGGAGCATTAAAGTTATTCTCCCTCCCAATAAGTGTGTTTCCCGGGATTTAAACTTGTGTTTTTATTCTTACGGGGTCAGAGTTGCTTACCACTCAACCAACAACTCACTAGTTAACTTTTAAAAAAATAATTAAAAGTGAAAAAAGGTAGACCGAAAGCTGCTTTCATTTTTTAGCTTATTTATAAAAAAAAAAAAAAAAAATTAGCCAAAGCAGAAAATCAAAACACTCATAGTCTGCATTTTTTTAGCAAAAGCTGGAAAATCACTTGCAAACACCCCCAAAAAGTTGAGTAGAGTTACTTCTAGCTCCCAACTTGTTTTCACTTACAAAAGGGCAAGAATAGGCATTCCAAACGCACTTCAGCTGCTCTTAAAGAAAAGAAAAAAAGGAAAAGCTCAACAACAATTATTCTAACTTTTGCAAACACCCCCTTAGTTATCTATCATAACTTACAAGATTAATTTTTGTTTTGTTTTTCTAATTTTTGTTGATTATATCCGAATTGCTTGCCCCCTCTTGAGTGATTCTCATGCTTTCAACCTCAAAATCTCTCCATAATGAGAGGATTGCCGGAGCCATTACAGACGACACATTCTTGTATTTAGTCAATGTGGAATATTTAAACATTTCAGGTACGAGTTCAATGGTGGCGGCTACATGTTACGCATGGTTATTGGAAAACAGAATAAAGGCTAAGAAGGAAGAATTGCGAAACGACAATCACTTGGAGTTTGTTGTGCCGATAATGAACATTAGGAGAGGGAAAATGTGGATGCAATGTCAAGCTTCTTGGCTGTTCCACCATGTTGGCCTTGATGCTACTTCTTTGCTCTTCTCCAATGAGGTATATCGGCTTTGCTATTACGCAAATATATTTATGAAAATGGGAAAAAAAAAAAAAAAGTGTTTCGTTGAACGTATGTATTTTACTTTTCTACATGAAGAGCGATGATTTTGTTCAACTCTATGTATATAGGTTGATTTAGAGACACTGATGATGGCTAAGCAGTTGAGCATGCTTGTGGTTGGGGAGGATATCCTCAAAACCCATGGCGAGGTTGGTTATTTTACGGGGTCAACTATACTAACCTTCATCTTCATCTTCATCTTCATCTTCATCTGTCCTTATCGGGTTCTTTGAAGTCTCTTAAAAAAATGTTTTTCCAATTTTTGCTGAAAAAAAGCAGACAATGAGTATTTTGTTTTCGTGTTTCTGCTGAAAAAAAAATAATAATAAAATTGGCTAGAAGCTAGATGCTAGAAGCGGCTTTCATGCTGTTTTTTTTCTAGCTTGATGTTACTTTTTTCAAAAATCAACCACTATTTTTCACTATTCATTTCCAAACACTACCCACATTTAATACTCAACTTTTTTTCAACTTTCTTTACAACTTCTACTTCTTCAAAAGTAAAAATGTTTACAAACAACCTCAATGTGTGATTAGTGATTACAAAAATTTGTCCTTGTGTTTTCAAAATTACAAATACCACCGTCTATAACAGCAACCTCATTTAATTCTTCGACTCTTGTCTCTAGGTTGGATCGGCCTGTACTATTCTTACCGATAACTATTGTGAGGATGCTTACGACCTCCTTCAGACGCCGATTCTGAAAAAACTTCTGGTAGAAAATGGTTTAAAGTTTCCCAAGTTTCATCTTGTTACTCACAGAATTTAAGATTTCATATGTTTGAAGTGCATAATTTTGGGGCAAAAAGGGGGGAAAAAAAAAAGAAAGAAGAGGAACTTATATGAATTTATTTTATCAGCTGGCAGGTATTCTATTGGACACACAAAACTTAAGTGCCTCTCCCAAGCTGTCTATGACTAGAGATGCAGAGGCAGTTCAACTGCTCTCAGTTGCCGCTGCCCCCAACTATAGGAACACACTTTACGATCAGTGTATGTTTTTCCAATTCTCATTGTCATTTAATCGACCATAGAATTTCTCCTACAACCGTAAATTGAATGAATCCAATTTTGTCCCCATTTTTTGATGTTGCAGTGATGCAAGATCAAAGAGATAACGACTTTTTTGAAGCTCTACGCCGTACTTACGGGACACCTCCTAGGGAAAGTATGCTAAAATATCGTATTTAGTATATGTATTGCTTGTGCGTATGTGAATTCACATCTTCAGCGTCTCTTGTTTTGTTTAATGAACACAGTTAACTGGGACGGTGGAGCACGAAAAGAGCGTAAAGTATCTGAGAAGAGCCCTCCGGGTGAAGTAATTGCACAAAGTGATGACAAAAATGGGAATGGTACTAATGATGCAAGAACGAAGAAGGTTTCACCTGTTCCAGGTATATTTCTCTCATGACTCCATGTTTTTATCTACTCGTGGTTATACGTCTTCGTAGCTTGAAATATGGGTCGGGATGATCCTTGACGGTCATGAGTTCGATGTGATCCTTACGAATATGGAAACTGAAAGCATGGATCGCCAGGGTCATTGGGAGAGTAACCAGCACCGGCTATAACCCTCTAATGATTGAGTTGATAAAAAATGTGGACGAGGAAGAACGAATGTTTAAAGACGGTATATTTAGTAAAAATGCATATTAACTCTATACAAATTAAGTATTTGTAATTGTTAGGGTTATTACACTTTGCACCCTTGAGCTACACCATGTGTTGTGTTTGCCCGCTTTAACTACAAAATATAACAAGTTAGGCCCCTCAATTATAGATATTAGGGGCTGATTCGTTGCAGTTTTCACGATAATGAAGGGATGTTTTGTTACATTTTCTAGTTTAGGTGGGTAAACATGAGTTAAGGTATAGTTCAAGATTGCAGTGTGTAATTAACCGTAACAAGTTATTGTGGGCGACTTGTTTTCATCCACATTCATCCACGTATCCAAAATTAACGGCCAAGATCAACATGACCTATAACCGTCAAATAAAGTCGGGTAGGGTTTGGGGCAGACCCAACTCGCTATCCACACCCCTCGTGTGAGGTGCCGGCTGCCGCCACGTGTCATGGGTATATTAGTCGTATCCATATTTGGCACATGTTTGTTTGTCAATAGAAAACAAGATTAGCTACAAGAATTTGGTAGGACACTTTTCTTTGTAATGAAGATAATTAGGCTGTGTATGATTTATTTGAACCAAACAAAGTTTGGCTTATTTTCGGCCATTTACTTTTTGCAGGTAAACCTACACCATCTCCTGCAAAGATACAAGCAAAACCAAACGATGCCTCACGTGGAAAGAATAAGAATTTTTTTGCAAAATTGTTTGGATTTGGCTTCTCAAAATAATATATTTTGAGGAAAAAAATATATATTAAATCCAAAAACTACCCTCCATACTTTTTTTTTTGAAGCCTTCTCCATGTTGTCAACATTTTTTATTATTTTCTTTTTGTAGCAAACAATAATTTGAGGGGGAAAAAAAAATGAGTTGTCTACATGTAATGTTTATTGCAACTGTTGTCTCTTCTGATAATCAATTTCATGAGTCTGTCGGAACTAGATTTGCTTTGCAATTATATTTTAGAATCCCTTCATCTATTAAAATTACATTTAGCACCCTTAAACTTTACATTTGTCTTACAAATAGTACAGACCGTTAGTTGCTGCAATTACAAGAAACCCCTCTATCAATTAGTGTAGGACGAAGGGATAGTCATAACTTAAAGAAATAAATGGAATTTTCCATAGTTGAAGCAAACTCAAAGGATTTTCTGTAATTATGGCCCAATAAAATGGGAATACTGCCTATTCACTTTGGTCTTATTCCTCTTCTTTTCCCTCTCTAGAATTCTTATATTGTCATGTTCTAGTTAAATTTTCTGCTTCTGAATTGATTTGATAGACGGAAGGTCCACATCGGCAAAACTCCTAGCATTGTCTTAACACTTCGTTCATGTAGCAGGTTGTATCGTGCTTTTATTGGAAGACCTTATTTTAAAAATAATTCTAAATTTTTTATTAAATGAGGATGTCGCTATTATATTCCTTCCACACGTCTAAAAAATAAACTCATCGTTCTCAATATTACCAAATAGTTGGCTATAATACCATTTGTCATGGGGCCAAGGGTTGGGGCTTGTGAGTGAGAATCCAATATAACGAGTTTCATTAGTAATTATTTTATTTTTCTTTTGCATTTAGAATGATTAACTCAAATTGTTAGAAGAGTAAATCTTACTCTTTTATAAAGAGTGATTGTCTTAGTTGGCAGGGTAATCTCATCTCATAATCTCATTTGAGGAAGCATAAAAATAAAATTTGTTTGGGAAATATCAACTATTAATTTATTTACTGTAAATCACATCGGAAAATTTTTAAATTATTAAAATAAATGATCTTGTCAGAAACTATCACTGTGACAATTGCTAGGACAAATTTAATATTGTTTATTAACTTATTTATTGAAATAATAATAATAATAACAACAACAACAACAATAACAATAACAAGTCATCCGCTTACTATGGGTAATTCACTTAAATTTTAATTAAATTTCTAAATAACTCTCACATATATTGGTAATATTATTCACGTTTGTAATAAAAATTTTGCTAGCTTTGATTAAATTTCCACGAAAAAATGGGTGTTTCTCAATTTAAAATTTACAAAAAAGAGGGGGGGGGGGGGGGGGGCTGTCCGAATCTTCTGCTACAAAATGGTATTACATCTCCTCCTACACTCATCAATACACGCCACGTGTATTGATAAGTTATTGAGATAAGAAAAGAGAATCTTCAAAAAATTTCTTATTTATCTCAACCGCTCACCAATACACATGAAGTGTTTTGATGAGTGTAGGAGGAGATGTAGTACCATTTTATAACAGAGAATCCGAACTGATGGGGCCCGCATGGTTACACATAATAATTACATAAGAGAAAATAATATAATTGGTGCCAAATTGACCAAGTTTAGGTCTTTACCAGCTGCACAATTTTTAATGCTATTCATTACAGTTAACATTGTCTTGCTAACCACAGGCCTCAGTAAAATATATTATATATACAAAACTTTTCAACATATGCAAAAAAATAATAATAATAATAAATAAATAAATAAATATTTTTTGCCCACTTTTCAAGACCAGATCAAGAAAACTTTGGGGAAAAAAATAAAATAAAACAAAACAAAAAAATAGGAACAAGATGCCTCTAGATGGGAGATTTTTTTTTTTTTTTTTTTGGTGGCATAGATGGGAGATTTATGTTTAATGGGTATATATGTTATCCAATCTGTCCTGTTCAAATCATGGCTTCTTGTTCACAACCAGCTGTAAACTAACTGCCAATTCTCAATACAACGCCCACTTTACTCTCTCTCTCTCTCTCTCTCTCACTTCCCCATGTGCTTTGCTCCCAACCCAATCTTGTTCCTAACCACACTCCAATTTGGCCCATAACATCATTGTCACATCCCTTTTTCAACAATTCTTTGCCTCTCCCAAAAAACAAGAAAGAAAAGAAGAATAGCTTCTTCTATTTCGATGTCTGGTATACAATGGTTTGACGCTATGCTAACTTAGTTAGATATCCCATATTTAAGTTTTGAGAATGCAATTACTCTTGGCCTGGGTAGAGATAATGCTTAACTGATACGGTCGGACTTAAATTCGAATTTAATCGATGATTGTAAGTATTGGATATCGAGTAATCTATAAACCATAACTAAAAAGAAAACATATGTTTGGTATTATATATACATATATATTTTTGTCAAATCATCAATTGCATATCGCAGATACATATCAAATATATATAATTTAATATTTATATAAATAATCCAAAATCAAATATATTTTTAGGAATATATATATATATAATACATTCATCATATAACCATTTCACTTATGCATGCTATGCGTATGTAATTTAGAATCAAGTATTTCTTTTAAAAATATATATATAGTCAATACACCGAGCATATATAGTGATAAACTATAGTAATATATAGATGAAACAACAAATGAAATAGAGAATTTGAACTGTAAAAGTGTGATGCATTTACCATATATTCATTTCACAATTATGTGATAAGTGCATGTAGTTCAGAATCAAGTATTTCTCTAAAAAAATATACTTACCCTCCGTTTGGTTTTAAGATTTTAGGTAAGAAAAATATAATAAAATTTTTTTGGTAAGAAAAATATAATAAAATTTTTTTTCTTTACTTGAAATGATAATACTCTATATTTTTATTTTTGATTCTTTACATTTTTCTCCCACTTTTTCTCATCAAAATTCTTGTTCCAAATATAGCCTTAATACACCGAGCATATAGCAATCATCTATAATAACAGGTCAAATAGTAGATGAAATAGGAGATCTGGACTATTAAAAAAAATTTGATAAAAAAAAGAACACCATTACACCTAAGTTACCCTCCTCATTCGACTCTCCAAGCGTAGAGAAACAAGCAAAAACCAGATGATCCACAACCACTCAACCCTTCCGTCGAGCCGGAACTCCCCGTCATCGTCTCTGGCAGCGTCGACGCCAACGACGAGGACGACGACGACGACAACATCGTCGGCTTGAAAATGAACAGCGCATGCCTCAAACCGGGGCTAAAAAGCCAGTCATGTACATCCCAAAACACCTCAATTCTTGATTTATTCAAATTAACGCACTCATTCCCTCTAAACTTCCACTGCAAATGCTTCACATGGATCACCAAATGCCCATCAATCCTAATCTCCATCTCGGGATCAACCCCATTACTACAAGAACCTCGGTTCTTGCACTCAATGGATATCTCATGTAAGTCCCCCTTGTCATGAAACTTAACCCTCGTAACAAACTTTTTCTTACCAAAAATGTGCTCTTTTCTCGAGACCAAAATGGGATCAATCAGAGCAGGCCTGCACCCTGTCTTTCTGTAGGCCTCTTTCCTTAAATTCCCCAAAAGCAACACAACTTCATCGTCGCAAACAACGGCTACATAGTAATCCGAACTGGGCTCGATCTCGCCGTTGAACCTGGCAACTTTGAGGTCCCAGAAAACGTCGACGGGCCTGGTCCCGTCGACGAAGAAGCGTTTGGAGCCCTGCTTTTTCCAAAAGTGCCATGGCTTGAGCTCGACTTTGCACGTGTGTTGGCCCTCCGTCTCGCCCTCGGATCCCTGGACCGAGACGGAGAGGCCGTGGAGGAGGAGGTTCTTGCACCATGTCACCGTGATCAAGCGGCATTTATCGGCGATTTTGGTGCGATAAACGGACATGAACACGTTCTGGCCCGACCTCGTAATGGCAGCCGGCTCGTGATCAGTGAGTTTATCTGATCCCGACAATGAGAAGAAACACGCTGGAAGATTGCCTATCTGTTCTTGCATCATATAGTATGGTCAAGAAAGTTTTGGGACTTTAGACCAAAAAAAGGGTATCCAATGGGGATGAGTTTGAGTCTGACCTAGAGTTGTGAGAGATTAAAAGAGATGTACATTTTGTGTGTGTGTGTGTTAGTGAAAGTGTTTTGTGAGAGAGAGATGGTGTGCCGTGCCAGAGGTATTCTTGGCAGCATTAATGAAGACACATAAAGAAATGAGTTATAGGGTTCCAAACTGGCAGATTAATATGAGAGTGAGTGAAGAATCAAGATTCAATCAATGGTTTTTCTTTTTTTTTTTATATGTGTGTATTCAATTATGTGATCATTTGTTGCCCGGCTTTTCTTTCTTTTTCTCTCTCTCTCTCTCTATATATATATATATACTAATATGTAACCCGTGCTATGCACGAAATGAGTGATATCAATTAAAAATTTAAATTAAATATCGTATTGATAATTCATATTGCAACGAATTCTATGCATAATATATCTTTTAAATTATATGAATACAGTAGTAATTCTTTTGATCAAACTGCATAAAACACGCTTGATATGAAAATGAAAAATGAGGCTTTGTTTTACTAAAATAACAAAAATTCTCTTCACTGTATTAATAAAAATTTAGAAAAATTGAGTAATTTGCAAGTTCAATATCAAATAATCTAACGTCCAAAATTTTGATGCATAACAAAGACTAAAACTAATATAAATCTTACGAATCAGTTGATGGAAACATCATATCTTCTTAAGATGAATTTGTAAATGCAAAAAAAAAAAAAAAACTATAATTATCTAATAACAAATGTCAAATAATTTGTTAAATAATTCATTAAAAATATTGAACATACCGATGTTTAAAACAAATGATATGTATAATAGGCAAATTTATAAGTAATAGTTCCTTTTTGAAAAAATAATTTTATGATTATATCATCATTGAATGCAATAAACCTTACACTTTATGTTCGCAGATGCATTAATCTATTCGGAAGATGGAAACACTCCTCAGACCAATCGACATCTAAAATGAAATTCACTGTGATTATAATATTCAAATTTAAAAGACTATCATCGACATTAATCCTAAAAAGATTCAAAGTAAAGTAAACCCATCACTATTCACAAAAAATCACAACAAAATAAAAGCAAATTTTTAATAGAAGAATTATGAACAGTACATATTATTTTAATACATATATGTGTACGGTGTACCAATTCAATAGTCTTGGTATTTCTCCACTCAGCTTGTTCTGAGCCAAGTCTCTAGAGCAATCAATTTTAAAAGTACTTCATCACAAAATAGCTCATAATCAAAACTGAAACAAAATACATGAAAAATAATAACAATAATACTCACAGAATTTTCAAGTTAGGAATATGAGAGAGTGTCGAGGGAATTGGACCAATTAACTGATTATTTTTTAAAATCTTGTCGAGGAGGAAATATTTTCAAACAGAAAAAAATATATCGTAGAAATAAAAAAAATATTTTCAAATAGAAAAAAATATATCGTTGAAATTAAGTCCGAAAAAGAAGGGGTGGGGGGATTTTCAAGTTCTGAAACATGAAAGTGTTCAATGTATATTTCTACTACTTGAGACGACATCAATCGTCCACACATGAAAATGCACCGTATAGTTCTCATAGACCAGGCAATAATATTGACTTAATTGATCCCCAAGACAAAATTCATTAGTCTTTTGTATTGTTGCAGTACTTAGAACTACAAAAAAGAACCATTTAATTAATGAAAATTTTATAACAGTGAAATTTTGCCACAAATTTAAGTTATATTTAATAACTAAAATCACTTAAGTAAATGTTATTCAGCAAAATTTAACCTAAAGATTCATCAAAATAACTAAAGTGTTACTTATTCATAACATAGATGATCAATTGTAGCGATTTAAATTTCTAATGATCAAAGTAATTATAATATTCAAATTTAAAAGACTATCATCGACATTAATCCTAAAAAGATTCAAAGTAAAGTAAACCCATCAGTATTCATAAAAAATCACAACAAAATAAAAGCAAATTTTTAATAGAAGAATTATGAACAGTACATATTATTTTAATACATATATGTGTACGGTGTACCAATTCAATAGTTTTGGTATTTCTCCACTCAACTTGTTCTGAGCCAAGGCCCTAGAGCAATCAATTTTAAAAGTACTTCATCACAAAATAGCTCATAATCAAAACTGAAACAAAATACATGAAAAATAATAACAATGATACTCACAGAATTTTCAAGTTAGGAATCTGAGAGAGTGTCGAGGAAATTGGACCAATTAACTGATTATTTTTTAAAATCCTATCGAGGGTGATAACTATGATATTAGTAAACAAACTTGAATATGCAATAAATCAATAGGTAGTTGCAAATAAATAATAGGGAAATAGGAAGACGATCACGCTGATTATTAACTTACAAACTCTCAAGCTGCTTCAACTTTGAAATTGAGAAGGGAATATCTCCATAGAGCTCGTTGAAAGATAAGTCGATGATATGCAATCAGAAATATTTTGAAAAGCTTTTTGTACAATTTTTCACATTATCGCCACAACATATTTGCCTCAAAAGGGATCAACAAACACAACTGCCAAAAATAAAAAATCGAAAAAAATAGAAAACGTAAAAAGAAAAAAAAAATAGGAAACGTAAAAATAGTTTGGAAACTTACCTCAAAAGGCACCAACATGCACAATTACAAAAATAAGAAACGTAAAAATGGCTTGAACCTACTCAAATTCTTTTTAATTATATTTGAAGATATGTCTATTTATGCACCTATATGTATTAAATTGCCGATAAGAATAAGAAATTATACAAATTGAGCAAATTGAGCTCATTTAAATTTGCTCAATTTGCTCAATTTAAATTTGCTCAATTATGCACCTATATTGAATTTGATTGAGCAAATTGAGCTCATTTAAACTTGCTCAATTTATAAATTTGCTCAATTTAAATTTGCTTAATTATGCACCTATATTAAATTTGCTCAATTTGCTCAATTTATTGTCTTGTAATTAGTAGGTTGACTTGTAATTAGCAAATTTTATTTATTTATTTGATTGTGTGCTTTTTGAGAATATTGTATTTTGAACATATATTTTTTGTTTTAAAAAAAAATCAAAATTCTAAAAACTTAAAATTTGGTGAAAATTGGATGAATTTGAGTCAAACACCTTTCTCAAATATATAACAGTATAGATATATATAAATATATGTTAAATTACATTGACCTGTTGTATAAATACATGAAATTACAAAAGTTATCTTTTCTTGATTTTAAAATTAAAATTATGGCGAATATTTGATCAAAACTGACATAATTTATCAAAAGGGATTATCGTACCTGGTGTAATGCCGGGGTGATTGTAAAATACAGATAAGTTACAAGAAATCTACATGCAAAATTTCGAAATAATTTTAAAATTAAGACACTACAAATATATAATACCTACACTAACAAAAAAATTATGACCGGTAGATGCCGTCGTAAGTAAAAGACACTTGTCTGATTTTGTAACGGATTTTATCATTCTATGCAGATAAATATTTGTAAAATGGAGATAAATTACAATAATTCGTGTATTATTTTAAAATGGGGGGGGGGGGGGGGGGGGAGGAGGGGGATTGAGAATGTATAGTTAAGAATGTATAATTAAAGCATAACCCAAAAGAGTATGATATTAATTTCTATTTATTATATTGCTGTATTCACGATTTCTAGGTTGGATGTCAATTTTTTTTATAATTTTTTCAATCTGACAATCTTTATTGAATCCAAGGTTGGACTGATTCTGTTGAGAGTTAAAATAGTATTTGGTTAAAAAGAAGTGAAGTCTCTTTCTTCACCAGATTTGGGGGCATTGATTTTTACAATACACAGTGATTTGACTCCTTGAAAAGCATTAAAGCACATGCAAAGTGGAGAGTTAAAAAAGGACAGTCAAAACATTATCGAACTTATGATGATGATAACTAAGACTTGGCTTTTCAATGTGGGGGCCTTTTTTTTCACTTTCTTTTTTTTTTGTTTCGTTTTAAATCATAATAACAATTCAAATCAAATACAATTATTACATGCTATTATTATATATTAATTCAAAAAATAATCAAATAATACAAAAAATTAAACTACTATACAATAAAATTAAAATCCACATACTTTGAATCAAACACATGACCTCTTTGATCATGAAGCTTCATCATTGCCATCAGGCCAAGGAACCCTCAACAAATTCCATGTTATTCAGTTGGGTATTGTGTAACTAATGGTATAATATTATCATATATGATCAATCGGCTAAAAACATCACTTGTGCGTTACCCAAATGAATAGCATTTCACGAATTCTCATTAAGTAGTAAAAGTAAATTAATAATTATAATCCTGTTTGAAAAAAAATCTTAAGTACACAATAATTATATTTTGTAACATTATAAAATATGAAGGGCAACTTGGGTCAACACCTCTAGATATATAGTGTAATTATAAATTAGTTCATATTAGTTTAAAAATTATATATATTTGCTCAAAGTTTAAGATGTTACAGTAAATACTAAATCATATGGTTAAAAAATAACTACTCCCGCAACCATAGTAGTCATTCTAGCAATTAAGAATGCTTCGTTAAATTTGACAAAATCTCTCAATCAATTTTGTGATTTAATCAACCTTTACGAAGTAATTTTATTTTATATCACCACAACCACTATCGGGCATAAACATCTATAACTCGACATCACCACTTCTTTTTTTTAAAAAAAAATAATTTCATATATAGCTTTTATATTGAACTTGTCAAAACTATACAAATTACAAATCAAAACCTGACTGAAAAACATAAGAAATACAATTCATAGTTACATCACATCTTGATGGGTGTTGAATTTTTTTTAGTTGATTACAAATCTCAGGATACTTGTAATTTCTAAAACTATAAGAATTAGTTTTTAATTATATTATATTTCAAATGATGTAGATGTAATTTGTCTAATACCAATTTTTCAACACGCTTTATAAGTGAAAATGTTACAATATTTTTATCGTTTCTCAATTGATCTTTTTTTATAGCGATGAATTTTCCTTCCTAGTTTGATTGGCCTAAAGTAACTACTATATTTAATAAAATGAAAAAAAGAAAACGTACCAATTTTGGTTGTACCAGGGCAACTATACATACGAGGGCGCAATCTATAAATTCTTTACCACAAGGAGAGAAGTGTATAGACTACTCGGAAATGGATGTGATGCTTAGCAGAACAAGTCTGTGAAACAAGATTTTTTTTTGATAATTAGTCTATTAGATTAAGGGGTCGTTGAATGAATTTTAACAAAAATACTTTTCGAACGGTGCTTTATATAATAGTACTTTTTTTAAGTTAAGTAATTTTATTCTTGGACATATTAATTAAATATAATTTAAAATGTGTTTTTTAAAAGCTATTTTGCGATAGATTTAAAAAAAAAAAAAAAGCCTTTTTGAATTTTTTTTTTCTAGTTTTTGCTTAAAAAAAACAATCCAAACATTTTTTTTTCTTTAAAGTACATTTTTTTCAAAAAAATTAAGATTGATAGTTGCAAATCATGAATTCACTTAAAAAATGGAAAAAAAATTGTGAAATACCCCCATTGTTCGACTACAACCTCCAGATAACCGATGTTGCAATCCAAAAATTACTATCAAACACATCTAATCAAATCCATACCGATTTTCAACTTACTCTTTTTTCAAAAAAACTAACTTATTGATAATTAATTTCATCCGAAACTATCATCAACTCCGCCACACACCACCTCATGTATTCTATCCATTTCGACAGTTATCCTCCTCAATTGAGGTTAAATTAACTTATCACCCCTAATGCCATATTATGATAGTTTTAAATTCTTAAACTGTTGCCGATGAGGCCTAGCTCAGTCGGCGAAGCTGAGGCCCCAAGACGCTAAAGGTCTCGGGTTTGATTCCCACCGATGAATGTGTGGACTTTATTCCTACCTTCATGGTAGTTTATTATCCTACTTTTAATAGTAGTTTATTGTAATAGTTTGTTTATAGTTTGTGAATGATTTAATTTGAAATATGATGTAATAGTTTGATTTGTACTTGAAGAGTTATTGATGTAATTCGATGATATGTATTCAAAAAAAAAAAAAAATTCTTAAACTGTTATTTCGAGTTATTTTAAAGTTTGTGTTATAAATTGAAAATCCATTTAAGACATTAATATTTTTTTCCCTAAATCTTTATCTTAAATTCAAATCCTCTAATACAATGCCCACATTTTTTTCATCCAAAAAAAAAAAACAAAAACAAAAGGGTGTCTAGTGCGTGTTACCTGGTCAAAATTTGGGCGGTGAAAGTTAGCCAGCATTTCACAGAATAAGCAAAAGTTGTGTCTTTTAATTAATTAGTACACATATTAAAAGGTGAAATCTCATGGGGGCAATGCTTATCAAGAACCCTCTTTCCAAGGCATAGTTTGCACAAATAGCTGGACTAGTTTTTTGTGCTTTATTTTGTCACTCTTTTAGATAGTTGTGGTTCATTTCACCAAAAATCTGAATTTGATTAGCTTCATTAAAACGCTCAATGTGAGGAGAACCGGCAAAAAGCATGTTCTTGCAAGTTTGGTCCCCATTTTTATTGGTCAAGTTTGTGATTACCACATTGCTTTTAGTAGGATTTTTTTTTTTTAATCTGGTTTGATCGATCTCAACAAATCATATGACTAATGTATTGCATTACATTTGTTAATATTTTTGGCCGTTCTTCCTAAATTATACATTAATTGCATGACACATGTAGTACACTCATCATGTGATTAACACTGATTCAATCAAATCGAATTGGATTAAAATTTCTAGTTTTCATCAACTGGGGGGAGGGGGAGTATGGGCGGAACTAGAAGGTTTTGTTTTGGGAAAGGGTCGGGGAGTAAAATCAAATTTTTATAACATATTAAAGATATTTTGTAAGATTTTTTTTTTGGGTAGGGGGATTAAAAATTCTTTTAAAAAATTATATATATAAATTTTAATTTAATAAAAATTTGAAGAGGATGTCCGCTTCCTCCAGCCCTTTTTGGGCTTCGTACCTAGGATGAAGGAAATAAATCTAAATAAATTCAATGAATGTTATTGATTTGAACAAGTTCCTTTTATTAATTGATGTAGATACAGTAGATTTGCACCAAATTGGATCATACAATGAAATGGTGCACTTCTTGTTGTCGATGATAAGCATTGAGAATTAGGTAAGCTCTACCACGATATGTGTCGGGCCTAGTTCAAGGGCCCGAATCAACTACTATAGAGATTTTAGCAACGCGTCACCTTTTGGGTTCATAGGGTACGCTTCGTATTTAGAAAAATGAATATCGATGACGATTAATTTTTTTTTTCTTTAAAATGATTAGACCTTTTACCTCAAAAAAGATGATTAGATCGCTTTCGGCCCGCAATGGGGCCCGTAATGAGACTCCAATATGACGGGGTTTGTTTAAAAAATTTAACAGGTCTTTAGTTTTGCCAAAATAATCAGGGCAGTTAGATTTAAACAAGTATTTTTGGAATTGTGTTTTTTCAGTGAAGTTTTTTTTTTTAAAAAAAGCAAATGATTTTGCATTCGGACATTGAAATTAAAAGTGTTTTAAAATACATTTTTGTTTAAAACTACTATGAATATCTTCTAAAACAAGTCAGATTTTGACCTTTTTCCTGACATCTGTTTTTTATTTTCAAAAAATCTATCTAATTACATTTTTTTCCACTAAAGTGTTTTTATATAAAAAAAAAAAAGGTGTTTCTTTGCTAAAAAGAGTCTATGCAAAAGGGCTCAATACAAGGTGGGGGGTCGTAAATGAGACTCTAGCACAATGTGTGGATTAAATTATAATAAAAATTTCAATGATTAATGTCACTAATGGTCCATAATGTTTAATAGTACAATCACTTTCGTCCATACCAATAAGTTATTGGTCGAGTGTTTAGCAACTCTGACTGCCGTAAGAAAGAGAACACAAATTTGAATTCCGGGAAGCGCATTTGTTGGGGGGGGGGAATAACCTTTAATGATCCATCCCCGAAATTGCAAGAATAATATCTCTCACGATTAATAATTACCAAAAAAACAATTACTTTAGTCCATGAATTTTAAATCTTCACATTTTGATCCTTTTTACCCCATAAATAAGCAACACTTTGGTGGTTTTGATAAATTTTTTCGGCTGAATTTCTTCGGATGACACAACTTGTTTAAAGGGCATTTTTGTCACTTTTTGTTTAAAATTATTTCAACACAATAAATTGGTTTGTGAAAATTAACACAAAATGCTATTTTTTTAGTGAACTTTGGTTGAAAAACCTATCAAAAGGACTATAGTGTTACTTATTGATAACATAAAGGATCAAGTTGCAATAATTTAAACTTTGAGAACTAAAGCGAGTCTAACTTCTATCTTAAAAGACCATAGTGACGTTAACTCAAATCTTAATATGAAAAAGGGATTAAGGGATATTGATGGGAAACTATAGCTTAGATCCGACTTGACCGAATCAACTTTAATCACATGACAAGAGATTTACACTTACCCTGTAAATGACAGATAATTTGGGAAAAGTGATCAATCACTTGGCAAGTATAATACACTTGTCATAATTTGTTGGGTTCAATTAAACTAGATTCAAATAAGAATTTTCCAATATTGGCTAAGCTTGGTCCATTTCAAAATGTTTTAATCCCACAAAATCTATGTCTACATGACTACATCAATGAATGCTATACATAGTAGAATTCTGAATACAGATAATCTTATCCAACAATCAGACAATTATTCAAATTTCATGTGATCTCTGGACCTATTTCTAGTCTTGACTTTATATTTTTTGCTAACTTGAAAATGAAATTTCGAAATTTCAAGGCATAATGTGTTTTTAATGAGCACATGGCTTGTCATTTCCAGTCTTGCACCAACATGGAATCCTATAAGATTTTGAGCCTAACACATATCAGTTATGACATTTCCTTTTAACGGTGGAGAATGATGACTAAACTAGTGAGTTATGAGCTTTTTTAGCATGTCACATTTTATGATTAACTAATCGTTGGATTAATTAAGCCCATTGTTCGTTGAAGTTATTTGTATAATTGACACCATTGTCAATTTTGATAACATTTTTTTTTTCATATGGGGAGCGGAAGCATATATTTTAAGGTTAATTACACTTGGTACTCCTAAATTATATCTTATATCACATTTATTGATAAAACCACAATGCTAATTGGAGAAAAATTATTTGAACTGAATTGAATCGTGTATCTAGAAAAATTGAGGGAAGCTACAGTGCTCTGGGCTACTATTTATACACAAAGAAGAAAAGGAAAAACTATGGTGCACTCACGTGTACACTAACCTACTCTGCACCCTTACTTAACAGACTATTAACTAACTGCATTAACTAACTAACTAACTGGAAGTAATTAAAATACAGTGAAGAAAAATAAAACATAAATATATTTGTACATCCCCTCCTCAAGTTGGAGCGTGGTGGAAGCCCAACTTGGATAACATGCGACGAAAAGGAGGACCAACAACTCCTTTGGTGAAAATATCAGCCAGTTGAAGATGGGAAGCGACATGTGAAGGCAGGACAAAACCCTCCTTGAATTTGTTTCTCACAATGTGACAATCGATTTCCAAGTGCTTTGTCCTTTCATGAAAGACAGGATTTTGAGTAAGATGAAGCGCTGCTTTATTATCACACCACAAAGGAATAGGCAAAGGAACCGGAACATGAAAATCTTGCAACACATATGAAATCCAAACCAGCTCGCAAACGGTGGTTGCAAGACTTCTATACTCAGCTTCGCAAGAGGACCGAGAAACAGTGGTTTGTTTCTTGGTCTTCCAGGAAATAAGGGCACCTCCAAGGAACACACAATAGCCCGTAATTGATTTTCTGGTTAATGGACAAGATGCCCAGTCCGCATCGCAATATGCTTGTAGATGGAGTGAGTTGGTGATAGGAAAGTGAAGACCAGCTGAAATTGTACCCTTCAAATATCTCAGCACATGCAAAGCGGTCTCCCAGTGAGAACGAGTTGGACGGCCAACAAATTGGCTAAGTTGCTGCACAGCAAAACAAATATCGGGTCTAGTCATATTAAGATATAAAAGTCTTCCTATAAGTCTCCTGTATTGCTCAGGATCAACAAAAGGGAGACTGTGATCGTCATCAAACTTGTGCCCACGGGGTAGGGGTGCATCAACTATTTTAGCATGATCCAGCCCTGCATCTTTGAGAATATCAGTAATATACTTTCTTTGAGTTAGTATAGTACCAGTAGAGCTCCTAGCTATTTCAAGCCCCAAAAAATACTTAGCTGCACCCAGGTCTTTGATGGTGAACTTTTGGTGAAGAAACTGCTTTACAGCCACAATCGCATCAATATTGGATCCAGTAACTAAGACATCATCCACATAGACTAGCAACCCCAGAAATGAACCATTGAAATACTTAAAAAAGAAACAATGATCATGCTCAGATTGTGAGAACCCATATCCCAACAAGGCAGACGTGAATTCGAAATTCCATTGTCTAGAGGCTTGTTTAAAGCCATAAAGAGATTTCTTGAGTTTGCATACCTGATTACCTGTAGCTTTAAAATACCCCTCTGGTGGCAAAATATACACCTCCTCATCCAAATGCCCATGGAGAAAGGCATTATTAATATCGAGTTGATGAATAGGCCAAGAGTTGGCTGTAGCGATAGCAAATAACATTCTGACTGTTACTAACTTTGCCACTGGAGAAAAGCTGTCAAAATAATCCACACCAAAGGTTTGATTGTACCCTTTGGCTACAAGTCTAGCTTTATAGCGTTCTACAGTACCATCAGGGTTGAATTTAACCTTATAGACCCATTTTGTCCCAATAGCATGTTTTCCAGCAGGTAAGACTGTGAGGTCCCATGTCTCATTATTTTCGAGAGCCTCCAATTCCTTTTTCATTGCCCGAACCCACACATCATGCATTACTGCCTGCTTATAAGAAGTGGGCTCAGGGATCACTGACACTTTAGCCATGAAAGACAGATAAGATGAAGAAAAAATAATATCAGAAGAATTAGTGAAAATTGGGGAGGAAGTGTTACAAGTGGTTGTATTGCACACATAATCCTGCATCCAGGCAGGAGGTTTCTTGGTTCTAGGACCAAGTCTTTGATATTGTTGATCATTGTCAAGAGTAGGTACTGTATGTAAAGAATCAGAGGGAAGAGAGAAGGAATTAGATGGATCAAGGGCTGTGTGAGTAGGTGGATTGAGAGGTTCAACTGGTGTAGAGTGTTCAAGTGAGGGAGAATCTAGGATTGCTGAAGGGATTGGCATGGAATCATGGTCTGTGGAATTGTGAAAGGGAAAGACGCTCTCATAAAAGTGAACATCTCTAGAGATGATAATAGTGTGTGTGGTAAGATCATACAGCTTATAGCCCTTCTGTCCTGGGCTATAGCCTACCATAAGACATTTTATTGCTCTAGGGGCAAATTTTTGTTTATGGGGGGTATTGTCAACTGCATAACAGAGACAGCCAAATGTTCTAAGATGCTCATAAACCGGTTTGGTGTTGAAAAGTAGCTCATATGGGGTTTTCCACTGCAAAAGGGAGGATGTCAATCAGTTAATGAGATAGGTGGCAGTTAGAATAGATTCTCCCCAGAATTTGGATGGGAGTTTAGACTGAAACATCAAGGCCCTAGCTATTTGAAGGAGGTGTCTATGTTTCCTTTCAACGACACCATTTTGTTGTGGTGTGTATGGGCATGATTTATGGTGCACAATGCCTTTATCAGTGAAGAGAGCTTGACATTGAGTGCTAGTGAATTCTGCCCCATTATCTGTTCTTATGGTCTTGACATTTTGCCCAAACTGAGTTCGAACCATATTCAAGAATTTGGATAGAGTTGGTACAGTGAGCTGTTTGTGGGGTAAGAGATAAGTCCATGTGCTTCTACGATAGTCATCAACTATAGTAAGAAAATAGTGTGCCCCTGACAGAGAAGGCTTCTTATACGGTCCCCACAAATCTATGTGTAGAAGATCAAATGAATGGGTAGATTGGATATGGCTGGTATGGAAAGGTTGCCTGTGTTGCTTGGATAGATGACAGACATCACAAGGTTCTGGAATAGACAAATGCTTAGGAGATAGAAATGGAAGATGAGACATTGTGGAAATAGAAGTATGGCCCAACCTATGATGCCAAATTTCAGATGTAACAACTTTATTCAAGATGGAAGAGTGATTACAAGAATTAGTGTCAACCAGAACTTTACACCTCCTATCAGAACTATAGTTTTGTTGACAAATACTAGAAGAAGTATCCAAAGCATTAAAGGAAAGAGGGGTAGGATTAGTAGCTATAGGTGGGGTATTATCACCATTACAATGAAAGGAATTTCGATTCAAAACATACAGTGTGCCCATCACTTGACCAACAGCCAACAATTTCTTAGTCTTGTGGTCCTGCAGTGTACAATGTGAAGAATAGAAGGTAAAAATAATATCAGATGTTTTGCTCAATTGATTAACTGATAAGAGATTGAACTTGAAAGAAGGAACATGAAGAACTTCATGTAAGACAATGTCAGGAGTAAGTGAAACTTGGCCAATGTGAGTGACAAGTTTCTTAGAACCATCAGGCAAGAAAACTGGAATAGTTTTATCAGAAACAAAATGTTTGTGAAAAAGGGACAGAGATGAACACATGTGAGTGGAGGCTCCAGTGTCAACAATCCAATAACCTTCTTCTTGTAAGTTCAGACTAGTAAAACAATTGTGCAGTAGATTACCTGCAAAGTCGACTACAAAGTTGGCATGCTCATTTCCAGTCACCATTTTACCTTTCATGTACTTTTCAACTTCTTGCTTGATGATGGAAGATATAGATACACTCCAGTCGCCATTAGTGCCCATATTCTCTGTGTTAACATCAAGCGGTGTCTCCTTTTGGTTAGAAACTGCAGCAGCCACTTTCCTGGATGAGTTTAAACCACTTATCCCTCCTTTAGCTTCCTTCATTTCCTTATACCAATCCGGATATCCATGAATTTTAAAACAGGTATCCACGGTGTGTCCCGGTGCTTTGCACTTATCACAGTACCTGTCACCCTTTTTCTTATAGTTAGTCTTCATTTGTGCATGTGATTTATTGTTCCAATTCCTGACCATCATTGCACTATTCTCCCCGGTCTCAGTGAAAGAGATTTGTGCATCTCTTTGTGATTCCACCCTTTGAATTATAGCAAAGGCTTTGTTAACTGTGGGCAATGGTTCCATAACCAAGATCTGACTCCTTACAGCCTCATAACTCTCATTCAACCCCATTAAAAATTGCATCAACATATCTGAAGATTGAGCATTATCCACAAACTCCATAACACCACAAGTACACCCACACGTACACTGTGGAATAGTGTAAAAGCATGCCATCTCATCCCATAGAGCTTTCAATTTGTTAAAGTACGCAGCCAAGGTCAGATTACCTTGTGAAATCGAACTCAATTCTCTCTTAATCTGGTACAGTAATGGTCCATTACATTGACCATACCTTTGTTCAAGATCAAGCCACAGCTCCCTAGCACTACTTGCATATATGAAGCCTTGAACTATATCTTTAGATATGGAATTCAAAATCCATGAGATCACCATACTGTTCACCCGTCTCCACTGTATAAAAGTAGGATCTGTGCTAGGAGGCTTGGAAATCGTTCCATCGATAAAGCCTAGCTTCATCTTAGCATCCAAAGCTATTTTAATCGACCGACTCCATGTAAGAAAGTTTTTTCCATTCATAGGTGCAGTTACAAGTATCATACCTGGATGATCCGAGCTGTGCACTACAAGAGATTCATCCATGGCGGTAGTCATTATCAGTACAGCAGCAAAACAGAGCAATAGCAAATCTAAGCAGATCTAGATCAATACGAAGAATTGAACCACAGCAGAAGTGAAAATCAATGTAGGAATACAGATACCCAAAGCTCTGATACCATGATAAAACCACAATGCTAATTGGAGAAAAATTATTTGAACTGAATTGAATCGTGTATCTAGAAAAATTGAGGGAAGCTACAGTGCTCTGGGCTACTATTTATACATAAAGAAGAAAAGGAAAAACTATGGTGCACTCACGTGTACACTAACCTACTCTGCACCCTTACTTAACAGACTATTAACTAACTGCATTAACTAACTAACTAACTGGAAGTAATTAAAATACAGTGAAGAAAAATAAAACATAAATATATTTGTACAGTCCTAAATTATAGAACGTAACAAATTAGCCTCTCATAAAAAATAAAAACGGTAACATATCAGCACCCGATATCTATAGTTCATGCACTGATTTATTATGTTTTGCCGTTCATGATTGAACACGACGTAAGATATAATTTGGGGATGCAAATTGTGATTAACCAATTATTTTGAATATTACATTGATATTTTAGAATTATATAAATCATTCATGATCAATATTTATTAAATAAAGATTACTATATTAATTGATTAAAATAAATTTTCGATACAACTATAACACGAAATTGTATCTTGGCCTATTTAGGCAATAAATCCCCTTGAGGGAAATTCCATTTTGTTGGCATCTTTTCAATATTATAGTAGTGTTGCAACATTGCCATTAATATAAAAACCCATCACTACCTTTTTTAGCCAAGTACGGAACGAATAACTGCTAAAAGCATTTAAGTAGTGAGCTTGCTCCAAGATGAGTGCGCTCCTATTCCGATTTTCCCAAAGCTTTTGGTAGCACAACCGAGACGGTGACGAGTTCTCTGCCCCTACGTGGATGGAACAACAAAAGGTTTGAAAATTCAAGAGAAGATCAAGGCGAGACAAGCCGTCTATGTAATTAAAAGAACCAAGAATCGAGAAAAAAGAATACACAAAAAGAAAATTTTATCTGTAATATTTGAAGGATCATCATAAATAACCGTAGCTTGAGAAACCTTCTTTAATAACTTTTTCTTCAAATTTCTCGTTTTGGTCATTGCATATAAGTACCGAACTTATGCATAAAAGAAATCAATGGACCATAAAAGTTCAGGTTCAAGCCCATCCATCTTATTCACCAAAAAAATTGGTTTGGAAAAAAAAAATGAGAAAAAAATAAACAATGGATATAGTACGGGAGGTTTTCAATATACTTGTCACGTTCGTTTTTTCTTTAATTTTTTTTTAATAATATACACACATGCATACCATTTACACCCATACTGTTAGAATTTGTACCCTTAATGATACTCCTCACACATGTAAAAAAGGGGCACGTGTTTGATTAGGACAAAGAGTTACGGACAGTTTGTCACGATTTTTACATCATCAATAAATTTAAAAAAAAAAAAAAAGTTGGCTAGGATTGGATTAAAATTCATTTCACGCATTTCACTCATATCTTGATTGTAGTACTAAAATTTAAATAAAGTAAAAAATTAACAATTCCGGCGTTACTTCCCACGCTTCTAAAGGTGGGGTACATGTTCAATTAATCAAAAAAGCCACGAACACTCGTCAAGGTTTTTTATTTCGTCACTAAATTAAAAGAAAAGCTTTCTAGGATTCAGATTAGAAATTCGTTTCTCACAGTTCAGTCATACCTTAATTGTACGACTAAAATTATAAAATAAAATAAATCTATAAGTACATAAATAATGGATCAAAATATTATCAATTATCAGTTGGTCTAATGTAATGAGACGCTAGATCCCCTAACAATATTTAGGGTTCGAATTCTGAAATTGTGAATGGAGCAATTGAGTTGAAAATTAAATGACCACTCCGAAATTGGGCCTCAATACCTGAATTCGAATTAATTGGCCAGTAGGTTGGGATCGGATGACTAAAAACAATCAAAATATTGAGAGAAGAAAATTATAATTATTCAAAAAATAATTATATAATTATTTAAAATTATTATTATTTAAAGATGACAACGGAGCGGGTTTGGGGAAAGATTTGGTCCGGACCGGTAACCCGCCCCGGGCAGTAATACTAAACCCCCTAATGGCAATGCTGGAAATAAAGGAAAGGATGAAGGGCGAATAAGTCAATCAACATTCTGAAAATCAAAAACCTCCCAATGGCACTCCACACTCCTGGCTAGGGTTTTTGCCTTCCACTCTTGAATCCCCTTCTCAGGTTACCATTTTTTTTCAAGCAATTCCTTCAATCAATTTTGTGAAAAAAATGCATAAATTCAACCTTTTCCCTATGAATTCCAGGTTTTGATTCGGAGAAGAAGAAATGCAATCGCTGTACGGTAAAGTTCGGCTGGTAACGAAGCAAGCGCTCAACAATCTGAAGAATGTTGAACGAATCGCGTCGTTCGAATCGAATTTTTTGGGGTGCTCGATGAATCATTATTCGGGGTTTAATTCTCAGTATTCTAGTTCTAGCTCAGCACTCCTTTTGGTATGTTTTTCATTTTAGTTTTATTTTTTCTGGTCTTTGCTTGCTGATTATCTAGTTTAACAGAAAAATTTGTTTGTTAGCTCACGAAAATTTTTTAAGCTTGATATGGGTTGGGAAATGATTGTGCTGTTATAGTGTTGCGATTGATAGATTTTACTTTTATGGCGTTTAGTGCAATTTTAACTGGACTTTAATGATCTTGATATTGCAATTATCACAAAATTTTGGATGCCGCAATAATAATGAAGCATAGCTTGGATATGGGTACCTGAAGCTTGATTGAATGTTACAGTAATTCACTATAACGATAAATGAAGAAGATAGGGAGCTAAAAGATGGTTAGTGAAGTTTAAGTGAGAGTGTATTCTCATATGTTTGAAGGACCTGAATTTGGATTTTTATGCTTTCTTTGAAGAAATCAGCAAGGATAAGATATGGTTTGAAGCGCCCAAGCTTGGTGCGACTGATTTGTAGCCTTATTTCAATCTCAATTTTAGCCTGATTATTGTTTTGAGAATGAGCCTTTACTTCTGACTAGAGGTTGAGCTTGATCTGGGCTTATAGAGTGGGTAGCACTTTGATGTGTTTGAGCTTAATTTAGTTTTGTACCAGCCTTCTTCGATGTGAGCTTACAGTAGCATCCTCACTTCATTTAGAAAGAGTGTAGATGCCCAGCCAAGCCAAGTTGATATCTTCAAGTGACAAGTAACTGCATGAACTTGTTTTCTTCACTCTTGAATTTATGAATCTTCCAGTGGATGCTTTACTACGGAGTTTGTTACTATATAATCATCTTCAGCTCACATATGTATGAATGATGGAGTTTTTCCCAGCGTGCGAAATTCTTTCATTCATTTGATGGGTTTTGTATGGTGATGTAACAACAACATTGAATATAGGCTTGTGAAAAGACTTGAGTTATTTACAGATATTAGAAAAAGAGTAGCTTGAAAGTTTGAAAATCATTGGTAATGTGCAAACTTGTCTGTTCCAACTTAATGGGAAAAAAGGTCCTAACTATTCGATAATGAAAGAACTAGTTCTGAAGGGTGGAAAAGATGGTTCATCAACATATTTCTTATCTTCCTAATTAATTTTTTCCCCCTTTAATATCTTATCATCATATTTGTGCTAGCTTCTTTTATGCTTCTCTGATTCCGTGTTATGTCCAAAACTGTGGTATCACTCATGTGACCTTCCTTCCATCACCTTCAGAGCATATCTATCTATCCTCTGAAGGATCGTTGGTCATGCAATAGTTCTTTCCATTTTCACAATGTCTTATTCTCTTTTGTTTCTCAAAACTTGTCCTTCCATATTATCAGTTCAGCTAAATCTATCTTTCTCTCAATTATTTAGCTTTGATATTTATTTCCTTGGCGGTTCCTGTTGACTATAGAATCCTTCTAAGTTTCAGTGAAAGTTGCTGCTTACATCTCATACTCTGTAGAAAACACAGTTTCTCACTAAAATGTTGTTGGACATGTATTTAAAATCTGGATCCCAAACTAATTAGTATAGGATACCAATGCATGAGAATACATCTGATGCCATTACCGATTGTTTTGGTATACTTGTTTGTGTTATAGAAGGAAAGGTGGAAGGGCCATGCTACTTTAGGTAACTGGAAGTATATGTGAGAATGGCAAATTTTTATTTAAATTTTCATGGTTTAGTCCATTTTGTGGAAAAAGTATGTACAATAATTTTAGTGATGAAGGTAACAATCTGAATATTACTTGAGGCAAGGTCTCAGATATTTTCTTTTATGTTGCTATACATTATTCTTATCCTTTTCTTCTTTTTCTTGTCCCTTTTCTTTTCTCTTACAGTATCCACATTACTGTTTTCATTTTTCTCTGCTCAATTTTTTTTTTTGTTCTGATTAAAACAATATTCTCATGCTCCAGAACAAAAATCTTTACTTTTTTCATTAGTATTATCCTTTTCTTCTTCTTCTTGACCCTTTTTCTTTTCTCTTACAGTATCCACATTACTGTTTTCATTTTTCTCTGCTCAATTTTGTTTTTTTGTTCTGATTAAAACAATATTCTCATGCTCCAGAACAAAAATCTTTGCACTAAAATCCTCTCACCGGCATCTTCTAGAAGTTCTAGTATAGCTTCAGCGTTGTCATCTTACAGAGTTCCAAACTCATGTTTGAATCAATCAGCTTGTTCGCTGTTGACTTTGCCATCTAGGAATATTACAACAACAGGATCTACTTCTCAGGATGCTTCTGCTTCTTCTGATGTGCCCCAGCGCATCAAATTCAAGAGGCTAGATAAAACAGCAAGGCACATAATGCAGGTACAAATATTTGATTTCGCTATCCCTTTTCCATTTATTTGTTTAATTTTTTTTTCATGATATAGCTGGTCAATCTCATTGCATGCTAAGGGTTTTATTCGCATGATGCAAATTGTAGATAATTGATAAAGAGGCAGTTGAGGAAGTGAAAGAAAACCGAGAGATTCCAGAAATAAAGCCTGGTTATATTGTCCAGCTCAAAGTGGTAGTGATTTTCTTTTGAGAAAGTCATGGTTCTTTGGTTTGTTTATTTTCTGCTGCTTTATTGATGCCAATCTTATTGGTAGCTTAATGTCAGGCTTCTTACTTGTTTAACTGTCATGATATCGTTATAACAGGAAGTACCAGAAAACAAGAGGCGTGTTTCAATTATAAAAGGGATTGTTATAGCTAGACGTAATGCTGGTTTAAATACTACTTTCAGAATAAGAAGGCTTGTAGCTGGAGTTGGCATAGAATCTCTCTTCCCTCTGTGAGTAGTCATTCCAGCTTTTGTACTAGTAGAGTTAATTTTCAAGCCCTGTCTCCTTCTTTTACTTTTTTTTTTCTAATTTGTTTCCTTTGTGTGTTTGTGCGCGTCTGTATATTATTATTGTGCGCGTCTGTATATAGCAGCTGAAAACTATTGCCATGATATGCATCAACCTATTTATTGAAGTCGTATTGTTTTTGATCCATTGATTTGTGTTCTTTTTCTTCTTCTTTTGATAATCTGATAAACCGATCTCTATTAGATCCTCGAACTGTCTAACCATCTTATTTTTCTCTTTCCCTACCTTTTCAGTGTTGCCTGCTCTTCTCTTTCGAGATTTATATCCACAACTTTTTGCGTCAGTGCATCATTTTTTCGATTTATTAAACAGAATGCTGCATGTATCAATTTTGCCAAAATAGCCCCAAGTGCCAAATATTTATGTTCTCAAATGCATAGATCAAATTTTCTAGCGAATCTCTTAATTGTGCGTTTGGTTATGTGAGTTTATTTTGTATGCCACCACTCAAGCATATGGGTTGTTACAAAGCTTATCTGTTACCTTTGCCAGATAATACCAGCAATGATGACTAACTAAGTGGGTGATGACAGGTATTCTCCAAATATAAAGGAGATAAAAGTGTTGGACAAGAAGAAGGTGAGGAGGGCCAAGCTATACTATCTCAGAGATAAGATGAACGCACTTAAGAAGCAATAGCTTCCAAGTTTTAGATAGTGGATGGAAAAAGGTATGTCTATGAGCTGTTGGTGGGCTCGCCGTTGAGCAAAAGGATCACGATTATCCCATAAACTAATAAGAATTTCATTATACGCTTTCTTGGTAGTCAACATTTTGGGAATTGAAGTTTATGGGGACATACGTGAGTGGGATGCTCTGCCCAACTAACTGTTGGATATACGCTGTTGAATTTGACAATAGTACTTGAGAAGTGAGTCTATAAAGTTTTGATTTATTATCGCGCATTGATAATATTTTCCACTCGCTACTGTCTATAAGTTCGAGATTTGTAATTTTAGCAGCATTTGTAGTGGAAACTACAGCCCTTTTTCGATATCTTCTGAATTGGTTGATGGTTCTGAAATTGTCTTCTGGCGTGTTCGTTTAGCTTTGTGATTTCGAAAGAACTTATCCCTTGCGTAATACTGTTCCTTTTTAACCCTTTTTATTCTTCTTCTGGTGTCTTCAAGAATCGTTGAAACTTTAGGGATCACGAGTGTAATAGATTCTTGAATTGACTTATTGTTGAACAGGAGTTTCTTGATGATGCTAGGCTTCACTTTTTGAGACTATAGGGTGTAAATCTGGACCAGGAGGATGGTGGAATTATTTAGTAGAGTTTGTATTCAAAATCACGAGTAGCTCTCCTTGTGGAGTGAATATATTCCAGTCTGTATCTCAAATGTTCTGAACTAATCATCTTATGTCAAAATTTATCTTTTCTTCACATTATTTTATTTTAAGCATTTTTTTAGCAATTTTTGTTAGATTATAAAAAATTCTTTTTAATGGGAAATTCAAAAATTATGCTATTCAAATATTCGTCGGTCCTAGATATATTAAACATCGATCCATTCTGTGAGATTTTATTCCGCATAAAATGCATCGGTATTTGATGCAGGGCTTATATGGTTTTGGGCCTTTTTTAAGTTAGCTTTTACAAGGGGTCGTGATAATTTGGTATTAGAATTGTTTTTTTGGCTCTTAGTTGAAGAAAAAAGAAAAAGCTTTCGAATTATAGCTTTTTCAAGTATCGTAACAAGCTGGTATCAGAATCATTTGCTTCAGTTTTTGTTGAGATCGCGGGGTGCGGATAGTTTTATCGAAATTACAATGTCACAAAATTAGCCCACTTTCGTTATATATTGGGATCTTAAAATATGTCTCATAAAGGTTCGAATCAATGTCCAAGTATCGAATTCTGAAGTTGTAAATGAAGCAATTGGACTGGGAGGATTGTCTTTATATTGGATCTCTGTAGTACTCGAAATCGAATTAGTTGTCCAAAGTCGTAAACAAAGCATCTAAGTCATGCCACTAGGAAAATAACTTGTCTATCTTTCGCATGTTCCTTAATTAAATTGAAAAAGAAAAACATATTCATATACTTTAAAGTTTAAACTACACAAGCCATCAAATTATAATACGTCAAGTTTTCATTTTATTTATTGTGGTCAAATATGGAAATAGAGATTGTGCACTGTTTATTTTCTTTTCTTGTACGCTTTTCTCAATTCTCAGTTTCATGTTGGAATTATTGACGAATAAATAAATAAAAAAAAGATATAATAGAAGTATTATGTGAAAAATGGGACATCAGCACTACACCATTATATCGTTTTGGGTTAAATTCACTTTGCCTCCCTCGACTATATGTTTGGTGTTACTTCACACTTTGAGCTATGAAAATGAGCACTAACCCCGCCCCCCGCCCCCCACCCTCTTCAACTCAATTAACGTGAATTATTTTTCGATTCTATCCCTCTTTAAAGTGCCACTAAGAAATTTATAAAAGTGTTTAAACTTTAAATTTTACTGGCAGTTAATAAATATAAAACAACTACTTCAAGTAAAAACCCCATGCTAAAATGACTACACCAACTAGAAAATATATGTTGATTTTCACTTTATATATATAATATTAATTTTTATCAACAAATTAACTTAATTTGTGACTATCACAAATTATCACTAGATAATTATTCCTTGCCTAATTTTTGTAAATGCTGCATCCGGTATGATACGCTAAATAATTGGATAGATAGCATATGCTACTTTAAATTTAGATCCAATTTCCTTTTTTTTTCTTCTATAAACTAGCAACACCGCAAACTCTACGTGTGTGCAAAATATAAAAAATATATATTTCAATTTAGTACTTAAATTGTTTTTAGGATGAAAATATAAATATATTATTAAATTTATTTTGAAAGAATACTTTTTTAAGAATTATTTGAAATAATTTATTAAATTATAATAATTTAAAAGTAAAATAATTATATAAAATAAAATTGCATGATAAAGAATAAACACAACAAGAAAAAAAATCCCAACTAATTATAATTAGAGAAAGTGGTTTGTGGGTTTAAAACAATGATTTTTTTTTTGTTAAATTGGATGTAATATTACAATATTGACATTTTTATTTGTTTATTTATTGCATATGTTTAATAATTAAAAGGATAAAATTGACAAATCAAATTTCGGTATTGAATTGAATTTATTTCATGTGAATTTTTAATTTTAGCCACAATTTTATATATCTCTATTTATTCCACATAAAATTGAAGGACAGATTTTGTAAAATCATATAAATAACATATATTTGTGAGACAAAAACGTCTTTCTTTTTATAATAATATAAATAAAATTTATATCCAATTTATTACATATTTATGTAGAGCCAAATTACATTCACACCCATTGAAGTATCATATAATTACAAATTAGTCCCTATATTTTTCAAAATTATAAATCCACCAAATATATGCATTAGCTATATGAAATTCACTTTTCATGAAAGGGGGACGTAATTATAAAATGTATTTTTGATATTTTCGGTGGAGTTTTGAAATAAAACCTGCATGATTTTGACAAGTTTCAATATGTAGAAGTTATATAGAAAACCAAAAAAAAAAAAAATAATGGTGATGTCGAATTATTAATGATAATACTTAGTGGTAGTTGTGATATTATAAAGCAAAATTATTTCTTGAAGATTGATGGAATTACAAAATTAATTAAGAGATTTCACCAAATTTAACAAAACATATGTCTTGATAATCGAAATGACTACTATGGATGCGACATGTGAAAAAGTCATCTTTTAGTCATTATTAATGTTTACTTTTAAACTTCGAGAGTGTATCTGTAATTTTTAAAATAATTAAAATTAATTTATAATTATATTATATTTTGAAAATCGTAGATACATTTATGCACCAAGACTCAAAAAAGATAAAAAAAGAAAAAAAGGTGAATATTGGAAGCATGTGGAAAGTCAAAGATGTTCTCGTGTAAGATAGAAAGGCAATAAATGGATTATTATAAGTTTTACTCAACTAATGGAGACATCACAACAGGCATACCTGCAAATTCAAGTACCAAGCGAGTATTAGTATATATATCCACACACACACACACACACACTCAACAACAAAATAGCATTTAATCCCAAAAGCTCATAGTTACCTGCCTCGTACCTAATCGCCAAAATATGTTTCTACGGTTCCGAATTCAAACCCTCCGGCATTGATGACTTGTAGTTCACACACATACATCACCACTATATATTCACGGACACAAATATATTTTTTATATATATTTATATTCTGAATTTGTTCACCAGTCCCGCGAAACTGCTTGATTTACATTCGATTCGAATGTGAATCGGGGGTAGAATTAGTTGAATTCGTCATGGCTACGCGGGATTTTGATTGCTAGATCTGAATCTAAGCGGGTTTTTTGTTCCTGAATTTGTGTTGTTTGTTTTGATCAACAAGGAGAAATGCCACAGGACTCCGCGTCGGAGGCCGAGCCAGACGATTCCGACACGGAACCCGACTTTGTTGAGGTTGATCCATCCGGTCGCTATGGTCGGGTTCGTATGATTCTACACTTTTATCTGATTTTTTTTTTTGTTTTTGCATGGCATTTTGGATTTTTATAGTTTATGTTGCAGTTAAGTGTTGATAATTTTTAGAAATGATTATATGATTTTGTGAAGAAGTCTCATTGTCGATTACGTGGTATGTGATTGGTTTGTTTCCGCTGCATAGCTGTTCTTTGGTTTGCTAAGTTTGTTTTATTCTTTGTGATGCTATTCGTTGCAGTATAAGGAGATACTAGGCAAAGGAGCTTTCAAGAAAGTGTAATCTTTCCTCTCAGAACCTCTTTTTTTTTTTTTTGTGTGTGTATTTAAGCACAAATGGTGTTGTGGTTAAAGCCTTTAACTTTGATGCTGGTAATATAGATATAGAGCATTTGATGAATTGGAAGGAATTGAGGTGGCTTGGAATCAGGTTAAAGTCGGGGATCTATTGAGGAACGCGGTGGACTTGGAACGGTTGTATTCTGAAGTGCACTTGCTGAAAACCCTCAAGCACAAGAATATTATCAAATTTTACAACTCGTGGGTTGACACCAAGAATGAGCATATCAACTTCATTACTGAAATTTTCACATCTGGGAATCTGCGGCAGTAAGTTAAAATTTCAAGAGACATTTTTTTACTTGTTTATGTACATTTACAGTGCTGAATCAGCAATCCATTTAATGAAATATGGCCTAGAAATAGTTGGTTATTGTGTCTAGGTACCGGAAGAAACATAAGCATGTTGATCTCAGAGCGTTGAAGAAATGGTCTAGACAAATCCTAGAGGGGCTTCTGTATCTTCACAGTCATGACCCACCAGTAATTCACCGCGACGTGAAGTGTGATAACATTTTTGTTAATGGAAACCAAGGGGAGGTGAAAATTGGTGATCTGGGGCTTGCTGCTATTCTCCAGCAGGCTCGTTCTGCTCACAGTGTCATAGGTGTGGTTTGAATTTATGTTCACTCATTGCATGAATTTGGTTTTTGCTGGAGACTTAATGGTTGTTTAATGTGAGTTGATGCTAGGCACCCCGGAGTTCATGGCTCCGGAGCTTTATGAGGAGGAATATAATGAGCTGGTAGATATCTATGCCTTTGGCATGTGCTTGCTGGAGCTAGTGACCCTTGAGTATCCATATACTGAATGTGCAAATGCTGCTCAGATATACAAGAAAGTGACCGCAGTAAGTGTTTTTAAATATTTTTCTTTAATAGCCTGTTTTCTGTAACAAAGAAAATGGGTTACCACAGGGTTCTCAAACCTTGCACCCCCATGGTACTAGTTTGCTTGTAATGCCGAACCTCGGGTTTTCCAAAGTAAAGAGAAACTTTTTTTTTTCTCACCCATTTGTAATGGTTCCACGCATAAGTGTGGTTGGTTTTGATTGGGTCTGAATGCGTGGCATCTCTTTCTTTTCGGCTTTCGTGCAATACTGGACCCGATCCTGTCTTCTTGCATTGGTTCAGTCATGAGTTCATTGAGTTTGTCTAAGCACAAGGTCTACAGAATATGTAGATTAGCCATCAAGTTTAAATGGGTTCATTACTAAGGTACTTGTCACTCTAAAACACCAATCATCAGGAAGATCTATAATTAATTGTCTTCGTTTTAGCTGGACACTATCTTAATCTGTTTCTCTTAATAAATTTGATAGTTGAGCCACAAGAAAGCAGAAAGTTGATTAGTTCTATGTTTAAAAACTTAATCACCCAGTTTCAGTTGTATATTGATTACAGCTAACTGATGTTTATCTTAACTTTTACTTCTCTCTTCTATACCACTCACTTTTTGTCATTCGGCTTGTTAAGGGAATCAAGCCTTTATCATTAGGAAAAGTGAAGGATCCCGGAGTCCGAGCATTTATAGAGAAATGCATTGCGAAAGTGTCTGATCGCTTATCAGCCAAAGAACTGCTGATGGACCCATTTCTCCAATCGGATGAGGATCCTGCGAGTATAAGTCGTCCTCTACAGACCCGGTCCTCGAAAGCAGGTGCATGTTGCACGATTTATTTATTCCTTGATTGCATTGAACCCCTGTTTCACTGTTATTGACACTATGATTGCAGATAATAATGGTAACCCGTTTGACACTGGAAAACCCCCTGAAGACTCTGTGCTTGAGGGAAGTCGAGATTTTATGCTGCAGGGCCAAAGAAAAGACCATAACACAATATTTTTAAAACTCCGTATAGCAGATTCATCAGGTTCTTGTTTCTTTTTTCTGTATGAAGTTCTTGTTCTGACATGGAAAACATCCCCTCATGAGTACAATCAATCTTATTTTCTTTATTAGCTCAGGTCATATCCGGAACATTCACTTCCCATTTGATATTGAGGTGGATACTTCAATTAATGTTGCTAGTGAAATGGTCGAAGAGCTGGATTTAACAGACCATGATGTCTCGGTTATTGCTGCAATGATTGATTCTGAAATTCGATCCCATATCCCTGATTGGGCACCTAGAGAATCCTCAAACAACAATAATTTTAGTAGTAAAGCAATTCTAGAAATAGGTGGTGATGGAGGTCCTGATGATGTTTCTCCCACATTCAGTGATTCGCCTAGATCAGGTGCCATTGTTCTGGAAAGACTGCCATCAGGAAGAAAATATTGGTCTGATTCAACCAGAGCTAGTGGAGGAAACTCTCCTTTAAGACCTGGTCCATCTAACTTGATGCTGGCAGAATCAGTAACCTCTGGGGACACCTGGTCTGAAGAAAATTTGCAATCCCCTCTTAGTCATAAAGATGTAAACTGTACGTATGATGCTTCTCCTCTCAGGTATGTGGAATATGATTCTGATCATGATGATAGCTGTGGAAAACAGGAAACTTATTCAGATGGCAAAGGGCCTCTAACTGATTCATATGACATCAATAGTCTTGTTGAGAAGCTTCAAGATATGCTGGATGAGCAGATGAGGGAGCTAGCTGAACTTAAGAAGAAACATGACCAAGGTGTTTCAAATCTTTTAAAGGAACTACCTCAGGAGATGCGCCAGAAAGTGCTACGCATTTGTAGCCTGAAGAGATTCGAACATAAATTTCAGACAGCCTCAAAGATGTAAGTCTTGCAATCTTACTTTTCTAACTCAGGAAGTTCTCAAAATACTCCATAATGATGAATATTCTCAACATTATCAGGAGATATGAAAGGCAAAGGTCAATTGTTGAAAGATGTATACGTGGGCCTGTTTCTAGAAACAGCTTCAGTGGGGTGAAGATGAGTATTGGATCTGATGTCGGTATTGCAGTAATTTTGAAAGAAGATGCGGCAGAGGTATAGCTGTATATATATGGTGCTCGTTGAACCTGCTGCCAAAAGCTCTTTAGGGCATGAACAGCCTTGAAATAGGATAAGGGTTTCTGTTGAATTGAGACATCGTCTGGATCTTACGAAGCATAGCTAGCATGGTTTTTGGTAAGCCTGAGATTATCTCATCACATTGCAAATATTAGTTACCCTTTTCACTTTATTCGATAATTAATAGGTCCTCTAATTTTCTTTGTAGCATACATGTACAGATTCATATTTGCTATTAACAATACGAGGTTGATTGTTTCAGTAAGCGTAAGATTCTTGGAAAACCTGTGTTATTTTGGTTTTGTAAGCTATACTTGTTCCCCAGGATGCATGGAGAGCTAATTAGGTATATGGTATCACTTATGTTTGATTCCTGATGGATTTTGGAGATGAAAATATTTGTATACAGAAAGAATAAATTCAAGTTTTTCCCCATATGTTGTCCTCGACTCTTGAAAAGAACATTTCTTGCATTTTCGGTCCGTCCCATCAAATATATGTTTCTTGCAGGTCTACTGTACGGGTATTGTTTGGGTATGGATTTGGGTAGGGTAAAACCCTCTACGAGAATGCTTTCACCAACTATGTTAAGCCTTTGGTTTAGAGGAGTCTTGTTGGTTTTGCATTTGTTATTAGTTGAAAGCGCTACTTGTCTTTTAAACACTTGTATATGTAATCTATGCTGTATAAATGCCCCCATGTCTTGATGCTATAGTGCTTGTTCTTTGGGAAATTCTTGTACCTACTTTCAAGAAATCTCTTGCTGCCTACTACTGATTTCGAGATCGATGAAGCTTTGCCGATACAGGATTTCATGGGGCATAAATCGTTTATGCTGTCGATTTTGATAAAAAAAGTCGAAGGAAAATGTAAAGTTGAAAACAGGTTTTCAGCATAGAAATTTTTTCTTACAGCTTTTCATAGTGTGGTACATGGTGTTACAGTGATGTAGGTGATAGATTTTTCTCCATACGCTCACTGTTTCAAACATATTCTGATCACTCTTGCAGTAAACCTGTGAAGTCATATCAGCAATGGGTAATTTCTGATATGCAAATTTATATGAGCTATGTTTTATTCTTGTTATGCATATATTTAATACTTTGTCGGATGAATATAGATGCAGGTGTATTCTATACTGCACTCGATATGATGCACTGGATGATTGGACGAATGCCATGCGGTTCAAAGTGATGTCATAACTTAGTGCATTAAATTGAAAAGTTAAATTAAACGGACATATGTCATCCATCTAATTATCCAGTACTAAGTCATTCGCTCCATGCAACAAGTAAAAGAATATTTTTTTTGATAATACACACGCTATTAACACATGTATGCAGTCGGGATTTTAACCTTGACGACAAATTCTACACATCTCTAAAGATAGGATACTTGTCCGTTAGATCAAATAATGACTGTTGAAAGGGGAAAGAATTGATGTGATGGCTAAATGAGTTTTTCTTTTCCCATGTACAATATTTTTAGAAAAAGAGTGACTCCTAATTGTGAACGTGGCCCAAACACAGACTCAATTTTTCTGGGCCTTCACTTATGAAGTGGTGGATCCCTTTCAAATTTCTTTGCTTTCGTATGAACCACATCAAGAAGCAGTCCATTTTTGATATTCATAACTGCAATTGTGGAAAATGTAGTTGATATTAACATTTTAGCTCGTTGAGCCAGATAAAATTATTAATTTTTCAAAGAATTCCAAAAAATTAATGTGGTTTTTCTAAGGCGTATTGGGTCTGCTTACATTACATTTATTCTTTTTCTATAACATTTTCCTTAAACTTAAATCATGCGATAAAATGTACCAAGGTAACTAGCAATTAATGAAATCTTCAAGGCTACGTTTGGATTGAGGGAGTTGGATCTAAAGGATGATTTTGAGGGGACGCATTTCAAATGACTTCAAATTCGATGAATTTCAAATTATTACAATAACTTAAAAATGGATTTACTATCATGAATTTGAAATTCTTAACTTCGAATCCATTAATTCAAACACAACTTAAATAGAATAATTACCGATATCTCGACTTAGTGATCAAGACTGGAGTTGCTCGAACATTTTATACATACAAATTTTTAAATGAGGTTCCTAGAAGGAAAAAAAAAATTAAAATGGTTGGAATAAAGGTGGAAATGAAGCTATGCCAGAAGTATATTTAAGAAATATCAAATCCAATTAGGAATTTAGATGAAATTAAATTTTACTCGTCATTTTTGTGAAAAATGGAATTCTAAATTTTCTAGAAGGTAAAATTACAAACAAATTGAATCCTGATCGTACACGTGTAATCACATGATCCAAGTAGCACAGAAACCCCGTACCCCCAATCAACCCGGAGTTACAACGATCGTTAGAAATGGATAGAAGCCGTATGAGAGGTCCTCCTTTCTTCCTCTCACAGATAACACACACTCACTCTTCACTATATACCTTCTCAAATCTGTCTCTCTATCTCTCTCTCTTCATCAATATTTCTCTCTTTCTCCTCTGCTTTCTCTCTCTAAAACTCCCCAACCACTTCTGTCCGCTATGGCCTCCATCACCGCCGCCACCGCCGCCGCTGCTGTTACAAAGCTCACACACCTCTCCACCCCTTCTCTCTCAAACCCCACTTCATCAAAGCCCAATAAAATTATCCTCTCCTCATCATTCACTCCCTCCTCCACCACCCTCTTCCTCCACCCCACCACCACCGCATCCCGCCCCCTCCGCCGCTTCTCCGTCCGCGCAGCCCGCGGCAAGTTCGAGCGGAAGAAACCCCATGTCAACATCGGGACCATCGGCCATGTCGACCACGGGAAAACCACCCTCACCGCAGCTCTCACCATGGCCCTAGCCTCCCTCGGAAACTCAGCTCCCAAGAAATACGACGAAATTGACGCCGCCCCTGAAGAGAGAGCCCGTGGTATCACCATTAATACGGCCACCGTCGAATACGAGACGGAGAGTCGGCATTACGCCCACGTCGATTGCCCCGGGCACGCTGACTATGTGAAAAATATGATTACTGGGGCCGCCCAGATGGACGGAGCGATTTTGGTGGTGTCTGGAGCCGATGGGCCGATGCCTCAGACTAAGGAACACATTCTTTTGGCTAAACAAGTTGGGGTTCCTAATGTGGTGGTTTTCTTGAACAAACAGGATCAGGTTGATGATGAGGAGCTGCTTCAGTTGGTTGAGTTGGAGGTAAGAGAATTGCTCAGCTCTTATGAGTTCCCCGGTGATGATATACCAATTGTATCTGGTTCTGCTTTGCTTGCTTTAGAGGCTCTAATGGCGAATCCACAGATTAAGAGGGGGGAGAATGAGTGGGTGGATAAGATTTATCAGTTGATGGATGAAGTAGACAATTACATCCCCATCCCTCAGAGACAGACTGATTTGCCATTCTTGATGGCTGTTGAGGATGTTTTTTCGATTACGGGTAGAGGAACGGTGGCTACCGGGAGAGTTGAGAGAGGTACTGTTAGGGTCGGTGAGACAGTTGATATTGTGGGGTTGAAGGAAACTAGAAACACAACGGTAACGGGTGTGGAGATGTTTCAGAAGACTTTGGATGAGGCCATGGCTGGGGACAATGTGGGCTTGTTGCTGAGAGGTGTTCAGAAGGTTGATATCCAGAGGGGGATGGTGCTGTCCAAGCCTGGTACCATTACACCACACAGGAAGTTTATGGCAATCGTGTACGTTTTGAAGAAGGAGGAGGGAGGAAGGCACTCCCCTTTTTTCGCTGGTTACAGGCCTCAGTTTTACATGAGGACTACTGATGTGACCGGGAAAGTGAACACCATTATGAATGACAAGGATGAGGAGTCGAAGATGGTCATGCCCGGTGATCGTGTGAAGATGGAGGTTGAGCTTATTACTCCTATTGCTTGTGAGCAAGGAATGAGATTTGCTATTAGAGAGGGCGGCAAGACTGTAGGTGCCGGTGTTATTCAATCCATTATCGAGTAAAGATGATGATAATGATGATATGTGAGTGGCCCTTGTTGAGCTTTAATTGAAAGTGTATGCTTGATTTTGCGAAATTCGGTTCTGCAAGATCTTGTCTTGAATGTCATATATGATGGAGGGTTTTTTTGGGTTTACCTTTGTTATGCATTTAGTGTATTAGTTTTAGCTCAAGAACATTGTTGTGATAATTCAATGATAATTCTAGTTTTGTTTCCATTGGTTCCGCTGTTTCTTTGAGCAACTTATAGCCACTTCTAGTTTGTTGGAGGGAGTGAGATATCTCTTCTGCAGTTTTGAAATGCTTGATGTTATTTAATTCTTGAATTTGATCTCTTTCTGATGAGTGATGAGAAGTTCTGAAAATTCTTGACTTAGAATGATATGTTGTGTTGCAGTCTCTGAATTTGTTGGTTTTTATGAGTGTGGTTATCCACTTCATTGGTGATCTATGCTAGTTGTGGTAAATACTATTTGTAGAAACAGAACTACATCATCAGCATTCATAGTTATATTGTTCAAGGACTCAGCATCGTTTGTTGGGTATGTTTCTTGTTATAATGCACGGGTACTCCGAAAAATAACCTCGTGTTTGTGTAGTATCAGATACTCATGTTGGGTATGTTTCATGTTATAATGTACAGATACTTCAAAAATTAACATCAAGTAGATACTCATGTCAGTCGAGTTAAATGGCGTATATCATATGCTACATATACATTTACATACATATATGTATGTGTGTGTATATATAAGAAAGAATTAAACCCAGGAAGGATTGGCATTCTCTCTTCATGTTTTCAGAAATTTTGTGTTGTAAAATTAGAATAAAATTATTTTACATTCTTATTACATCATGTAATATATACCTGTATTTTCGGCTATATAATCGACTGTCAGACAATTGTATCCGAATTGAGTTGTTCTAAAATTTTTGAGTGTGTATTGTGTGTCGATATCATTTTGTACTTGTATCGTCTAATCGATGGTTGTGCATTGAAGGTTATAAATTATAATGACAGTCTCATCTAGTTTCATGGGGGAAATTGCCAATTTTGTCTCACAATGATGCCTCTTCCGATTGTAATCCACCAATTATAATTCTATTACATGGTGTTTTATAAAGTACAAATTTGATCATATTATGTCCTGCAGGTCGATTTCTGTCAAATTTTTTAGTAGAAAACACAGCCTGTCGTCCCAACAACAATTTATACTAACACCCATGTGACATTTTTGCTAGAGATTTGACGGAAATTGAGTCGTGGAACATAATATGAGAGAATTTACTTTATGGTATACAAAGTTAGAGAGTCATAATTGTTGAGACAATTAAAAAAAGTCGCACATCACAGGACAAAGTTTGTAGTTTCCCCTAACTTACGACCATTTTGAGAAGGGGTGTAAGTATGGGGACAACACATGAATTCCTGAATGGAAATATCATAAGAACCATAGCTTTTCAACAAGCATTTGAGTATCTCAGCAACTCACTTATGCAATGATATATATCATATAATGTTCAAGATAAATATTACAATTATATATATTGGCTCATAAGATGTCACATTGACATTCTTCCCAAATTTTGATATCAATGAGACACCCTTTTAGCCATATTTTACCAAAATAAGCTTCCAACAATTTTAATATTTTGAAACCATGCACCAGCAGTAAAACCTGGTGCCCTCACTGAAACCATCACCATTCACAACTCACTTTTTGATCATTTTTCAACTGAGAAGCTCCACAAAGTGCTGCTAAAAAATAGTTGATGACAGAAGCTCTTGAAGAAATGCAGCTCTCTGCCTCCTTTCTTCATAGTCTCGCCCGCCGGCTTCGTCTCGGGCAGATGGGTTGCTGCTGCGAAAAAGAAACACGAGATTGCATTATTTATGACAATCGTAGCACTGAACATCTGGACATACTTTAGAGGACATGCAAATAAAGCAATAACAGATCTCGTCGTTAATCTTATCTTTAAAAAACATATAGATAGGTACTTATGATTCATTAGTGGGAGAGAACCTTATGCTAGAGAAGAAAAAAGTGGAAGTGTAAACTTTAGACCGAAATATATCTCTATCTGTTGACAAAGCTGGAAGAGTAATTGATCGAATTCGGGGATGTTCCTCTGAAGAAAAAGGTTAGATTGGTTGGTTGAAAGAGCGAAATGTCGAAGTTGAAATAGACAAGATTTGGTTAACATACAATACAAATAAATCGAATAGGATATCCTTCCGTTTCTTTCTATTCTCGTTCCTATAGGATTTCCTAGTTCGTATCAACATGACTTTCTAGAGTCGGTCCAAGCAATGTGCATGGTATAAGGTTCATGATACAGACCTCCTTTGATTCATCCCATTAGTTTAATTTATAGTTTAGTTCGGCAGCTAAATAAGAACCTCAAAAGGAGCTCTACAAAATACGGTTAATAAAACAGACAAGATATGGCGAAATTTTAACTGATCCAGTCGAGTTATCCTGCTCTCTCTGTCTGAATGTGTGTGTGAGTTTGTGTGTGTGTGAGAGAGAGAGAGAGAAGAGAGAGAGAGAGAGACAGAGAGAGAGAGGAGTTGGGATGTTTTGCTCCCGGGGTTGGAATGGCCCAGAACAACCAAGTAATGTGGTGAAAATATGAGCCATAATACCTTTTCTCTTCATATTTTCGTCAGCGATTTCAATCAATTGCTACTTTGTATAGGACTAAATTAAGTAATTAAGCTAAATCTGAAGCGTGCTCTCTCTCTCCCTCTTTCTCTTGTGGGCGTGTGCCATGAGGCGATGAGGCACCAGTTGACAAAAACAGAGGTAAATGAAGTAGCAAAATAGAGGAGAAACCTGAAACTCACCATATTTTACATCAATTGACTAAGTAAATAAATAAATGTCACAAATAGAGAGCTCATGGAGTTCAAGCTATTCCTAAAAACACGATTGAACAAAAAAAATAAAGACCCTTTTGATTTAGTTTAAACAAAATGTCACTTACTCTCTACCATAATAGCCATACCGATCACCCACAATTTTACAGTTCAATCTTCGAGTTAAATTTATCATCCTTGCACGACTTTGAAAGTTATATGATTATGAGCTCTATGCAAAACTTGGCATTTAGAAACTTACTTTTTTGCATCACTTGTTGCAGCAACGCACGAGGCATCTTTCTCATTATCCTTAGGGGTTGCAAGAGGCACGTTGCAGATAAATGTCGAGAGGAGTGGATCGGGAGCAGGTTCGTTCCCACTGCCCAGGCCGGTTAGCAAATTAGCGCCAAGAAACGAACTTAGTTCCCTCAAGTCCTTCACGATGTTTGACGATACATTACTCCCGAAGCTGGACTTTTGAGATCGTTTCCTCCTCTGAGAAAGAAAGAAAGATATGTGAATTGAGCATCATTTACATCCCCTATTCGTTCGCATCAAGTTGAGAAAAAGACACACCTTAATTGAATGTGCATGATGCACTGTGAAATGGCCGAGTGCATCCCTTCCTAAGTTTGCTGCGCATATGGGACAAACCTGGAAAAGAAAGTCGAGAACGAGACCAAAATATCAAAGTACGTATAAGAAGACACTATGTAACCATGCAGCTTCTTTGTAACTTTGTGCAATCACACAAATGTTCCTTCTTGATTCCAATATTGCATATAACCCCTTGTAATTTTTCATATGAAAGATCAAAGAGGAATAAGTTGATTTCACTATCAACATTCTTGACATTTCTAATATCCCATAGTAATTCTTAAGGGCAATAACTAGGCGAAAAACCCGACAACCTTTAGGTCTTGTCAACACCGAAAAATGGGTAAATGTACATTCCCGTATACAAGAGAAGGTGACTCATTACCGCATTTTTCAAGTTGAAGCAGTGCTCTTCTTGCAGATGTACACAAAGCAAAGGCACTTCGATTTCCACATAACAAAAAGGGCAAGGAAACCAAGCTCTCACTTCATCGCCCGTTTCATCTTCCATCACTATATGATTTCCTATTCATCAATCCAATGATTATCATTAGCTTTCCGATTATAATAACTATATGAAACACCATAACAGAAACGTAAACAAGAGGACACTTTTAATACTTTGGCCCTCTTAAAATTTTATCCACTCCTCAAAGATTACCTTCTTCATTGACATGATTACAAAGCAATAACAATTGCACATTCCCTTGTAACTATATACAATCACACAAAGATATCGCCTTTCGGTTTCAAAATTACACATAGCTCCCATATAACTTATTTCGACCTTACATTTGCCCCTATTTACCCCCATCACAAAAGCAAATTATTTCATGCTACCCACTCAGGCATTGCTCAACTGGTGTTTTCAGGCATCGGATTTGAATATGATGACATGAAAAGTGTTAAAAAACACTGGGTAGCATCTAATGAGTCCACGAGAGCAGGACTAACCCCAATCCCAACCCCACCCCACTCCTAAAGAAATGAAGTTCAGACTTCTACTTTGATTCATTGCTATAAATTATAATCAAGAAAATAGATCAGCACTGTAATGTGAAAAAATACACTATTTCAAATGAAAAAAAAAATGCATACTTTTCTGGGCTAAATCAAGAATAAATATCCAAAAGTTACAAAAATCCAACCCATAAACAGTAACTGAGACCAAGAAAAGCACATATTTCAGAAGAATTTGCACACTATTCAAGAAATCAAACTTAGATAAAAAGCAAAATTTTTTACCAGGCCTAGCAGATTGGCCAGAAGGGATGATGTTCCTGTGAACTCTTGCAGCCCAGAAATCCACATCCATTTTTCCACCTTACTTACTTGAAACCAAAATGGTCGACTAAAAAAAAGGAAAAATAATAAATAAAAAGGCCCAAGAAAATATAAATTCAGATTGAGCTGAGGATCTTAATGAATGAACGAGAGAGAGACAGAGAGAGAGAGAGAGGGCGTTGTTCTTGGCTAAGGCTTCTTGCAGAGTATAGTATGGTTCTATGTGCTAAATAGTAGTACTGTGGGTCTTTAGAGGCTCATATATATTGGTCTGACAGTGGAAAGCTTTTCTGACACACAAAAGCTAGTAAATGGTTAACTGACATGTGGCTATTGGGACAAGAAAGTCATTAGTTTTAGAAGCTGCCCCTCTTAATTTTTCTTTTAGATTTACCACACCCCAAATTGAAAATTTCTTTCATAAATAAGATATATACATCGTATTATTTAAATTTAGTCATATATTATACATTAATTTTGTTTATAAAATATATATAATATGTGACTGAATTTGGACATCAGATATATGAGCGGAGCCCGTATACCTGTTCCATATAAAATTTTTTTCCACAAACTTAAATTTTTTGTATTGTTTGCTACATGATGAGATTTAATTCCCACATTTTTTTTATAATTCGCACACACCACATCACACCACACGCGTATACAGTCAGGATTCAAATCTTGGTTACTATCCCGAATTCTCCATACATCTAAAAGCATAGTATATATGATTAGACCAAATGAGTGCGGACTAATTCCCGCATCTTTTATACATACTATCGAACGCATTCAATGCTATGCAATATAAAAAAAAATCCAATATAAATATGTGATAAAAAGTTTAAGAAATTAAATTATACATACTCATTCAATGTTATAAATGCAAATAAAAGTTGTATATTATTAAATTCATAATATTTGAAAAGTAAATTGCTTAAAATAAGATACAATTTTATGGTTGAAAAAATAGTTAAATTAGAAAATTAAAAAATATTAAATATTGTAGTACACGACATAAGAGAGGGGAGATGTGTTGAAAAAAATAACCACACACACTACAAAATAGAAGAGAAAAAGTAAAAAAAAAATAATAATATGACAATTAAAATTAATGACAGATCAATGTAGTTAATTTATCATTTCTTTGTATATAATAGTATATATAGTGATAGATTTAATTATTCGAAATATCATTACGTAAATTACGTTAAAATAGAGTTAAATAAGCACTCTCAAGTAAGAACATACGAGTCATAAATAGCCGAATCCACACACTTAAAATAAGTTTGAATAATCTGAACATTCATTGATTACGATTCTTGAATTTCTTAGTTGGCAGATGCCCTGATTTCAAATAAATTAAACTTTTATGTTGACATGTGATTGACAAATGTTTACTCGATAATCATTTTAGATAACGCATGGAACAATAGTATATTCATGAATCAATTTATATATTCATTCATCTCAAAAGAAAACAAAAGACAACTGCAAACTAAGCAAGTTGCTTGCATATTTTAAAAAAGCTACGAATTGGATCATATTACAAAAATATTGTTAAATATTTTAGGTCCACGAAATATCAGTATCAAACACTTCCATTGGACCCGACTAAATATATGACGAGCATCGTGAGAATCTGTATAGACGGCTATCTCTTAATCAAGAATGGAGCCTGAGGGGGAACCATGACCACCTCCCCCCCCAAACACACACACACACACACACACCAATTTATTCAAATTAAAATTTATATGCAGTTTTTTTGTAAATTTTATATTTTGTTCCACCTTAAATTACAAAAATATCTTTAATATTTTTAAAAAGTTTGATTTGACCTCCTAAATATTTTTTTTTTTGATTTTGTCCCTATAATCGGAGCGATTGTTTTTTTTTTTTTTTTACATATATACACAATATTGTTAAATAATGTAATTTAAAAATGAATAAACAAAAGCAATTAACTTAAATTAAGCTAAAAGTCAAGTAACATACCTAAAAGATTGATGTAAAGAGGTATAAAAAGTTGTGGAATTGGACAACCTAACAAAGACAATAGCACTAGGAAACACGTCGGACCAGCAATTAATTATATGTCGACTGTGTAAATACATACAATATTAGTGCACATAATGTGGGCCAAATTTTTATTTTTATTTTTATGCGATTATACACACAGAGAAAAAGGGCAAAAGAACAAACGACGAAGGATCGTGGTGGGACTTCTTTTCCTACGGAGAAAATAGAAAAAGCGTTAAAGAGCAAAGCAAGTCAACAATTCCCCTCTTCTTCTTCTTTTTTTTTTGGTTGAATTCTTCTTCTTTTTTCAAATACGCACGTTTAGTAACCACACACATACATTGTCAGGATACAACGAAATATCAATATATTTTTTAAAATATATACACACACTAACCGTACATCTACACTATCATAATTCAAATTCTTAACGAAACTCTCCACATTTGTAAAGGTGGAATATATGTTCATTAGACCAAAAATCTTAAACATATGAGAAATAAAAGTTGATATCATAATGCATAAAATTTGATAATTTTTCCATCTGATTTTTTTAATAAGGGGTGATTATGGAAAAATCCATGAAATTTGGTCAACTTATAGAAAACTACTTGTGGTATGAAAAATTAAAAGTAATTCTTAATATTTGGTTCCATTTTATGAATATGCCTTTAAAACTAGGTGGAATTTGTGAAAAAGAACAAAATATGAAGGAGGTATATTTTTTTATACCACTAAAAATTTTGTGAAAACAAATTGAATTTCAAGGGATTGTTTGTGATTGAAACTTTTAATTAGTGGTGGCGAATTGTTGAGTTGGATTGGGTTCTGATTGAGTGTTGTTGGATTCAAATTAAAATGGGTTAGGTTCAAAGAAAATTCAAAAGAACGGATTGTGAATGACTCAATCGGTCATGTTATATTAGAAAAGGATATAACTCGAATTGTAAATGATTTAGTGGAGTTCCTAAAAAGTCTAATACTAATATATATATATATATATATCTCTTATCAAGCATAGTTTGATACATTTTCAATCTATTTTCTTATTGTCTAACATATTTTAAAATTTTTTATATTAAATAACATTGTTGCTCATTTATAAAATTTGTGGAATATTATCAAATTACAGTATTTTTTTTTCTTCTTTACTTGGATTCATTTAGTACGCTTATAGATTGACTTGCAACTCATTTTAAACTCATCTAAATTTCAAAATATATTATAATCAGTAAAACCCAACCCATTTTAATTCATTTACGAAATTTTATGATCCAAAACCAATCTAAAATTAATTAAATTAAGTTGGACCCAAGGACTCAAAATATTTTGTCACCTCTACTTTTAATAAAGGGGACCCGTTAACAAATCTGCACCAAGCACTGTGATTCACCCAAAAAAGAAGCCGAAGTCACACTCGTAAAAAGACTGTAAATTCTCGTTTGGTGTGTGGAAAAAGTTGCTTTTTTGGTCGAAAATGCTCCAAGAAAAATGAAACTTAGGTGTGAAGTTTTTCTGATGATTTTATTGGAGTTCTAAGTAGTTTTAGTGGGGGCGATGAGCCCCCTGATTGTATTAAGCTTGATTTGTATTGGGACAAGTTACAATTTGAGTAATGCAATTTTCAAAAATTTTGCGTTTTGTGTTGTTTTCTAATAAAAAAGTAGTTTTAGCGGGGACGTATCATATTTCTAATTTCCAAAATTTAAAATTTTGTATAACCCCTTTTTATTAAGGATCCCATGATATTGAGTCGATTTTAATTTGATGCAAACCTATTTATAGTCAAGTAATTGAAAAATTTTAATTTAATTAATAGTAGGATGAAGACCTCGTAACCATCAGGTTATAAGTTTAAATTATTAGTAGCGTAAGTAGTAATTTAATAGATAGTAATTTATAGTTTCAAGACATATTGAGTGATAGTGTAGAAATTATAAAAGTTACCTACATTTAGTGACAATAATTTTTGTTTTTAGTCACATATTACAATAATTTTCACAAAGTCCACAACGAAAAAAAAAATATTTAAGCAGCTATATTCACAACTCACGACACACTAAAACGACAATTTAAAAGTCTTATTATAAAATCGTAGCAATGATTTCTTTTATCATCAAATCGTTGCTATAGGAGTATTACTAATTTTAAATAGCTATAACTCAAAATATTAATCTTGTCACCTTTGAGCCAGTTGATGACAAAATAAAAATTTATTTTCAATAGTCAGATTTAATTATTGATGAAGTAAAAGACATTGTTACTTCTGTATATTATTAGTGACACCTTTTACATTATCACCTTATTTTTTTGTCGCTAATATCATTTCTTTTAATGGCTATTGTATTAGTTCTTTTATATTTGATAATAATTGATTATTGATATTTGATACAATAATTTTTTGTTGATTTGAAGTATTGATGTGACCGATGAAATGTATTACGACACTTTCTATAATTAGGAACAAAAAAAGGAAAAAAAAAAATAAAAAAGCAAATTGTTTATATATGTGATGTAATGGGCAAGTTATCATGAAAGTTCAGTTGCCCGAGCACAAAGTTTATGGGCCTACCTACTTGTATGGACAAATAAATGCTGTCTCCATATAGAAAAGTTGGCCCAAAAACATAGCCATGGTATGCCTTGTTAGACCTGTTACGTAATTTGACCCGTAAAGGGTGGCTGATGTGTTTAAGGATGCGTTGGCGGGTTTTAATTTTTTTTTTATTTTGAAAATCAAGTAATTTTGCGTTTAGATATGATAATTAAAAATGCTTTTATATAAAACCACAATAGATAGCCTCTAAAAAAAAATTAAATTTTGGCTTCTTTTTCGGTTTTTGTTTTTTTTCAAAAGATCTATTCAAACACAATTTTTTTTTTATTAAAGTGCTTTTCTTCTTTCTCTTCTAAAAAAACCCATTTAAACGAACTCTAATTTCTTTATAAATTTTATTTCATGAACGTGGTCGAAAACACAAAAAATAAATTCAACAATTGCATTCCATTGTGATGAACATTAAATTTTATTAAATTGATACATACTTTAGAGTGATATTTATAATTTTTAAAATCACAGAGACTAATTTTATAATCACGCTATATTTCCAGAGGCCTAGATGTAATTTGCCTTTAATTTGTTTATTTAAGCATTATATTTTGATTCTTTTTAGCATTATTAGTAGTTGATATCTATACAACCTCGACTTTCTATCGTATAAACAATATAAGAACTTATAGAATTGATAGCTGAACCTATGAACGGATACTTTATTTAGTACTATCTCCATTTTATAATAATAGTCATTTAAGGTTACGTCATATATATTAAGAAAAATTTGATAGTTATGATTTTTGAAAAATTCTTATCTAAATCTGGTTTGGTCACATCTAATTAATCATGTAGCAAATATTAATATCCTTGTTATGTGATTGATCACTCTCCCCAAACTATACAACAATCACATAGCAAGTGCAAAACACTCACCCCGTAATTAATCTTAATGCAGCCGAACCTGGCGCGCGTAAGAATTTCCCATGATTCTTATATTCTATGTGACTAATTTTTCCTCATGAAATGTTAGTGTTGATAATTAAGAGGTTGTGTTAATGGTATTTAATTTGAGAGTAAATTTGAAAAGGGCATTAAATACTGTCTTGTTTTCATAAAATAACACATATTGTGTAATAAAAACTTTACTTAAAACGACTAATAATATAAAATAGAAGTAGTACAGCCTGTGCACTTTCCGGAATAACACAATTAAGATAAAAACATTTGTCTTATTTCATCAATTGTTGATTTTTGAAAATGAAGAGGAATTTGATGGAATTTCAACTTTATCCTTCCAGGGCTTATAGAACTTGGGTTTTTGTGAACTCCCACGTTTCGGAGGGCCATGCATGAAGGAAAGGGGAAAATTTTCGCCAAGGTTTGGTCGAATTTAGTAAAATATATAACAAATGTATTGTGTTTATCATGTAATAAGTTATTTTAGTAAAATATACATTAATTATATAATAAGTATAAAACAATTACCACATTATCAGTCTCAATTCGATTGAGTTGAGTTCGAACTGAAAATTTCCGAACATAAGGGTAGTGCTTATTTGGGATTCCTATTTTCGATTCAACTTTTTTTTTTTTTTTTTTGAATGAAAGCGATCTATAATAATCAATGGCTTACATCATTACTCTCAAATGAAGAACTAAGAACAAACTATCATAATTTATGATCATCAAATATTACACATATCAAACTACTATACAATAAAAACAATATTCGCATTTACGAAAATTAAAACCCATGACCTAAGGGTTGTAAGGCCTCCACCTTACCAGCAAAGCAAGGCCTCAATGGAGATTTAACTTAATTGTGCTTGATAAATTATTTATTAGTTTTGGGAAAAAGGAATATTTGAAGCCTGAATAGCTGCATAATTAATTAAATTTGAGAGGGTTGATTTTTTTTTTTTTAAATTAGTTGTGCAGCCATATTCACCTTTTAACGGTTAAAAATTTTAAAACCAACAATAATTAAGGAAATAAAAAACATTGGAAAAGACAGGTAGGAGCTAAACATGAATTCACTAATTTATTCGAACATTTTAGGTTAGCCTGAAGCCACATTACCCCACGGACCAAGCTATAAATTTTTATTTAGGAGGATCAAATTAAATTTTTATAAAATATAAAGGTATTTTCATTATTTGGAGGACAAATTTAAATTTTTTTAAAAATATGTATAAAATTCAAATAAAATATGAGCTCCAGGGGAGGGGTGACGACCCCTCCAGCCCTCTGCCGGCTCTATCTCTGATTATCCCACGCCCAAAAACTACATTTAGGGGGCGATTGGGAATTCAAGTTTGGCGAGCTCTCTCTCTCTCTCTCTCTCTCTGTCTATATCTGAAATTCTCATCACCAAACTCAATAATTGTTGCGTTTTTGGCCACGTTTTGGCTTTTTCATTTTAATAGTCTATCGAAAAAAATAGACTATATATAGTAGTGGAAGATTCGGTTTATGCGTAATTCCAATAGAGGAGGTTCAACCAATCCTTGTGCTAATTTAATTAACAATATATTTTTTTTTATAATACATATCATTCAATTATATTAATAACTCCAATAATACTAATCAAACTTACATCATATCCAAACCATATCATTTGCAATTAACAATAGTTTTTTTTAAATACATAGCATTCGATTACATCAATAACTTCAATAATACTAATCAAACTTGCATCGTGGGCATTGATAGTCAATGTCATCCTTTAATTCAGGAGAACATAAGTATTCAAGAGCTACTGCCCAATTGATGATGCTTATGCAGATCAACCACTTTATTTCAAGCTTGATTCTATAAGGTATTTGGTGTTGCAAAATGTATAGAAAAAAAACTATAGAGTTTTTGACCATATTATAAATACATGATCCTTGTAAAGCATGTTTTCAAATCAATATACGAAAATGAATAAATTGATGATAGCATAACAATTGATAATGAAAAGTTAAAACAAATTATATATATATTTAGTGGCAAAAAATACTTTTAATAATAAAAAAGTTATCGCTAACTATATACATGGAGTGACAAAAAAAAAAAAAATGTGAGAAGAATAATTTATATAATGTCTAATGTGCCGCATGCCACCTCAAACTGGCACCTCAACCTTTCCCAGGAGATGAAGAATGAAAACTCACTAAGTGTGAGAACCAATGTCTTTGAAGAAACTTGTTGTCCTCGAGAGTGCGTTCGCATGAAAAAGAGGGAGCCTCGGAGTGGGAGTTACGAGGGGGGAAACACCCCCAGGTTCACCCCTCCACTAAGTCCGTGGTTTCAGAGCCATGATGGCCCCTTTCGGGCCCTCGAAACCCCTTACTCAAGGCAAAGGGAGCAGGGGAATAGGTTGCCTTAAGATGTTGAATGCTCTCGATTGTCGCTGTATTGAGGCCAAAAGTCTTTGATGCGGCCTTAGCCAAGTCAAGTTGCCAATGGGCAAATCCCAACTGGCAAAGTTGATAGGTTTGTACCAACCGCCACCAAACACGCGTCTGCTATACATGGATCTATCTCATCAATCTCAAACATATTTAATGCCCTCTCATAAATACAATCCTTCACCATAAAATGCTCAAGATATGCATTAAATGCAAAGTTAAGGTCCTATTAGTGATAGGTAAGGTCAACCACCTTTTTGAGGTCTAAGAAGTGACAAAAAGCATGTCACTTATACCCTATGTACTAGACCTATTGATCAACCCTCATCAACCACATCATATCAGGGGGCCTCTTTCACATAAATAGCAAAAAAGCTCTCCCACATGAGGAATCTATCACTTTTTCATACTTTCCATGTAAGAATAACACATTGTTATTCATCATCTTCTTCAAAAAATACCCTTAAGCTAACTTGCGCGTTGGAGAGCCTATGCCGGAGCAAAATTAGCTAGTTTCACGTGTGTTCCCCTCTCTTTGACAGATGGGCCGCCAACATATCAATCGGAGTGCATCAAACTCCGTTATGTGGTCGACCAAAAAGATCGCACATCAATGTCAATAATGACATAATAGTGTCAAAGTTGTCACTGTTAGTAATTAGTGACACGCATGTGTTGACAACTCAATAACAATGAAAATCTTATCATAAAATTATACTGACAATTTCTTTTTCACTACCAAGTTAATTGTTATAGTAAGAGTGTCGCTAATTGCTAGCGGTGATCACTAAAATATTAATTATTGTCACTATAGGAGTGTACATATTATGATAAATTAGAAGGTATTATCACTTGATACAATTATTGGTGACAACTTATTTATTGTCGCTTTTATATCTTATTACTAATATACTTTTCTTTGAAGTGTGTTAATAGTAATAAAGAAACCGCATTATTTTTCATAGAACACACTGAAATACCCACAATTCCATTTATTACACTAGTTACGAGTAAAATAAAACATCCTGAAAACATCTACAAAATAGAAATAACTAGGACAAATTATTACCCTTCTTTATATATATATAATACTCACACACAGTCGCAAAAACGTAACAATATATTCTCCACGTCTTTGATGATGAGGTACATGCCCTTTAGACCAAAGCGTGACCAGAGGGACGAGGACAAATTATTACAATTAAAGTAGAATATGTCGTTTGTACTCAAACTCCACAGTATTTTTGGATGGCTTCTCCCATGGTGGACCCTGTTTTCTTGCAGTACTCAAGGAATTCCAAATTACTGAAAGGTTTGAATTTCAAAGGATTTTGATCATCAACTAGCTCCTCTGGTACTTTCAGAACCCCTTTAATGGTAGCGAATAGGGCAATGGAGTGCTTCTCTTTTGTTCAACCTCTTGATATGACCTTGTGGAGGGGGCTACAAATTAGTCTCACCGTGAGTGGTTCACCAGCTAGGACCATGAATTTTCCGGGAGATGGCTCAAAATCAATCCAATCCCCGTCAGGAGTTTCAAGCAGCAAACCTTTCACCTCATTCGTACCAATTACACCGATAAAACTCTTGTCTGTATGGGGTAGAAGAGCGATATCGGTCTCGTTGCGCCAGTGAGGTATATTTCATGTGTCTGGCCATGTACAACGATGATTCAATTAAAGAGTCGCAGTACTTTTCCAAACCATAGCTGCTAGTGGGATCCATTTCCAGCAGAAGCTTGTAGTATGTGTTTAAAGTTTCACTATTACAAGAAACAAGGCAAATTATTAAGGGGGATAGGATTGATTTTTTATAAAATTATACAAAAAAAAAAAGAAAACTTTTGTTTTAATTGAGCAAAATTTTAATTTTAATAAAAACATGTAGAGAAATATAAAGTACAATTTTATATTGACTTGAATAACTATTCTTACCAGCCCCCTGTTCCGTGTCTATATTGAGATGAAGCTGAAGTAAATCGAGAGGTTTTATGTTTTGTTTTTTTTTTAAATATAAATGTGATGTTAGGGTACAATATTTATAGACTCGTTTTCACCTAAGTTTTTAGTTGTTACTGTACTCAAGGTTGCCGGAATAGAATCGAAATGCTGGCCTCCGTTCCACTATTCCGATGTTTGTCGCGGGCAGAGGTGTCGCGACGTTATAACGCCAATTCCATTGTTTTTTTTGTTTTGTCACAGCAATAGAGCGATCAGAACGGAATTTTAGAATAGTCGGAACGGTAGTATCAGACGGATATTGATAATTCTATACTCCCTCGTTATTTTATATGACACTAATAATAAATTTGACTTATATTTAATAAATTTTAAATCATTGCATTGTATATATAATTTTATTATTTTTCAGAATTTTAAATTTTTTTTTCATGTATATTAAATTTTAAATTTTGCGGAACGACCGTAACTATTTCGCGACATTTCAACGAAATTGGAACAGTGGCTTTCACTCCGTTTCCTGCAACTGTTACGGTGAACCATGCTTTCAAGTATACAGTAACTTGAAAAGACTTTCTGACATTCCGTGCCGAATTTCTAAAATAGGTCCACAACTTCCAGGATTGTCCGAAACTAGTACGACATGATGATATAGAGTTATTGTGCTCTTTTAATTTATATTAGAACAAGATATCACTATTGTTACAAATAGAAAAAGGAAAAAAAAAAAAAGGAAAACCATTATAAATTATAACCATTCATCTATGATAGAAGAAGTAATACACATAATTAATTTACCAGAATTTATCATTGCCATCATCATCATCAGGCCACATGAGGGTGATGAAAGCTTGTGCAGCTTCAAAAGTGTGGCCATTTTCAATCCCGAAATACTCGAAGAGAGGCAGTTGAGGGATTTGCCCGTATCCAAACGTTGGAAGTTCACTAGTGTATTTCTTCTTAGTTTCCAAGGGGAGACGAAACAGGTCCTCCATCAGGCCGAACACGGCCTCCGAACTGACATTCAGCTTCGTCTCGTGGGAAAGCACGAAGCATCCGTATGATTCCAGGGCCCGTCGGACGGATTCTGAGGTCGATTTCCAGGCATTCGTGCCTGGAATCGTGTTCGTTTCGTTGAACTCAATTGTGGGAAGCTTATTAGGTTCTGACATGGATTGGTGGTGAAATATTGGTTTTTCTTGACAAGGGGTTTAGATAAGTTATTTAGCGCTGCGCAGATTGACTGGTGTCATCATGCTTATATGCATGTCGAAATATATTCGGTGACAAATGATAAAAGATGACGAAGCCAAACGGGGTGGAAAGGGAAAAATCTACACGTCTAATTTTGTGCAACTTGATATCAACCCATCAACTGCTTCAAATAATAATAATAATAATGATAATGATGATATCGACCCTTCAACTAATGGTATTAAGTGACACAATTGTTTATTTTGTGGCTAATTAAATTTATTTAGTATTAATAATTTTTATTTTGTTACAATATGAGTCAATATTGGCGATAATAATTAATAGTTTAATTGTCAGTATTGACAAGTTATGACACCCCTACGGTGACTATTTGGTGAGGAAAAAAATGTTATTATGATTTTCATTGTCACTAAGAGTGTGTTTGGCTAAACTTATAAGTTATTTAAAACATCTTACAAGATGTTTGAGAGCTTGTAAGATGTGATGGAGTGTTTGGCAAAATTTTAGGAGAAAGAACTTATAAGCTACTAAAATAAGATGTTTGAGAGCTTATAAGGTCTTTTTTAAAAAGTAAGGAGGAGCTAACTTATTTTTTAAAATCCTACCAAACACTATATTTTCAATCAAATTAATTACAATTTTACTATTACTAACATATTATAAGTTACACACCATCTTAATTATCCAAACACATTGATAGCTTATTTTTAAAATAAGATCCAACATCTTTTAAGCTTTTGAAACATCTTACAAGATGTAGAAGCTTATAAGATATTTCAAATAAGTTTGGCCAAACACCCTCTAAGTTGTCACTAGGAGTGACATAGGAGTGTTGCTAATTATCAACGGTGACACTTGTTATAATTCAAATAACATGATCATTAATATCAAAGATGTGGCACTCTCTAAATTATTGTGCTACAGAATCTGTAGTCTAATCTTTCATATTGTTGATCATCATTCATTAAGCATTGGTTTCAAATGAAGTATAGAAAAGTGTACTTAATTATTACTTGATCATCCACGAATATGAGTTTTCTTATGCTTTTGGAGTGCTAATTGTGAGACATGGTACTTCTTTGTCAAAGAACTATTGCTTTAATTGTTGCTTCGTTTTGACTTTTTATTTAGTGAATTAAGAGGGATGATTTGAGAAATAAAACTTTTCATTAATTTCAACTTAATTAAGTAATTAATTTAGCTCTACAAAGTTTGAAGACTATTGCAATGGTGTGAAGTTGTTTGTTGAAGAATGAACTTGTGCCTAACTCACCCTCAAAAGCTAGCTCATGATAGGAGGACTGCACAAGCCATTATAAATCACTCCACATCATTGTATTTAACCGATGTGGGACATTTAACACCCCCCCCACGCCCAGGGCCAAATACATGCGGGAAACCTGGAGCGTGAAGCTTGTAGGAATGAATATCTACGGGTGTAAAGACTTGAATGCAAGATATTTACCTGCTTTGATACCATATTGAAAAAAATGGATTTGTGTCTAACTCACCCTCAAAAGCTAGCTCATGAGGGGAGGATTGCATAAGTCATTATAAACCACACCACATCATTGTAATTAATCGATGTGGGACATTTCACACACCCCCCCATGCCCAGAGTCGGATACAAGCTAGAAACCTGGAGCGTGAAGTTTGCAGGAATGAACATCTGCGGGTGGAAAGATTTGAATGCAGGATCTTTGCCTGCTCTGATACCATGTTGAAGAATGAACTTGTGCCTAACTCACCCTCAAAAGCTAGCTCATGAGGGAAAGATTGCACAAGCCATTATAAACCACTCCAAATCATTGTTGTTTGCATAAATTTTCTGCGGTCGCGCCGAAGTGGTCGCTTAGGGTCCGAATCGGCTTAGTTCGATAGGAAAACAACTAATTCGAAGTGAGCTCTTGGTGTTCGGGTGCGGGCTTGCCAGTGTGCAGGAGTACACAAGTGAAAGTCTTGTGGTTCGAAGTCAAAAGTGATGTGGTGCGCCTAAAACTTCTATCTGAAAAGCGACTGAATCGGAGTAGGCAAACACTACCCTTAAGTTCTACTTGCCTACAACTCAATATAGGACTTAATAATTTAGCACTCTCAAAGATCAAAAAAGGTTGAAAAGCTTTAAATCAAAGAGAAAATGTATTCGAAGACGATGGCTACTCGCCACACGGACCTTACAGGACTCGACTACAGACACACGCATTAATGACTCGGGTCATATCTATGACTAAGATGTATTGAGCAGTCCCTAAGAGCTCTAGCTATAAATCGGCTACATTGATGACTCCGGCCATATCTATTTGTAGATGTAATCAGAGGTTGCTCACTCCGACGAGCCTTGATTGACTCCGTTTGCACTCCTCTTCATGCGTGCGCTCGATATGAATGCTGGGTACCACTCCATCGCATTGATATCTCACCTCGAATCGGACCCAATCCGAGTGAGTGATGGCTACGATCTCGTGACGTTACAGAATGAGTGCATTGATATCCTCACTTCGAGCCAAATAAGGTATGGCTACAAACACTCGTAATGGTTTTCGACCTATTGAACTAAAGCTAATCTTTGTTCATTTTAAACTAAGAAGAATCAGAGAAGTATTGATTTCTTGATTTGAAGAGTTGTGGTGTTGTGTTGATTGATTGTTGATGTCTGTCAATGATGGATCCAACTCCCTTTTATAGGTTTCAAGCTACAACCGTCATCCTTTATTTTTGGAGCTAACCACTTTATTCTGGATTGTCTACTTTGACATAGATGGCCGTTCTTATTTTTAGGATATGACAGTTATGCCATGTCATCTGGATTTCAAATTTCCAGCAGCACATGTCTTTTATTTTAGGCATGTTCAGGTACAACCTCCTGCCTTATCCTTATCCAGTTAGTTATTCCCATCTAACAACCCTTTAAAATAAGGGATCTGATTATTTTCACATTTATCTTATTTTTTCCTATTTTATATTTCTGCTGACTGGACCATGGGCCATTATTTCATTTTGGCCTGGGCCTCCAACATGGGCTTCCCTGTATGCGTCGAAGTGACCTAGGCCTTATTAATTTTATTTCGGCGCTGCGAAAAGGATCAACATCAGTCCACTCCGAATCGATACAAAAATTTATTTTTCGGACCCAAATAATTATATTTAATCGATGTGGGACATTTAATAAAAGGCAAAGTAGTAGTAGTAGTAGTTGCCGCATACTAATTATAAGAAAAAAAATTATTGAAAATTCATTAACTCAAACAATGTCAAATTGATGCAGATGTGCTGTATTTACAAAACTCTTGTCCTCTTTCACTCACTGTCATTACTTCACATATAAAATTATATTAAATCATATAGTATAGTTATGGTTGTCGATCTCTTGATGTCCCCCAGTACTCTTTATCATTATTTTATATTTAAAGGTTATTTATTTAGCATTACAGTTAAGTTAAAAAAATTTTGACCTGCACTCATTATCATTATTTCACATGAAAAGCTCATTTACTTATACTAAACAATGTTTCATTTCATTTAGCAATAAAGTTGATTAGAATTTAAAAAATTTAACAAATATTTCTTTTTCATTTCGTCTATTAGTACTTCTTACATTTTTAAATAATATTTAACAATAAAAGTTACTCTCTTCATATTTTTTTAATATGCACAAATTTAAATTCTTGGACATGTTATCTAGATGAAAAATATTATTTTAATAAAAGATTAGTTATTATCCTTGTCGTTGTTTTTTTTTTTTTTTGTTTTTGTTTTTGTTGATAATATGTTGATTTTCTTTAGCAAAGATCATTCTTAACATAATTTAGTAATTCAATATCGAAGTAGTATTAAAATTAAAGCTTGGGAAAAAAATTGTTTAAGAACTCTATTCTAGCATTTATCAGACATTAATAATTATGTAAGTACTTTAGATAGTATACTAAACATAGAATTTTAATATGCTATTCTTTTATGTAGTTCTAGTTTTAAAATATAATTCTTGAAGTAGACTTTTGATACATAATTATTAAATTGCATAAATTTAGTTATCTTAATATTTAGTTTATAAGAGGGTTTATTTCTTTGTGAGAATTTTTTATACGTTCTCTCAAAACCATCCTCACTTAATTTAGAAATCAATAAGTTGATAAGAGAATATATTTTAAAAAGACACCATTGAGTAATATATTATGAATAACTATCTCGTTTGTGCTCCACTTAAAATTTAGATATATTTAACAAAATATCGCTTGCAATTTTTATTTCTTTGTTTGTAATTCATTGGGAGACCCTTAACATTTAAGGATTAATTAATTATCGTATTTATATATAAATTCAATAGGTTTTGCACCAAGACTTGACTTTTAGGAAATTGTTATTTGTTATTCAAAAAATTCTTCATGGTTCAATTTATGGTTGAAAGTGGTGTGATTGTTCAGAATAATTCAATTTCTACTGTGATTAATAAACTTATATTTGTTTAGAATAGTTCTATTCCTCATGTTTTTCAAAAGTAACTCGTTGTCCCTCAGGCTGGCTTTCAGTGAAATAAAGGTAAAAGGGCAAATTTACCCCACCTTTTACATTTTAATATATTAACTCAATTTATCAAAATAAAAAAAGAATATATTGATTCAAATTTATAAACACAAATATACATCATATATATATACACACAATATAAATACACAAACATTTTATATATATATATATATATATATACACACACTAGTATGTACCCCGTGCGACGCACGTATATCATAATTTATTATACTGTGTAAAAAGATAAAAATAAAATATTCTATTTATATAAAATAACATTTACTCTAAATAATTTTCAATGCCATTCAATAGTTAAATAAGTAATATTTTACTTATATTTGAAGCTTTTAATTATTTTAAAGGAGAAAAATATTATCATGCCAAAAAAAAAATTAAAATCTAAATATGTTATCAAAATCATTTTGTGATTTATTAGATGATTTTGGTTATCAAAATCAATTTTTGGTTTATTATATATACATTTTGTGGTTTATTAGACGTAAACATTTTATAATGTACATATAAAAAGTTTATACATCTAATGAACCACATAATTATATAATACAATCCATAAGGAGGCAAATAACAATATAAAAAGTTTATACATCTCATTAATTAATTTCTATTTTCTTGGTCCCATCAATTTAGAGGTGATATATCAATAGAACTTTTATTTTATCCCAAAATTTGATATGAAATAGAAAAATAATAATTATATGACTCACGTAAACATTATAGAAAAAACGCCGGATTCCAGCGGAATTATTTCGAGGAATATTCCGCCGGAGTCAAACCGGGGGAAATCCGGAATTTCCCCCGGATTTTTTTTTAATTTTTTTAATTAAAAATCGAGGGAAATCTGGGGGAAATTTTCCCCCGATTTTTTTTATTTTTTTAAATTAAAAACTGGGGGAAATTCGAGGGAAAATTTCCCCCGGTTTTTTTTTTGAATTTTTTTAATTAAAAACCGGGGAAAATCCGGGGGAAAATTTCCCCCGATTTTTTTTGAATTTTTTAATTAAAAACCAGGGGAAATTCGGGGGAAAATTTCCCCTGAATTTTTTTTTTGAATTTTTTTAATTAAAAATCGGGGGAAATTCTGGGAAAAATTTCCCCCGATTTTTTTTTAAATTGTTTTTAATTAAAAGCGTAATATTATTTAGGCAAAACAATAAACAAGCTTGGAAGTAGCTCAATGGCGATGTATTAGATTTGTATCCATGAGGTCCCAAGTTCGAATCCATGCAAGAACAAAATTTATTTAAATTTTTTTGAGAGCAAACCGGGAGAAATCCGGGGAAAAATTCCCCCCGATTTTTTTTTTCAATTTTTTTTAATATTATTGTACATTTAGGTAAAACAATTAACAATCTTGGAAGTAGCTCAATGGCAAGGTATTAGGTTTGTATCCAAGAGGTCCCAAGTTCGAATCCATGCAAGAGCAAAATTTATTTAATTTTTTTGAGAGCAAACCGAGGGAAATCCGGGGGAAGATTTCCCCCGGTTTTTTTTTAATTTTTTTAATTAAAAACGTAATATTATTATATATTTAGGCAAAATAATAAACAAGCTTAAAAGTAGCTCAGTGGCAAGGCATGACATATCTTTTCTAAAGGTCCTAGGTTCAAATCCAACTAACTGCAAATTTTTTTTAAAAAAAAATACTCTTTGGGAAAATATATATAATTTCAATATAAATGATGTTAATATTACTTCTACTATTTTGTTTCCTTAAAAATTGTGATTGTTCATTCAATATTTTTTCTTTTAACAAATTAAAAGAATATATACATATGTTTATATAGTATATAGAATATATATATTTATATATAGTATCAATAGTATCTTTTAACTATTATTATTTATACTTTCTTTTAATTATGTATAATATAGTTATAGGTATATATATGTTTATATTGTATATGTATGTTTATATAGTATATATAATATATATTTGTATAGTATCAATACTATCTTTTAACTATTATTGGAATACATATGTTTGTATAGTGTATATATATATTTACATAGTATCAATACCATCTTTTAACTATTATTATTTATACTTTCTTTTAATTATGTATAATATATTCATAGGTATACATATGTTTATATTGTATATATATGTTTATATAATATATATATATTTAACTATTATTATTTATATTATCTTTTAATTAGTTATGATATATTTATTGGAATACATATGTTTGTATAGTGCATATATACATGCTTATGTAGTATATATAATATATAAGTTTATATAGTATCAATACTATTAGCAGACAAAACTATTTATAAGAATCAGACGAATATTTATTGGTATACATATGTTTATATAGTATCAATACTATATTTTATCTATTGTTACTTATACTATCTTTTAATTATTTATAATATATTTATTGATATACATATGTTTATATAGTATATATAATACATGTGTTTATATAGTATCAATACTATATATATTTTATTTATTGTTACTGATACTATCTTTTAATTATTTATAATATATTTATTGGTATACATATGTTTATATAGTATATATAATACATATGCTTATATAGGGTCAATACTATATTTTATCTATTGTTACTGATACTATGTTTTAATTATTTATAATACATTTATTTTGTTTTTTAAAATTGAAAGAAAGAATGTTAAAATAAGAATAATTAAATAAATATATAATAAATATAAAACAAAACAAATTAGAACACAACCTCCAGCAATAGCTTGGTGGTAAAGGATTGGTTATCCAACCTTGAGGTCACGAGTTTGAATTCCCTTAGTTACAAATATTTGCACATTTTGGGAGTTACTATTCCAGCGGCAGTGGCGGAGACTGGCGGCGGTCCGGTGGGACGGCGATGGCGGCGGCGGTCCGGTGGGCCACCGTCGTTGACTGTCAACAATAATCCGGTGGAAATTTCTGCCGGAATTCCTCCGGACAGTCACTTCGCAGAGGTCTGACGGAATTCCGACGGAAATTTCTGCCGGAAACCCCTCCGGCGGAAATTTCCGTCGGAATTCCACCGGACGGTCTCTCTGGCGGAAATGTCCGGCGGAAATTTCCACCGAAAAGAAGTCCGGCGGAATTCCGACGGAAAACGCCATTCGGGGGCCGTTTTTTCCGGCGAACATGATTTCGCCGATTTTCCGCCGGATTTTTCCCCTGGAATTTGCCTTTTTTCCTGTAGTGAAAAAAGTGTTAACAAATAAATAAACACCACTGTAACCATGTAATTATAAATAATGACATGACTCATAGAAATACAAACATATATACATATATAATATCATAACGAAAAAAGAAATCTTATATCAAAAGTTAAAAATAAAATCACGCTCATATACCAATAAAAAAATAAACATTAAGGATAGTAATTTGGTGATTTCCAAGCAGTTTGGGCCGAAAGAAAAAATAACAAATAAAAGAAATTTTGATGAAAAAAATATATAACTAATATGAAGATAACTAAAAATAAATTAGAGGAAGTAAGAATTGGGCAAAAAAGAATCAAAAATTCCTAAAATATAATATTAAAAGAAAAAGATAAAAACTACCAAATTCTTAGGGGAAAAAATTCCACATAGTGTAAAATAACAACTGTAGTAAAATTAAAAAAAAAGAAAATAAATGAAAATATTAGATATATCAACTTTTACCAAATAGATTTTTATAGAAAAAAAAGAAAGAAGAAGAAAAATACAAACCCAAAAAACAAAAATAGGTGAAAATATTATATGTGTCAACTTTACCAAATAGATTTTTATGCGAAAAGAAAAAAAGAAAAAAAGAAGAAGAATACAAACAAATAATTTCGTATAAATTTTTAAAACGTCAAAAAATCAAATACAATAAACCTCAAATAAACTAATGATAAAGTAAAAAAGAAAGCAAATTAAGTGAAAAACAAAAGTACAAATCTATAAATAAGAAATGATTTATGATGAGTCAGGTGCCACCTCACTATGCCTCGTCAATACAAGCCTCAAATTCGCCTAAGTAGGGGAGTTATGGCCCTCGATACGACGATGGCCCTCGAAAGGGCTCACAAGCTGATCTCTCTCCCTCGAGAGCCCCTCAAGGCACGAATATGCTATCTCGGATATCCTCGAATTGAGTTGCGGCCCTCGAGCGTGCCCCTATCGAGGGCGAGATCCCACACTTAGCCGTTGTAAGTTTGGGCATTCAACAGGGACAAGTCCAGCTGACGAGCTCTGACAAGTGCAGCCCACTGTCACCTAATGCATCCCAATGGCACATGGGTCCATCTCATCAGTCTCCAGCGCATTAAATGTCAAGTCATAAATACAATCTTTGATCATAAATGCCCAAGATACACATTAATTGCCAACAAGGCCCCTCATTAATGAGGAGTGGGAGCAGCCGCCAATAGGTTCCATGGAGGGGGCAAAAGGCACCTGCCGATACGGCTACTGTGTTGAAAGTGATCGGCCCCCACCAAGCATGTCCCATCTAGGCTCCACACTCTCGTATAAAAGCCCCCATTGGCTCTCCACCCAAGGGTAAGAAAAAAGAGATAACACTCTCTTATCAAGCAATTTGGCTGCTAAGTTACTATTCATCATCTTTCCAAAAATACTGACTTGAGCTTCAGAGAGCTTACGCCGGGGCAAAATCGGCTAGTCTCACGTGCGTTCCTCCCTCTTTGGCAGGTGGGCCACTAGCAAGAACATTCCGGAGTACATCATACCCCGATACGTGGTCGAACCAAGATTCAACCGCATCAATATCCAATATAAATAATTCCACAATGTGAACATAAAATGGTGCTAAAGTATTTGTAAGATGGAGAATGATACCGAAATAAAAAATAAAAAATAAAAAAACCTAAACCTATGAGAAACAAATAGTAATAGGATAACAAAGATAGAATAAGTCATAAAGTTGAATAAATAATAAGAAAAAAAATAGTAAAAACGTAGGAAAAGATGACAATTCAAGATCAATAAAAAATAAAATTACATACCTATAAAATCGAAAGGAGAAAAAGAATGGATATAAGTGAGGGAATGTAGATATTTTGAACATTGTTAAGGATTTATTATGGAATTGAAGAAGTCTTATTACGGTTGTTTTGAATTAGGGGGAGATACCTAATAGATTCAAATTTTGAATTTTTAGGAAACCAAGAGACTCCATTAGATAACTAATGATAATTTTTTTTAATTAAAAAAATTTAAAATTCTAGAAAATTAGGATTTGGTCAAAATTGAAGGATTTTGGGTCAAATACCTTTCTCAAATATATAATAGTATAGATATATATACAAACTCGCAATCATTGTTGCCCTCTAGAGATAGATCGAGAGAGAGAGAGAGGGACACACACAGAGAGAGAGAGAGAGAGAGAGAGAGCACTATTAGAAAACAACGATTTAGGCATGAAAAATTCGTGGCTAAACTTCACTATGGATTTCTGGCCAAGGAAAAATCCTTGGCTAGATTCGTGGCTAAATTCCAAGCTAGCCATGGGTTTTTCCATGACTAAATTTTGATTTTAGCCATAATTTTTTTCTTGGCCAAACTTAGCCATGAGTATTCCCGTGGCCAAATGTTACTTTTTTTAAAAAAAAAATCCACAGAAAAACTTAGCGACGAAAAAATCCGTGGCCAAAAAAATTATTATTTATAAAAATAAAATAAAATCAAGTCCACCAACAATCCCAACCAGACCACCACCCCACCTCAAAGCCCACCAGCCTAGGTCCCCTATATTATTTGCGTTTTAGTTTTATATAAGGGACTCGATCTCGAGACCTCTTAGCGGATTGTCCACCATGCTGCCGTTAAGTTATGAAGTATTTCAAAGTTCAGTTGATGGCTATTTTGAAACTTATAGTATTACGTATGTGTGTTAAATTTGTGAACCTATTTTGCTAATTTATACCTATAATTCATACTTATTATAATTAAATTAAGAAATATTAAATTGTGCGAATTATAATTTTTTTCTATTTTTACTGTTACACACAGATAAATTTGTGAAAAAAAAAATCATAATTGAAAATTTGTAACTTTGACCTTATTTTGACGCAATTTAAGAAATTTAAGTGGTTTTATTCATTGTATGTGAAATTATCAATTTATTTACTTAAATTTAGTGAATTGACAAAAGAAAATCAATCAAATTTGAAAATATAGTGTCATCATTAGATCAATACATTCAAAATTTTCCAACTGACCGATTGACAAATTTGTTACATGAGAATAAAACTACATATTTTTCAAGTAAGTGTAATAATCAATTGAATTAGTTGGATATAAAAAATTAATAGCATTAATTGAAAACTTCAAATTGATCGATTAACTCTTCAGAGAACGAATCACTAATTCTTTTTTTTTGGTCATTTTTTTTTGTTCGAAACGAATCACTAATTCGATCAAATATAAAATGAAATATTCAACTCATATGTTTAAACAAATTGATTTAAAAAATCAATTTATATAGTACTTCAACTAAACATAATTGACTAATTGACTTGATTGAAATGATGTAATTGACTTATTCAACTTTTTCTTTTTTTTTTTGTAATTTTTATATTTTAGCTATGGAAAAATCCATGGGTAAATGTCAAATTAATTTTTTTTAATTTTTATTTTTAGCCACTGATTTTTCCATGACTAAATTTCGTTGCATTTTTCCTATGCATTTTAGCCATAGAAAAATCCATGGTTAAATCCCAAATTATTTTTTTAATATAAATTTTATATTTTAGCCGCGGAAAAATCCATTGTTAAATATCAATTTTTTTTTTGCTAGTTTTTATATTTAGCCATGTATTTTTTCATGGCTAAATTTTCTTTTCATTTTTTAGCCAGGAAAAAATCCGCAGCCAATCTCAAATTAAACTTTTTCTTTGTAATTTGTATATTGTAGCCACGGAAAAATTCGTGGTTAAATGTCAAATTAATTTTTTTTTAATTTTTACATTTAGCCATGGATATTTTTGTGGCTAAATTTCTTCGCATTTTTTAGCCACGGAAAAATCCGTAGCTAAATCTCAAATTAAACTTTTTTTTCTTATTTTTTTATTTGAACCATGAAAAAATCCATGGCTAAATGTCGTCAAATTAATTTTGCTTAATTTTTATGTTTAGCCACGGATTTTTTCATGGTTAATTTTCTTTGCATTTTTTAGCTACAGGAAAATCCATAGCTAAATCTCAAATTTAACATTTTTTTTGTAATTTTTATAGTTTAGCCATGGAAAATTTTGTGTGAATTGTCAAATAATTTTTTTTTTAATTTTTATATTTAGCCACAAATCTTTTCGTGGCTAAATTTCTTTGCATTTTTTAGACACGGAAGAATCAGTAGCTAAATTTCAAATTAAACTTTTTTTTGAAATAATTTTTATAGTTTAGGAACAGATAAATGTCAAATTAATATTTTTTTACTTTTCATATTTAGCCACGTATTTTTTTGTGTCTAAATTTCTTTGCATTTTTAAGCCACGAAAAAAACCGTAGCTAAATCTCAAATTAAACTTTTCTATTATTTGTAATTTTTATATTTTAGCCACATTGAATGTCAAATTAATTTTTTTTAATTTTTATAAAAATCCTTGGCTAAATTTCTTTACATTTTTTAACCACGGAAAAATCCGTAGCTAAATCTCAAATTAAACTTTCTTTTTTTTTTGTAATTTTTATTTTTTGGCCACGGATTTTTCCATGGCTAAATTTCTTTGTATTTTTAAGCCACGAAAAAAATCTATGGCTAAATCTCAAATTAATTTTTTTTCATATAATTTTTATATTTTAGCCATAAAAAAATCCTTGGCTAAATGTCAAATTAATTTTTTTTGTAATTTTTATATTTAGACACAGATTTTTCCGTGGCTAAATCTCGAATTAAACTTATTTTCTGTGGTAATTTTTATATTTTGGCCACAAAAAAATTCGTGGTTAATTGTCAAATTAATTTTTTTAAATTTTTATGTTTATCCATGGCTAAATCTCTTTGCATTTTTTCTTTACGTTTTTTAGCCATGGAAAAATCCATGGCTAAATCTCAAATTAATTTTTTTTTTATAATTTTTATATTTTTCCATGAAAAATTCTGTGGCTAAATGTCAAATTAATTTTTTTTTTTGTAATTTTAATATTTAGCCACGGATTTAGCGATAGATAAATCCATGGCCATGGGAAAAAATGGCGCGAAATATGGCGCCAAATTAGCAATGGATTTTTTCCGTGGCTAAATTTTTTGGTTAAATTTTTAAATTTGCTGCTAGTGGCGATGAAAAATATCCGTGGCTAAAATTCGTGGTTATTTGATTGTTTTCTAGTAGTGAAGAGAGAGAGGAGGGGGGGAGGGAAGTAGAGAGATTGAGGGAGGGAGAGAGAGAGGGAGGAAAGGGGAGAGAATGATGGATGGAGGGAGAGAGAGAGAGAGAGAGAGAGAGAGAGACAGAGAAACGACTAGATCGATAGGATGCGAGGATGGGGGTGCAGGGGGCTGAGGGCGGCATGGCGGTGGTGGTGGAGGAAGAAAGTCAGCGGCGGCAGCTCCGGAGTGGGGGCGGGATGGTGGTGGAGGTGGACGAATGAGGGGGCGGCGGCGACATAGGGGGTGTGGGGCTGCATAGTGGTGGTTAAGGAAAGGGTGGCGGCACGGAGGGGAGAGGGTAGGGGTGGGGGCTAGAGTTTTGCGGGGGAAGAAAAAGAAGATAAATCAACTGTTTTTGGGTCGGGTTATTTTTGTTATTTTTTTTAAAATGAAAAAACGTAAATAAATAAAATAAAATTACAAGGATTAAAACGTCATTTTACTATTTAAAATACATTCATTTTCATGGTCAACGCGTGTGCAATACACGAGTTTTTTACGCTACTTTTGAAAAACATAAGATTTTTTATGTTATTTTTTTCACATGATTTTTTCCTAGTTAGACATAACACAGGGATATAAATTGTATATTACTCAATTCTTTTTAGATAACTGGAACTCTATAAATTCATTTAAAGAATTGAAGTGTAATTGTGTATAATTAATTTTTTATGTTCTTGGTTTCTAATCACATAAGGGCCTAGTATGGCCGATGACAAGAAATGTTAAATTTTAAGTTGTTTGCATATTTTTTAATTCATATGTATGCTTATTGAATAAAAAAGACATATCTCAAATAACAGTGTCACATTTTGGTATTGGCGAAAAATGAATACAAGTTACAATGTTAATATACAGTGAAACTTATATTAAATGTTGTAGCCTTTGTGAGTTCAAATACACACTTTACATTCTTGCAGTCGTAATAAAGTTTCGAGTAACCAAACATCCTTTTGTTTCTGTGCTTGGTTGGATGTATTAGAATCATCCTCCATAACTTTTCTTTTCTTTCTTGGTTCTACTACTTTATCATTGTATTGATGTCACTCTTCTTGTGACAATTATGCATCTTTTTTCCTTTGTCGCTCTAACTTTTAATTTCTTGCTTTATCTGCAAAAATAGAAGTTCGTAAAAACGCATGCATAATAAACTGATGAATTGTTTAAAGTGTTTAACGACATTATACCTTGTTTAGAAAATTTATGTTCACTACTGTTTCCCATTGGATCAATGCCTTTGTCAAACAATAATTTGTAAAGATGATAATAGAACATTAGTGTTAAATTTGAAAGCTCAAATTTATTGCTTAAAAAAAAATCATATTTTTGTAAATCTAGTTTAAAATATAAAATCAAGGGGAAAATACTAAACAAACCCTCAAAATAAATTTTTATATCCAAAAAACTCCATGAAATTTATTTCTAATCTTCTAAAACTATTCAATCAATTTATTCTCCCTGAAGATCTCAACCACCCTTCCTATCTACCAGGAGAGTGGCCAAAATTCAGGAGGGCTGCAACCGCCATCCTGATCTATAAAAGGGGATTGACCCCCAAAGGTGAAGGATAATCACTTTTATTATTTGTGATCAATTGGTCATATAGATGACTATAGAGGAGCAGAATGCGTGTAGGTATAGCAATGTAAGCACCAAACTGGTGTATGTAGAAAATAATAATAATTTCAAAAAATATATATAAACATAAGATGATCATATTTCCTAACTCAATAAATCAACATTGACTTGTCATTTTTGGACGAGAAAGCCACCATCATCTATAGCTTCATCTACCAATCATGGGGCAAGTTCTATTGCATGTACTTGTCATTACTTCTAGAAGAAAATATCAAATTTAGCACATACAATATGACATTTTTAAAAGCTTTTCATTTTTCGTACGCTATCCCACTAACAATAACATCATACTGTATTCTCCAATGAACCGAAACTATCATATGTCTAACCATTTAAATCCCCAATTTAGTTCTAAAGTCAATATCAATTAATTAATCTTTCTCTTCATTTTATAAAACATTAAACTTAAAATACAAGTTGTTTGGATCCAAAAATAAATTTTTGTATGATTTCGGAGTGGTCTAATTTTGACCACGCTGAAAAAATGGAAAATGGGCTCAGGTCACTTCGACACAATATGAAGCCGGCATATTTCGAGGGCCAAGGCCGAAATAAAGATCCATGGCCCAGTCGGCCAGAAATAAAATGAAAATAAGAAAATAAACATAGAATAAACCAAGTCAAAATTAACCCTTATTTTTAAGCGTTGTTAGGCTAAGGAATAACAAATGGCTAAAAGTAAGCGTTAACATAACTAAGGGTTCCAAATATAATGACCATGTGGGTTTGAAGAGTTCAAAAATCTAGATAAAGTGGTATAATTGCCATGGCAAGAATAAAGGAGCACCATCCATTTTAAAGGTGCAATTTGAATAAGCCAATCCAGCTCCAAACAAGGAGGAGAGTTGGTTACAATCACAAATCTATAAAAGGGAGTCGGATTCGCCAAGAAAGAAAAGTTACTCTTCAATCAACAACAACAATACTTCAATCAAGAAGTCTACACTTCTTCGATTCTTTAACTCAAATGAACCAAGATTAACTTAGTTCAATAGATAGAAAATCGTTCTACAAGTATTCGTAGCCATGCCCATTTGACTTGAGATGAAGTTATCAATGCATCCACTTAGTAATGTTATGATGCTGTAGTTAGGGGTGGGCGTTTCGGGTCGGGTATCGGGTACCCGACCCGACCCGATCGGGTATTTCCCGATCGGGATCAGCCCGATCGGGTATTCAAAAATCGGGACGGGTACCCGATCCCGATTGCTTAATTCGGGACGGGATTTGGGTATGGATTTTATACCCGAAATCCCGATCGGGTACCCGAAAATTAAGAAAAAAATTTAAGTAAAATATTTTATCACTTTTCGAGTTCAGTTCTCTCATTCTCCTCTTCTCTGGACTCTGGTCTCTCGGGTATCTCTCTTTCTCATTCTCCTCTTCTCTGAGTTGTGTCATTCTCGTCTCTCGACTCTCGCTCTCTCATCTGAGTCCTCTCATCTCAAGTTCTCAACTGAACCGGCACTGGGCAGAAGCGACTCGCGAGCGAGGGCTGGGCAGAGGCGACTCAGGGCTGGGCAGAGACGACGCTGGGCAGAGGCGAGGGCTGGGCAGAGGGCCAGAGGCGACGCTGGGCAGAGGCGACGCTGGGCAGAGGCGAGGGCTGGGCAGAGGGCCAGAGGCGACGCTGGGCAGAGGCGACTAGGCGAGGGCTGGGCAGAGGCGACGCTGGGCAGAGGCGAGCGAGGGCTGCTGGGCAGAGCCGCAGAGGCGACGCTGGGCTGCTGGGCAGAGGCAACGGGAGGGCTGGGCACTGGGCAGCGAGCATTTTAAGCTTGTAGCAAGTAAGTCCAAAATTTTATTCTCAATTTTTTGTATATATATTGGATATTTTGATTTGTGATTGAAATTTGAGCTAGGGTTTTAATTTGTGAAATGTGAATTGTTGTAGTGAAATTGTGAATTGATGTTGTGAATTGTGAGATTGTGAATTGAATTGTGAATAAATTTTGTGAAATTGTGAATTGAATTGAATTGAATTTTGTATATATATATATATATATAGGGCAGTGGTTTTGTTTTGTTTTGTTAGGGATTTATTGTGGATTAAAATTGTGAAATTGTTGTGAATTAGGAATGTTAGGATTGATTTCATGTGAATTGATAATGATATTGTGAATTGTAGAGAATATGGTTTGATTTAAAGTTGTGAATTGAAGGCTATGTTTGATGTTGAAATTGATATATTTTTTTTTCTTTTCTTGCATTTTACACACAGTGTCTAATCTACGGGATGAACATGAGATTGATGATAATGTGGAGGTAGATATGGATTATGAAAAGGATGATAATGAGATACTTGAAGTTGATAAATCAAAAAAACGAAGTAGAAAAGAAAATGTGTCTAGATCGCCATATTGGAAGCATTTTGAAAAATTTGAGTGTCCGGAGGAGAAATTTCAAAAAGCAAAATGCATATATTGTGGTGCAATCATTAAGGCCGATCCAAAGCAACATGGGACAAAGGGAATAAAAAATCATTATGAGTCATGTAAAAAAAAGCCCCATGAAGTTGCAACTAATCAAGCTCGGATTTCTCTTCAACCAACGAGGGGGGGTGATAAGGAAGGAAATATCTCGTGTTGGAGATTTGATCAAGAAAAAACACGAGAAGCTTTGTCTAAATGGTTGATTATTGATGAACTTGCTTTCAAAACAATTGAAAATCCGGGATTTAAGCTTTTTATGTCCGTTGCATGTCCTATGTTTGTGATTCCGTCTCGAAGAATTGTGACTAAGGACATTTTTAATTTGTATGTGAGTGAAAGAATGAAATTGAAATCATTTATTAAAAATCACTCGCAAAAGGTTTGTATCACAACGGACACATGGACATCAATTCAAAGGATGAATTACATGTGCTTAACGGTGCATTTTATTGACGATGATTGGAAACTTCAAAAAAGAATTTTGAATTTTTGTCCAATTTTCGGGCATAAAAGTGAGGAGGTGGGTAAAGGGGTGGAGAAATGTTTGCTTGATTGGGGAATTGATAATGTATTCACCGTTACAGTTGATAATGCTTCATCAAATGACGGTGCAATTGCATATTTGAAGAAGAAATTTGATAATTGGGGTACTAATCTTTTGGGGGGAAAGTATGTTCATATGAGATGTGTTGCACATTTTATAAATCTTGTTGTTCAAGATGGGTTAAAGAATAAAGATGAACATGAGGCTATATCCCGAATTAGAGGTGCTATTAGGTATATTAGAAATTCTCCGGCTAGGTACAAAAGGTTTCAAGAATGTGTTGAGCTCGAAAAGTTAGAAACAAAGAAGTTGTTGTGCCTCGATGTGCCTACTAGGTGGAATTCCACCTATTTGATGTTGGAGAGTGCGATATGCCTTCAAAGGGCATTTGTTGCTTATGGGGATGTTGATCTTGCCTATGCACAGGACCTATCGAAGGCGCCTTTTGATGAAGTTCCGAGTAAGGATGATTGGGATAGGGCTGAATTGTTGTGCAAATTTTTGGCACATTTCTTTACGCTTACTTTGTCAATTTCCGGTTCATTATATGTCACTACTAATTTAGTTTTTCATGAGATAAGTGCTATTGACTTGCTTTTGAGGGAATGGTCCAAAAGTAATATCACCGAATTGAAGAAGATGTCGGAGAGGATGAAAGATAAATTTGATAAATATTGGGGAGCAATTGAAAAGATGAACGGGATATTATATTATGCTGTTATTCTTGACCCACGACATAAAATGGAGTTCCTTCAATTTTCGTTTGATGAAATGTATGGCACCGGTGAGGGGAAAGCAGACAGTATAATCATGCAAGAAACTATCAAGTATGGCATTCAAGAACTCTTTAACGAGTATAAAATCAAATATGGAGGTCCGCCAAGTCCAATTGCCTCATCGACTTCAACGGCATTTGCACCTTCTTCGTTTAATTCTAAATCCTATTTGAAAGAACAATTCAAGAAGAAAAAGAAAGGGGAAAAAAGTGACCATGTGAAGTCGGAGTTGGACAAATATTTGAGTGAGGAGACCGAGGATGATGATGAGGACTTTGATATTTTGAAGTGGTGGAAGATTAATGCTCCAAGATTTCCTATTTTATCTCGGATTGCTCGTGACGTATTGGCCGTTCCTGTCTCCACAGTTGCTTCAGAGTCCGCTTTTAGCACCGGTGGACGAGTTCTTGATGCCTTTAGGAGTTCTTTATCTCCGAGAATTGTTCAAGCCCTTATTTGTGTACAAGATTGGCTTCGTTTGATTTCAACACCAATAAATGTGGAGGAGGACTTGACCGAAGTTGAAGAAATGGAAAAGGGTAATTGAATTTACTATTGTTATTCTTTTTTATTACGTATTAATTATGATATTGACTAATGAAGATGGTATGTTTTTTATTTCTTTTTTGTAGAGCTAGTGAAGATGGGGATTGACACGACAATTGTGGATATTTGAAGATGATTGGAAGTGATTGCTTGTCGGTTGTATGTTTATGTTATGTAAATTTCGAATTTGATGGATAATTTTAAGTTATGTGGAATATTTGAAGATGATTGGAAGTGATTACATTTAAATTATGTTCAATTTAATGTATTAACTAGTTTTTGGATTGTGGAAATCATTTGTAATACATTGGGATGTTTTTCAAATTTTTTTCCAGTGAGCAGTCTGTAATCTGTACACAGCAAAGCAGCAGCCTGCTGTTTTTCCAAATTTTTCCAGTTTTTTTTTTTTTTTTTTTTTTTTCGGGTACCCGATCCCGAAATGTCGGGTATCCGAAATGTTCGGGTACCCGAAAGTCGGGTACCCGATCTCTTCGGGACGGGATCGGGGATCGAATATTGATCCCCGAAATTTCGGGTACCCGTCCCGAAAATCCCGAATCCCGATTCCCCGTCCCGACGCCCACCCCTAGCTGTAGTCATCACTCGCCCATTTTGGGCTTAATTCGGGATGAGATATCAATGCGACTGAGTGATATTCCGCATTCATATCAAGCGCATGCATAAGGAGTTATAGTCAAAGTCATCAATGCTCGTAAGATAGTGTAATTCTTTCAACGCACTCATGTGTAGCCATTGTGCGGAGTCATCAATACGTCTTACTTGTAGTCAAAGTTCCTGACAGTTTTTCAATGCATTTGAGTCGTAGATATAGCCCGTGTCATCAATACACATGTTTGTAAATAAAGTCTGTAATATCCATGGTGAGTAGCCATCGTTTATTAATGCAACTTCTCGTTTAATATTTTTAGACCCTTTTCGAAATCCTTTGAGCACTAAATTTTAAATCCTACATTCAGTTGTAGCCACGTAGAACCTTAGGGGTGGTGTTCGTCTACTCCAGTGCAATTATTTTTTGGATAGAAATCAAAGGCACAATCCATAAAAGTCATATAGAAAAGACTTCACGTTGTGTTTTCATTGCACCGCACTCAGCACAAACTCACTTCGAAGTTATTATTTTCATATCGAATCCAGTAATTTCGAATTCTAAGTGAACATATAAAACTGGCCTAGTGTCGAGTTAACAAACTCATGGCATTATCGATTTTTTATGAAAACATATAATTTTGGCACGCCTGGTGGGACTGCTAATTCTTTGATTAACCCAAGGCATGTTTTATGCAAACACCAGCAAAGATCAATTCTTTTCTTTTTTTGTTTAAAGATTATTAATTTGTTTGACAAATAAGCTGCAAAATTTGTAAAGCTCCTTTTATTCCAAATAGATTGGTATTACAAATAACTTGAGTTAATTTACATGTGTAGTACATTGAAAAAGTGAGTTAATTTACATTTGTAGTACATTGAAAAAGTTGATGATGGTGAAGAGAGAAGTACTTGAGTACAAAAAGAAGATGTAATTCCGATTGATATTACTGAGGATCAATTATGCATTCAACTAATTATCAAAAAACAAAAAAAAAGAAATTATACATTCTTTTTTTTTTTGGTTACACTTATACATTCAACTATTATGAGCCTCACTACCTTTCAAGTTTGATTGTACCTTCCACAAGTTAGATCAATGTCGACATGAAATTCCAATTGATATCACTGCAAGAATCAATTATACATTCAACTAATTATCAAAAAGAGGGGGAAAAAACATTAACCTATCAGGAGCTTCACTACCTTTCAAGTTTGATTATTCCTTCCACGAGTCAGATCAACTTTGACATGGCGAATAGAATTATCTTCTTCATCCGGTATAGGGTGACTACAATTCTGCATCACAATTATATAGGCACTTTTTTTATCTATAATTTAGAAGCATTTAAATAGTCTTCCAATAATAAATTAGGCAAATAGCGGTGATAAAAATAGCTAAATAATTATGTCATTATTGCATTTTGATCTAGTATTAAGAGCATCCATTTTAAGAGTTGTCTAATAATAATATTAAAGTTTATATCATCATAAAAATAATAAAAATAACTAAATATTACTGGAGATTAAACTTAGTTTAGTCAATTCACAATGGGAAGAAACAATTCATGAGATTCCCACTTCTAAAATAGCATAGATATAGATTTTATCCTTCATTTGAATAGTATTTTGACATAAAATAAATATATGAGGATGCAATATGCCAAACTCATATCAAACTTAAGGTGTATTGTGTTATATAGCCATGTATTTATACTCAGCTTTTAACAGTTAAAATTTAAAAAAGAACAATAATTAGCGAAAAAAAAAATAGTCAAAAAGACAAGTACGAGCTAAACATTAGTTCACTAATTTATTTGAACATTTTAGGTTAGCCTGAAGCCACATTACCCCACACCCAAAAAACTACATTTGGAATGCATTTGGGAATTCAACTTTGGCAAGCTCTCTCTCTCTCTCTCTCTCGATTCAAAACGTTATTATTATAAAAATGGGAAAAATGTTAAGTTTGTCCCATAAAGTGAGTTTTTTTTTTTTTATTTTGTTTCATCAATTATGAATTTTTTACATTATATTCCATAAATTTTTATTTTTCTCAATTTATGTCATTTCCATCAAATTGTTAATGGTTTGGACACATGAGTTGCGCTTAGCCATTAAAGTGGGAACGAAATTTATGAATTAATAGCATTTCAATCACATATCAATTGAAATTTTAAAAAAAAAAACAACACAAAAATAAATAAAAAAACACCCTCCTCCACCACCCAACAACCTCGTCCTCTCAGCCACGATGGCCGCCACCCCCCAGCCCCTTCCCCCCTCTTCTTCTAACAAGCCATGCCCCCACCCCCACACACACCCCAACCAAAGTCATCATTTTTTTATAAAATTGGGTTTTGACACACACACACACACATGAAATTAGAATTTTAGCTTGTATGAAATTGGAGTTTTATACATACACGCATACATATGTTTCGAAATTAGAGTTCGTGTTAGAGAGGCGAAAAGGGGATCGGGGGGCGAGCTTTGGTTGTGGCTTTAGCTGAAAATTAATTGTGGTGGGGTGCGGTGGTGGAGGAGAGTGGTGGTCGGGGAGAGGGTGTTTTTTCACTTATTTCTTTTGCGTGGAGTGTTTTTTTGAAGATTTCAAGTAAAATGAGGTCAAAATGAAATTAAGCCATGAATTTTCCCCTCATCTTAACGGCCCCATGCAACTCACGTGACATTGTTGTTAACGATTGGATGGAAATGGCATAAATTGAGAAAATTAACAATTTATAGAACATAATGTAAGAAATTCATAATTGATGGGATAAAAATCGAAAACAAACAGTATTTTCTAGGACAAATTTGACATTTTTCCCAATAAAAATCACTTCGATAAATCTGAAATTCTCATCATCAATCGAAAAAACACTATTTTATAGGACAAACTTGACATTTTTCCCTATAAAAATCAATTCGACAAATCTGAATTCTCATCCCCAAACTCAATAATTGTTGCGTTTTTGGCCTTTTTCCCTAGAGAATGTTGCAATAAGGTCCGATGCAGCTAAGTACAAGCTTCTGACGATGGCCTTTCCATTTTAATAGTCTATGGGTCAAGAAATTTGAATTGTTAGTAGTGTCCATGTGCTAATTATTTACGAACATTATTCACCTATTATGTCCAAATATAATAATTGTTGAAAATACAAAAACAAAGGGAATCATGGGAATTATTCTAATGAAGCTAGAAACAAATTTATGAAGGGGTAATAATTTTTTGCTATTTGAACTATGACACTTTTTAGATTTTGTTACATAATTTTTTTTTTTTGTCGTCGACTGCCATCCAAACTACACAATTTTTTAATTTTACCACTTGGTAGAACTTCTGGCCAAAAAAGTCACCGAAATTATATCACGTGCATTACGTGATTTTGATAAGGGCATTTCGATCATTTCACTTGTAGAAAAATCATTATAAAAATGTTACTCATACAATTTGAACCTAGGCAAAGCATGAATGTGGCCACACACATTACCACCTAACCAACTAACTTGATTATCAAATGTAAGGCAAATGTAATTATTTGCAATTACTTATATAAATTCAAATAAACACATTTTAATATCGATTTGGAATCCACAAAAATAAAAGGAATATATTTATTTTTGTGGATCAAATATTGATATTAATTTGATATTATTTTTATTTATATATCAATTTTTAATCCAAAAAACTAAAGGGAATAAATTATTCTTTTTAAAGAAAATTTAATCTTGCTAATTAATTAATATTTAAAAAATTGGATAAAAAATAATTTTCTTAAAGAAATGGGATAAAAATTATTTATTTTAAAAAAATATTTTCAATTTAAAGAAATGGGATAAAAAATAAATTTAATTGATTTTTAAAAAATAGATAAAAAAATATTTTTTAAAAAGACTATTAAAATTAATCAAATTTATTTTGTCCCATTTTAAAAAAAAATTAATTACATTAGCAAGATCAAAATTTCTTTAAAAAAATAATTTTTATTTATTTAGTTTTGTGGCTTCTAAATTAATATTAAAATATGGTTATTTGAATTTATATAAATAAATATGAATACTTAAGTCTACCTTGCATTATATAGTTGTGATAGCTGGTCAAGTGGTAATGTATGTGGCCATACTCATGCTTAGCCTAGTTTCAAATGCTATGAGCAATGTTTTTACAAATAATTTTTCTACAAGCGAAATTATTGAAATGCCCTTATCAAAATCACATGTCATGCACGTGATATAGTTTTGGCGACTTTTTTGGCAAGTGTTCCCAGATAGTAAAATTAAAAAATTATATAGTTTGGATGGCAACCAATGACAAAAATCATTCAGGTTGCAAAATTTAAAAAGCGTCATAGTTCGGATAACAAAAAATTATAAAAATTTATGTTGCAAAATTTAAAAAGCGTCATAGTTCAGATGACAAAAAAATATTACTCCATTTATGAATTAGGATAAGATATCTTAATTCAAAACTTTAAGACAATGGTGTATAAATTCTTTTTTAACTTACTAGTGAGGAATACGTGCTTCACGCGTGATTATTAACGTCTGTTATATTTTTTAAGAAAAATATTGATTACAGTATAACATAAATGCATTGAGAATATTTTAATTTTTTAAAGAAATATTATGAATAAATAAAAACTAATGAAATTTGTTGCTTTGTTATATTATTATTAGTAGATATATTATACTAATAGTTTTCAAGGTTATTTTGATTCTTTATAAATTTTTATTGATAGTAACTTAGTTTTCAAGGTTATTTTGATTCTTTATAAATTTTTATTGATAGTAACTTTTTTTATGAGTAATTTATTAAGATTAATCTATCAATGGCATACAATTTTTGTAATTGAAAGTTTTTACAAAATCAAATAGATATATCTTCCTTTTTTTAGAAAAAGATATCAATGTTTGATAATGTATTTAAATATGTTAATATAATTTTTAAAAATCTTATTTCATGTGTACATGTGTTAAGATGATAATTAATAACAAAAAACTTTTATATTACTTGTCTAAAATCCGTTCACATATGCTTTCTTATAATAAAATTTGATTGAATTATTTTAACTATGCTACACGTGTTGTATTCATTAAGTGAAAAATAGAGAATAGCTTAACCATATATCATTTACTTGCTCATTATATTTGTGAAATTTCTAGTTTATAGTAATTAAATATTATTGAGTTGCCTCTTGATAGATAAATGGTAACATAATACTCAATAAGCATGGTTGCATTTTCTACTTATTTTATATTGTATACAAACTTTGTATATCCTTTTTTTTTTTTTTTTTTTTTTGATGAATTATTTCACTAATCACAATGAGAAAAACACAATAAATTGGTCTAACCGATTTAAAGGTATTAAAAAAGTAAATTATTGTACAATTGATAGTCATGGGTGTTATAAAAGAATAAAATATTTAATAAATTGCATTTACATTGAACCGATTGAACATGATCGCCAACGCTTATTTATTTATTATTTTTTTGTATGGCAAAAATTTAATACTATAGAGTCTAATTAAAAGTTCAACCCTTTAATCATAGTTATGATATTTATTTCAAATAGTATTCAATTTGAAGTCTAACTCTAAATTTTTAAATTACTAGAAAATCATGAATAAATATTATGTACATATATAAGGTTAATTTTGGTCTTCAACGAAAAAAAAAAGAAAAAACTGAAAATATTGATGAATTATTTGCACTTCTATAATATAGAAGATAGATAGATAGATAAATTGCTATATTGACTTTCTACTGTTTAATGTTAATTTGGGTGCCAATACACACTTGAACACTCAATATGTATGTTGGTCCATTGCACCTCGGCAATTTTCCATGTTTCCGACAACAAATAAGATCACAATTGCCAATTCTAAAAATTTACGGGATGAAAATCCAAGCAATATACACAGAATGATTAAAACCCAAAAAAAATCAACTTTATGATCGAAATTTGCATTTTATATATACATATATATATTGCACAATAGTACTAAAGAAACCATATTAGTTTCCATATGACACATAGAAACACCCACAATTTCATTTATTATACCAGTTACAAGCACAGATAAAACATGAGGAAAACGAAAATAATTTACTCGAACCTGATTTGGTCGAAACCAACAAATAGTATGATAAGCGTATTACATTTGCCAAGTAATTGGTTATCATCCTTAAATTATCCACTAATCACATGACAAATGTAAAACACTCACTACATCATTAATATTTATTCGATTTAATTGAGTTTGGGATAAGAAATCATGAAACTTCGACACAAGAGAACAAATTATTACATTCAAAGAAGATAGGTAGGCCACAATATTCCCGTTGAGCATTATAGCTAATTTGTACTCAAACTCCACAGTATTTTCGGATGGCTTCTCTCATCTTGGCCCCAGCTTCGTTGCAGTAGTCAATGAATTCCAAGTTACTGAAAGGTTTGAATTTCAATGGATTTTGATCATCAACTAGCTCCTCTGGCACTTTCAGAATCCCACGAATGAAAGAGAAGAGGCCGATTGAATACTTCTCTTTTGTTTCCCCTCTTGCAATGACCTTGTGGAGGGGGCTATATATCCTGCCATTGCTCCATGCCTGAACAAATCGGGATCGAATTTTTGTAAAATATAAAAAGCATTTTTTATTATTTCAGGAGAGGGTCAAAATTTAATTTTTTTTAAATATATATATATATATATATATATATATAATATAGGTAAACTTTGGCTCAACATTTTTGGGATTTTCAATTCATAGTGGGAGACATGGCTCATAAATGTGCACCACCTAATAAATGAAAGAAGAGAATATAAAAGAGGTGCATATGCAATATTAATATTGTTGTTGGATTTAAATTGCATTTTAGTTGTCAGGTTACACATGAGATTTTCTATTGCAAACTATATTGCATCTCTTATTCCAATATATAGATATACGCCAAGTATATAATTAAGGAAGTAATCTCATACACATGGCACAAATGTTAATTATGAAATAAGAAATGAAATACAATTTTGCAGTAGAAGATCATGTCCGGTCAAGCTAAGTATGCAGATGGAAGTCTGTCTATAAAAGCACTCCATCTGCAGAAGGAAAAAATGGTGGGGGAGCCAAAGAGGGCTTCGTCCATCGGGGCAGAAGCGAGTGAGTACTTCGGGCCTCCGGCCATGTTCGCTAGGCTCTATTAGGAGTGATTAAACAAGAAAATTTTCTTTTTGGGGATTTGGAGATAATAGTCAAAAGTGTATCCTAGATAACAGCAAAGAATCTTTTATGGCGGAAGAAAAGAAACTCTTATAGATGTAGGCCGTTTTGTCAAACAACGTAAAATTACTATATTATTTTCATTTTGCCACACGTTAATCTTAGGCATCAATATTTTTGGTGTGATTTGTCGGGTCCGCTCAAAAATCAAAAATTTAATAGAATCAAGTGACACAAGATCAACAAATCCAATCCGATCCAACCAACCTGGGATCTAATCCAATCCAACCCAACCTTATCCCATTCACCACCGTCAAAACTATATTTAAGGAGGGGAGAATTTTTCGATATATAGATTTCACAGGGCGTAAAATGCAATTAACCCAATAAAAATCTGAACAAATTAGTCTCACCGTGAGTGGTTCACCAGCCAGGACCATGAATTTTCCAGGGCATGGCTGAAAATCGATCCAATCCCCGTCAGGAGTTTCAATCTGCAAACCTTTCGCCTCATTCGTACCAATTACAGCCACGAACCTCTTGTCTCTGTGGGGTAGGAGGCCGATATCGGTCTCATTTTCGCGCGAAGGCGAGTGGTATTTCATGAGTCTGGCCATGTACATCGATGATTCAATCAAATTGTGGATGTACTTTTCCAAACCATAGCTGCTGGCCACCATTTTCTTCACAGTGTGATCAATTTCCAGCAGCAGCTTACAGTATGTGTTTAAAGTTTCACTATACAAGAAACAAGGGAAAAATTATATAAGTGGGGTTAAAAGTAAGGGAGAAATGCACACGGCACCCCTGTATTATACCTAATAAACAGAAAAAACCCTGAGAAAAAACAATTACCCTAAAAAACCTCGTATCTTTCAAAATTTGCTCATTGCACCTCAGGGTTGATTTGTAGTCAAATAAACGTGAAAAGACTATTTTGCCCTCCTCATACATAGTCACTAACCCCCACCACTATCGTCACTAGCCGCCGCCGCCGCCGACGCCATCACCGCCGGCCGGTGCCGGCATTCACTATATTCACACCATTTCACTTCTCTCGATATCCTAAGCAAAACCCCTAACTTAATTTAATCAACGAACTACCTTTTCCCATTCAATTTCGCCCCAAACTTACCAAAATTTCACCATGAAAAGAATACCACCACCACCAAATCTAGTGGCACAAGAGGGAAGGAGGAAAGCAAATCTACAACCCGTTGGATTCCCCTCTATAACCGAAACCCTACCTGTAAATTCTGCTGCGACGCTAGAGGAGGGGGAAATCGAGGGCGGTGGCACAGTGTAGGGTTGTGGTGGCGGTGGCATGAAGAAGAAGAAGGATGGCGGCGGCATACGGCGACATAGTGGGGCTTCAGTAGTGGCGGTGGTGGTATGAAGAAGTGGAGGAATGAGGAGTCATTGATGTTGGCATGAGGGGAAGGAGAGGAGAGGATGGCGGCGGCGTGGTGGGACTTTGGTGGTGGTGGTGGCTGGTGGCGGCGTGAGAGGGAGAGGGCTGCGCAGCGGCGGACAGCGTAAAGAAAAAAAAGAACGAGGGGGACGACGGCGGTGTGGTGGTGGTGATCGCCACTGGTGGCGGCTTGGGGGGGGGGGGTGGGGGGTGGAAGGGAACTATGGTGGCTGATTTTTGGGTGTTAGGGTTGGGGTGGGGGTGGGTTTTTAGGGTTAGGTTTTTATTTTGTGTTTAATAAGAAAAAAGAAAAATATATGAAATATGAATAAAATTAAATGTAAGGATAAAATAGTAATTTCAAGGGGTTAATATACATGAATTTTTGCAGTCAATGCGCGTGTAACATACGAGGGTATTTTATGCAAGTTTTGAAAATTATAAGGTTCTTTAAAGTAATTTTTTTTTCATGGGGTTTTTTTTACTTTTTTTGAATAACACAGGGTAGCAAAATGCTATTAACTCTTAAAAGTAATAATGCTAAGTTGCAAATAGAGTAAAATCATGAAATCCAAACATAAATTTATCTCAAAAAATGAGCACTCTAGCAAAGTAAATTTGTATGTATGTGTGCCTGTTAAATTTCTCAACACAAGTGATACCTAGCGAATTCTTGACAATCAATGGAGACAAAAAGAAGGGGGTTTGGGGAGGGGGGGGTCGAATTTTTATAAAATGTAAACCAAAAAAAAAAAGAAATTTTTGTTTTAATCGGACAAAATTTTAAATTTTAATGAAAAATGTATAATATAATTTTATATGACTTAAAGTTAATAACTATTTTTGCCTGCAACGAGAACGTTAAGGTAAGAGAGCACACCTACAAATTATGGATTGTAGATAATACAAATAATTAAATAAAAGCAAATCAAGGGTGCACCTAAGTGAGCGTTCTAAAGAATAAAGGATGGCCACTCAAATTTCACTACATATATATGTGATAATTTTGAAATTGCTAGGACGTGCATGTGTACCCCCGAATGTAGTTCTGCAACTGTTTGCCAACCCCTTCTTTTGTTCTGAAGTTCTAAATTAAGTTTCGTTATTGTCCCAAACTACTACGACGTCAAGATCATGACAGAGAGTTAGAGTTCATTTGAATGGATTTTTTTTTTTGAAAGAAAATATGTTTGAAAGGATTTTTTAGGAAAAAAAAAATACACAGAAGCCAGACTTTTTTAGAAATCCAAAGTATTTTCAAATAAAATCACTTTTTAAAACACTTTTAAATGCTATTTGGCTTTTTAAAAAGTCCACTTAAAAATACCCGACTTGAGAAGCACTTTTTTTAAACTCATCGACCAAACGGGCCCTTATTGTGCTCGTATATATACAACTCTACTCTAATTATAATAAGGAAAAAAAGAAACACTACTTTAATTTCATATATATAATAGAAGAAGCAATAGAAGTAAGTTACCAGAATTTATCATTGCCATCGTCAGGCCACATGAGGCTGGTGAAGGTTTGTTGAACTTCAACAATGTGGCCATCTTCGAGCCCGAACTACTCGAAGAGAGGCATGACAGGGTAGTTCCAGTATCCGAACCCTGGAAGTTCGCAAGTGTATTTCTTCTTGGTTTCCGAGGGGAGACGAAACAGGTCCTCCATCAGGCCGAACACGACCTCCTGCAACTCCGAATTGATTTTCGTGTTCTCATACGAAAGCACGAAGCATCCGTACGACTCCAGGGCCCGTCGGACGGATTCTGAGGTCGATTTCCAGGAATTCGAGTCTGAAATCGTGTTCGTTTCGTTGAACTCAATTGTGGGAAGCTTAGGCTTTGAACTCATGGTGGTAAATGTTTGTTTACCGGATGAGGGTGTTAAGTTATTTGGTGCTGCACAGATTGACTAGTGTGCCATAGTTATATGCATGGAGAGATTCGGAGACGAGTGATAAAAGACGGAGCTAAGGGGTTGGAAGGGGCGATCCGATTCCCCCCACCCAGTAAACCAAAAAATTTAATTTTGTGAAATTTGATGTCAACCGCTCAACTAAATTTTTTTGTTTTCGTCTGCAAGTGATGTCACTGTAAAAAAAACAAAATAATAATATAAAAGTGACAATCTAAAAGTTATCATTGATAAATAATTGTTTTTAGTAATAACACTGTCTGTTTTGTTGCTAATTAAATTTATTTAATGACAATAATTTTTTTTTTGTTTCAATATGATGCAATGATTGAAAAGAATTAATATATTTTCGTTGTTATTATCCGCAATTAGTGATAGCATCTCAATGGTAACATCTTGGCAAGCAAAGAATTGTTACCATATTTTAATTTTGTGGCAAGATTTTCATTGTTGTTGAGTTGTCACCAATGTTTTTTAAATCGGACCAGACCGGCTGGTCCGACAGGTTCAATCGGTGATAGGTGCCTAATCCAATCTGATCGACCCCTCAAAACCGCCCCTTAGTCGGATCGGTGAAGGCCGAAAAAAAATTGGTTAAAACTTGGAAATACCGGTGACAGTTAAGGAATTGGCTCGGCGGTTCAATTAATCCCCAAAATTAATTATTTTTTCTTGCCAGAGGAAGGGATCCGTCAAACACGGCAAAAGGGAAAAAAAAAAAAAAAAAAGAAATCAAAAGCAACATAAAATAAAGAAAATATTTAGATCGAGATTGGAAAACCATAGTGGTTAAAATATTTAATATTTATAAAATATGTGTGTGTATGATTGTGGCACATGTGCTTGTGTGTGTGGTTGTAGAAGTGTGTGTATTAATGTATATTAGATACGTGTATATTTGGATAACATTGGGGTGTGTGTGTGTGTGTGTGTGTGTGTGTGTGTGTATACATATATGAATGAGTGTGTGTTAGTTGCTGACTTCTATTAATTAATATTTTCCATGTATAGATTTGTTATATTTTTTATTTTTTAATAATATTACATCAATTATATATATTTATTACGTATTATGAGATCATATCCAGTTGAATCGATGGTCGAACCAATTGAACCATTCAAACCAATAACCAATAATTAGCAAGGTAACCCGTTCGTTTTTTGATCCGATTTTCAAAATATTGGTTGTCACCATAGAATTGTCACCATTATCAATGATGACAATTTAGACATTACTTTATCATTATTGGCACTATGCAAAATATTTGTGTTACTAAAGAGAATTTCTTTGGTCACTAAGTAAATATAATCAGTGGTAATTTTTTATTATCATTTGTTATATTATTACCAATTTACTTATTTATTTGTAGTATTATCACACAAAAACGACTAGCAATATGAAAACAAGCTTAAATTATTTATTATGAATTGTGGAATATAACTGGGGCTATTGAATAAACTTAATATACTTTACATATGATGGGTATTAATTTCTATATATTTTATTTACACAAACAACACGTGTTTATAATAAAACAAATATGATAAACCTTATTCAAATGCAATACTCTATCTGAATTAGTCGGTCAATAAGTCGGAATCGAGTGGTTAAGACCAAAAAAGAAAAAATAGAGCCTAATGCTGCCCTTGCTTACACTCATGATCTTGAATATAACTAACAATATATGTTTAGTAATGATAATTGTATTCTTTTTATCAATGATATTTATTAATTGATAATAAAATATTTATTTGTTATAATATCATTTAATTATTGTGATAAAAATTATTGTTTCAGTTGTGGTAATTAATAATTAGTGACATTTTTAATGACTACTTGAATTTACAAAATAAATAAATAAAAGTGGGTCTCAAAAAGCGACCTGTCCGAGATGTCACCTATACATAATGGTAATAGAAAAAACAAAACGAAAAAAATGGGAAGAATTGAAGCAAAAACAAAAACACTTGCGTCGGCATCAAAACATTAGAATATGAATCTTAATAATTATTAAAGTCGCCATCTTCGGGCTTATTAAATTTAATGATAGGGAAATGATGCCTAACCAATCAGATAATTATATTGGTGTTATGTAGATTCGGTAAATAAATAAATAGATTTAATTCTCTCTCTCTCTCTCCCCCCCCCCCCCCCAAGAATATTGCCCTTACTCTATTCGTATAATTTTAATTTTTTTTGGGCCCCTTGTTTCTTCAATGAATTAAAACATCAATTAATTTGTGAAGTTTTTGAGCAGTTTGAATGGGTTTTTTTAAGAAAAGATCCACTTATTTTTTGAAAAAAAAAATACTTTACTGGAAAAATCTTGGATTTTAGCTGGATATTTTTTTTAAAAATAGAAGTCAAGTGAAAAAAAGTTCAAAAATGTCTTTTTTTAAAAGTTATTCAAAATTATTTCAAAGAAAAACACCTTCAAAAACACTTTTTATTATTATATTCAAACACAAAATTATTTAGCCTGCAAATTTCACTACAAGAAAAAAAAAAGCATTTTCTGTGAATTTTTCAGCGGACCAAATCCGTCGGATAAAGCGTCATCGCTTTTCAGTTTTCAGCGGATTATTTCGCAGCAATTTTTTTTATATTTTTTAAAATAAAATTCCCATTGCCCAACCTAGGAAGTTGAACCTGGGACATCGACCCAGCTCTTACGCTTGTGTATATATACACTTGAAATTGCCCTAAATTTTGGGGTCACTGGGAGTCGAACATTTGCCTCTTGGTTGGCAACCAACTCTCTTGACATTGAGCTATTTTTGCTTTGTTATCATAATATATATATATATATATATAGCATACAACAATTCAAATAATAATAATTTTATTATAATAATTCAAATAATAAGTTTTTTATTTATTGAAAAATTTAATTTTTTAAAAATTTATATATATAATAAATAATGTAATATATATAGCATACAAAAAATCAATTAATAATAATTAAAAATAATAATTATAATAATAATTTAAATAGAAATCCAAAAATTTTAATTTTAATATATTTTAAATTTTTTTATAATTTTCCGCCAAAATTCAGCTAAAAATTCTGCTAAAATTTTTAAAAACTATTATTTTTTTTAATTTTTTGGCGAAATTTTCCGCCAAAAATTTTAAAAATTATTATTTTTTATTTTTTTTATTTCTGCCAAAAATACCGTTTTTTGTTGTAGTGTTTGGAATATTATCTATCCATTTTACATGTTAAGTGCAACGCAATATTTGTACAAATTAATAATGATTCTATTCCTCGGATGATGTCTTTTGTAATTTTGGTCCAAAAAGAGATTTTCTTAAATTTCAACATTGCCATCTGATAATTAAGCTGGAAATCATTTGTAATCGAATCCTCTTTTTGATATTGGCAAAAAAAAAAAAAAAAAAAAAAAAATTCACCTATTAAAACTAGACAAAAATTAGACCAAACAACTACTTATGGGACCAAAATATACTATTTATCCTACTAATAAATTTTTAGCCCATCTTGATCGTCTGGGCTAGACCCGTCATGAATTCGTCAGTGGTGACAACTTGAACACTATTTTATCACTATTAATATTGTGTTAATAATTCTTGTTATTAAATAAAATTTATTGTCATTAAATCATGGAATTAATGATAATTTTTTAACTACCACTTATTATATTATTATTAATTTACTCTTCCTTTTTTGTTTGTAAAGTTACTTCGTCAATTAATCAAGCTAAAATCGAATACAATTTTTGAACACTTGCATTTTGGGGCCAATTTCATTTTAATACTGAAAAGCATAATCTAATATATATGTAATATATATTCGTGCATGTGACAGTAAAAAGAAGTGGGTCATTGGTGCTCTCACAAAACTAAACATTCTTTGAAAAAAAAGAGCCAAACATGGGATTGATTAAAATTAAGGAACAATAAAGAGAGTGATGATTGAGATCAAACAAAGCTAAGCACAAGATATCGTATAGGTTAAATCTGTTCACATTTCAGCGGGCACTAAACTGTTTCTTGATCTTTGACTTTATACCCCTTCCAGATTTAAATAAAGGCAAAATTACATTTTTCGTCCTGTAATTATGGATGTTTGGTATTTTTGGTCATGTCCCAAAAAAAATTCGCAATGTCATCCTGTATCTTTAAAACATCCGAAAATTTTCGGGTTTTTTAAAGATACAGGACGACATTGCGAATTTTTTTTGGACAGGATCAAAAATGCCAAACATCCATAGTTACAGGACGAAAAATGCAATTATGCCTTAAATAAAATTAATTGAAAACCAAAAAAGAAAAAAAGTTAAGTAATAAATAGGGTGAATTACATTGACCACTCCTAATATTTGACTAATTTATGGAAAATTTTCTTTTTTCAAAAATTCCAAAAAACTCTCTGAGGTTATATCAATATTACAACTAGCACCTACTGAGGTTGACTTATCAACAATATTAATTCTTTTTTTTTTCTCTGTAATATTGTTATCATAAAATTTTCATGTAATAAATTTGAAAAAAAATGTGATTATTTATTCAAATAAATATTTCGAATTTAATGTTATGAATTTATACTAAATATACGTAATATGTGCTAAATTTATATTTGAGAAAAATATAATTATATGTGTCATATATATCTATAATTTGAAATGAGAAATATACACATTGATTGAAATAAAAAATTGAAATTAAATAATGTACTTGAAAATTTTATTTAGCTTGAGGACTTTAACTCATTTCTCTTAAAATTTACTCTGTATTAGCGATAATGTGTCATACTTGATGTATTGGTAGATACTTTTAATGCATTAAATTCAGAATATTTATTTGAATTAGTTACATATATTTGCTTGCAAACGTTTTTCTTATCCCTCGCTAGTTACTTCATGAAATAAGGAAATATTGGTGTATTATATTTGACAAACCAAACAAAAAATATTAAATTTTTTTTTTTTTTGATCTTTTTAAGTTAGTTGCTTAATTTTGGTAGAATCAATGAAAATTTGATATTATTAGAATTACGGGGATGATTTAAGCTGATTTTTGATTGGAAATTTTGAAGCTAATGATTTAAATTAATAATAAAGAATCTATTTCCAGTTATTGTTAACTTCGTTAATTAGTTTTGAGTTACTATAAAGCTTTTAAAATTAAATTTCAGCAAACCCATTTTAAGTTACTTTTCCGATAATTTAACATGGATTCAAAATTACTAGACGCAGAATAATTGAAGTACGTAATTCAAAAATCAACAACAAATTCTTTATTTCAACTGTCCACATATGACATCTTTAAATTCCAATGCAAGTAATTTAATATCTATGAAAAAATATTAGAAAATTAATGTTGACAAACTGAAAAAGAAATGCTATAAATATATATATATATTATATATATATATATAAGAAAGAAAATCAGATTACAAAAATGTATATTCATGCCACACTAAAAGCCTCTCAAGCTTCTTACACACACATTACACACTTATGCATACTACACAACTACTGATCATAAACAAAAAAATCCAAAACAAAAAAAAAAACCACATAAACTATTCATAATAACACACAAATTAATAAAGCTAATTAGTACTCATGATCGGACCAGGAGTGCTTGATTCCCCTTTGGCAGATGCGCCATCGTCATCTGAGGATGTAAGATCATCATCCCATACATCTCATTGAATTTTCATCGAAAAATAAATCATCTCGGATCGCGAAAATCGAGCATCAACGAAACTCCATTCGAAGAATCATAGTGCATATCTTGGCATTCATGATTATGCATATTGTGGGACAAAATCTTGGCTAAGATGTTATAATATCAAGAAGGGTTCAAAACATTGATATACACATCAAGAAATTGTGTTTGTGTGTGTTTATGCTCATGTATGCCTATTTATGTGTATGTGTGTATGTATATATATATATATATATATATATGTAGTGTGTGTCTCTGTGTGTGTGTTCCGCATGCAGGGTTTGGGGTCTTTAGTGTACAGTACTGAAGGCCACGTTTCCACAGGGACAGTGAAAGAAAGTGAGATTTTCATATGTTTGTTGCCCTAAAGTTGGGGTTCTTTTTTAAAGTGAATTTTGTTATAATCCATGCCCAAAAAAGGGTCTTTTATCTGAGCTGTGTTTGGATCTTTACGTTTTCTTTCCTTGGTAAGGCCTTGTTGCAAAAGGAGATTTGTCATGTTTTATTATGTCCCTCTTACAACCTTCAACATATTGACATTTCAACAAATCTTTTTGACTCTAATTTGGATCTTTATACTACACTAATGTTTTTTTTTTTTTTGAAACTTTTTCTTTCATCCAATTTGATTTAAAGTGTTTTATAAGGTAACTACTTTATTCTGAGTATATCTAGGACATTTTTACATTTTCATTTGAGCTAATGTAATTAAGTTATTAACTAATTCGCATGCATGTTAATTACCTTCAAATTACCTTAATTACATATGTTTATTAGGTACCACGACGAAGGTAAGACTTAATTCACTAGTGTAATGGCGGGGTGCTTAGTTTCAACAAATTTGGACGAAAGAAATGACGCCTAGGTTCTCTTAGTTGGGAAAATCATATCGAATCTCCCAAATTGCCCTGTATTTATCCAATATATATCTATTCACCAGCATGGAAAAGAGTTATTTAGTGTGCTAAGCTGCCGAGATTAGCACCCTTCTGCCGATTCTACTAACATTTGACATATTCATATATAGTTGAATATGAAATTTTGGACTTTGCATAGCGAAATAAGACAAAATCGTCACTATTATTCCATCATTTGTTATTCGTAACAAAGGAAAAAATTGCAAGAAAGTTATTTGATTCAAACTTATCGTTGTGGAAGTGCCATTTAATTGTATAACCATATTTTTAGACAAATCTCATATTTTTCCTTACAATTTATTATTTTTTTTTCATTTGTCGCATTATATTTTATTCCCCTCCCCAAAAAAAAATTAAAAAAAAACAAGAGAAAATCTCTCTTCGTATTATCAAACATGAAAAACTTGACCTTGTTGATCGATGTTCATATTCCTTCTCGATAACCATTGTCTCTAATTAATTTTTTATACTTTGAAGCTAAGCAAAGCAATTACGTACTTTTCAAATCATTAATCGTGATGAATATTTGGAAAATTATGTATATAAATCTAATTATTAGAAAAATATATAATTATAACACCTTTTTGGGATTTGATTAGACAAATCTACTTTGGAGAGCAGTCTCTTTCGGTCGGACGGTCAGTCTGCATCGCTGGACCACGGTAAAACCGTAGGTCCGAAACATGTGATCCCCACTTTCCCACTAATCTTTATACTGTTTTAGAAAGCCACATTCAAGGGGGAAAAGCAAAGGTGTAACGCACGCCTTCGGTTATAAAAGTGCTCCGAGTGGGACCCAACTAAAATAAATTTAAAACAACACGTAGACATCGCGTGGAAGACAATTCTATTCCAGCCCACCAACTATACACGATTTTTGTATCAGGAAAAAATGAGAAAATCGTTGAACTATTTTTTGGATTAAAATTAATTTGCAAGTTATATCAATACAAGACTAAAATGTGGTTTTAGTTGTCCGGCAGCCGTTGGATTAACGTTAAGGATGAGGTCTCATGATCATAAATTCGAATTTCAACAATAAGGATATTAATTTATTGAATAACAATGTATAGTCTATTATACAATAGTTTATCAATGTATAGTCTATTATACAATAGATTATCACTACAAGAAAAATAAGTACATTTGTGACAATATAATAAGTGATAGTGCGTCTCTTAAGTATGAGGTCAGGGGTTCGATCCCTACCCATGTGAATGGAGCAAACTATTTGGCCAGTTTCCTACCGCTTAGTGCGGTGACAGTAGGGACGGGGGATTAGTCCTCTGGCTGTCGGCCGGAGGGATACCCTGGGAAACAAAAAAAAAAAAAATAATAAGTGATAGTGAAAAATTATCATTAATTGTTAGTATTTAGTGACAACGAAATTATACTGCCATAAAATGTAGTTTGCATAATATTAATGATCTCAATATATTGCAAAATTGACAATTAGTAACACACATATGGTAGCAACTTGGTAATAATGAAATTTTGTTACAAAATCTTGACGATAATTTTTTTTGTCACCAAGTTATCAATATAATAATATTATTAATTGTTAATGATTGTCATTAAAATATTAATTCTTGCCACCAATGAATAAATATTATGACTACAAGATAAAAATTGTTATCACTAAATAAACTTAATTAATAACAAAATAGAAGGTGTTGTTACTTAATACAATTATTGGTGACAACTTTTTTGTATTATTACTATTATATTTTGTCACTAATATTAGTTTTTCTTATAATGTGTGTGTATTTAGTAATTATTTATGTAAGAGTTTGAACTTCATTCGATAGAATTGATGTAATTGATTATTATTGATAAATGATGTACTTAATTCAAAATTATTATATCCAAAAAAAAAAAAAGAAATCGTGAGTATTGATGAATCGATTGATATGTAATATATATTCCTTATTAAAAACAATTAAAATGTGGCTGTAGTTTAGTGGTTAGAATTCCACGTTGTGGCCGTGGAGACCTGGGCTCGAATCCCAGCAGCCACAATTAGGTTTTTGCCAATAAGGCTTTACGTTACTGGCGAAGTGGAAACTCTATAAACCTTCAAACTTGTGGTTTCAATGCCCCTGTAAATACGAGTTTAGTTCTAATTGTATACTAATTTTATTTCCCACAATATAATAGTTCATTTATAATGTTTTTGGGCGATCAAATAATACATCGTTAGAAATACAAACAAGCATCAAAGGGAGGAAACTCTTCACGCAAACAATTTCTACCAAAGAAGAACAAGATTTTAACTAATACGTGTGCTACTATATTTTCGGCCCTAGGAACAAATCTCCAAGACACGAATAAAGAGACTTTTGCAACGCAAAGCAATCAGCAAGAATACACCCCAATCCAAGCCATAGCTGAGTACTCTCTAGAAGTTTATCTTTTTTTTCATTTTTTATGAGAACTTATTGCATTCAATAAAAAGAAAATTACGCGTCTAACAAAATAGAGTTAATACAATTTATGTCAATAGATCCCTCCCAGTAAGAATGAAACCACATACTTGTAATCTGATTCAGTAATAATGTCAATTAAGTAAAAATACATCCATAGCAAGTTAAAAGCTAAAAAGTGAGAGCAAAAGCTTCGCAACAAAAGGGTCCCATCGCCGAATAACAGATAGGAGTGAAAATGAGTCAAGTCAAGCCGAGCTTGGGAAAAAATTTTGAACTCAAGCTCAAAATTGAAATATATATATATATTAGGCTCGAGCTCAACGAGACTAATTTTTTTAAAGCTCGAGCTCGACTCGATGAAAAATCAAGCTCGATTCGGTTCGGGGCGACTGAGCTCGAATGTTCAAATAATGTGAGCAGTTAAAACTCGAATTCGAGCTCGAAAATTTTTATTTAATAAAATAATAAAAATCTAATTTATTTTGCCTTTTACTTTCATAAATTGTTACTATAATTAAGAATATAAAAAAAATTAATATAATACAACAGAATTATGTAGAAATATACACATATACAATTAATAAAATAATATATATGTCCATAATATGAAATACACATTATTAAAAATATACAAAATATTAAAATAATACTTTGGCTCTCGAGCCAGCTCGCGAGCCTCAAGCCAAGAGACAAAAAGCTTGGGATCGACTCGAGGTCAACCCCTAATAACAAATTTCATTTCACAAGCAAAAACAAACCCCAAAATCCAAATGATCTTGAAATCCAACTCCTAACCGAATGAATTTTTCCCCAATAATGGAAGTATTAGAACTCAAACCTCAAATGTTCATTACTCAATGATTAATTTAAAACTTCTACTTTACAAATATTTCACTAGCTTAATTATTTCTTAAATGTGCCGGTCGTAACTCATAGGTAAAATAAAATGAAAGAAAAAAAAAGGAAAAATACTTGTTTAATAATCTAATCCCTTCATTTATTTGTCAATTTCTAAACTATTTCTCTTGATTTGTTTAATCTCTTTGACCCGACATAACCCATTTTTGGGAAACAACCACGAAAAATAAAAAAAAAAATTATAATTTTAGAATTATATGTTGTATGAATTTTAATTTTAAAACACTAATTCGATCCACTTTAATTTTAAAAATATGAATTTAATAATTTTTGTCACATTGAGAGCTCTTTGCCTTGAAATTGTAATGTAGCTAGAACTTAAGCAAGATTAAGCAGAAATTGCTATGGACAGTGAAATAATTGGAAGTTTTTAACATGCCAGCAGTTACGCGGCAATTATGAGCTCATTTGGGAGGATGCTTCTCCACCATGAATTGAACACAGTTTGTACTCGAACTCGGTGCAAGCGAATTAATGATAGTTCCGGGAACCTATTCACGAGATGTTATCATAAAATAAAATAAAAAAATGGGTTATGAGCTCATTTAGATGAATTTTTAAAAAAATATTTCTTAAGTTATACTTTTTATAGTAGATTTTTTTTTAATCAAGTAATTTTGTGTTTAAATATAATAATAAAAAGTATTTCAAAATGTGTTTTCCAACTTTTTTTTTGGTTTCTATTTTTTTTAAAAAAAAATTCTATCTAAACGCAACTTTGTTCAATGAAGTTTTTTGTTCAAAAAAAAAAAAAAGCGTTGCTCTTCTTAAAATACAAAATATGAGTATTAACATATGTAATTAATGTAACAATAAAATATAAAAAGCTCTTGTATCAAAAATATCTATATTATTATAAAAAGAAAGTCGTTTTTATGTACAAAATGGCAGATTTTTTTACAATTTTACAAAAGTTGCCCTTCAACTCTATGTGAAATAAATAAAATTATATAAAATTGTGGCTAATATTGAAAATTCCCATGAAATCAATTTAATTCGGATACCAAATTTTGATATGTCAATTTTACCCTTTTAATTAGTAACACATGCAACAAAAAAGTAAATAGAGAGAACAATATTGTAATATCACAATCCAATTTGAAAACACATGTTCTCAACCCACTAACCATTTTATCTAATTACAATTACTTGATTTTTTTTTCATTTTGTGTTTATTCTTTATCATATAATTTTATTTTATATAATTATTTTATTTTTAAATTATTATAATTTAATAAATTATTTCAAACAATTCTTAAAAAAATATTCTTATAAAAGAAATTTAATAATATATTTATATTTTCATGCTAAAAGAATTAAGAACTAAATTAAAATATATATTTATTATATTGTGCACACATATAGAGTGTGCGGTATTGCTAATATATATAAAAAGCTGAAAATAATTTAAGCTCTTATTAAAATATATAATAGATTATTATTTTATAAATGAAAATCCTTTTTTAAAAAAATTCCAAATACGGGTATGGGATCTGGGCAACCTGCCGACCCGTATCTCAAATCATTTTCTTATCAAAAAGACTAAACCCCTAATTCCTAAACCCTTGCAAACACCCCCAAAAACTTCACAGAGAATCCACAGAGCAGCCATGAATAAAGCAAAGAGGCTACTGATCCATTGCGAACTCGCTAGCAGGCTCCGCTCAACTCAGTCCTCCATAACTCACTCTATTCACAAACAGGTGACTCGTTCATCTCATTGCTCCACTTTTCTTTCGGAAAAGATCCATGCTTTAATCAATCCCGGCGCCCATAATCAGAGACTCTTCTTTTCATCAAAACCCGAATCATTTCTAGAGGCTTTTGCATCCGATGATTGGCCTAAGAAATTGGATAAAGAGCTAGAGTGTTCAAATTTAGAGTTAACCCATGAAAGTGTTATGTATGTGTTGAAGAAGCTGAGCAAAGACCCGAAAAAAGCTTCAAGATTCTTGAAATGGGTTGTGGAGGAAAAAGGGTTCGAGCCCAGTTCTTCTATTTATAGCTTGGTTTTAAGAATCTATGCGAATAAGGATTTCTTGAAGGAGTTTTGGGTGACAATCAAGGAGATGAAAGAAAAGGGGCATTATATTGATGAGGAAACGTATAGAACTATTTTTGCGATTTTTCGCGGTTTGAAGATGGAGAATGAGGCCACTGCTTTGAGGCATTTTTATGAGAGGTTAATTAAAGAAAATGCTACGGAGGATAGAGTTAAAGAAGTAGTTGAGGTGATCAAGAGTGCCGAATGGGGAGAGGATGTTGAGGGCAAATTGGGGAAGATGAAAATCGCGGTTTCTGATAATTTCTTGTTGAGGGTGTTTAAGGACCTTAGAGGAAAAGGTTATCCTTCGAAAGCTTATAGATTTTTCAAGTGGGTTGACAAGAATTTGGGTTTTAAGCACAATAGTGTTACTTATAATGGCATTTTGAGGGTTCTCTGTTGGGAAGAATCTATCAATGAGTTCTGGCATGTTCTGGAGGAGATGAAAAGTGCAGGTTTTGAGTTGGATATTGATACGTATATAAAGGTATCGAGGCAACTTCAGAAGAACAAAATGTTGGAGGATGGTGTGAAACTATATGAACATATGATGGATAGTTCGTTTAAGCCCTCATTGAAAGAATGCAATTTGCTTTTATACGCAATTGCAATGTCCAAGAATCCAAATCTTGATTTGGTGTATAGAGTCGTAAACAAATATGAGGCGAACGGGCATTCATTTTCAAAAGATATATATGATGGGATTCATAGGTCTCTGACTAGTCTTGGCAAGTTTGATGAAGCTGAGAAAATTGTGGAAAGTATGAAGAACGCCGGATATGAACCCGATAACATCACATACAGCCAACTAATATTTGGGCTTAGTAAAGCGAAGAGATTCTATGAGGCATCAAAGGTCCTAGATTTGATGGAAGAACAAGGTTGTCCTCCTGATATTAAGACATGGACGATCTTGATTAAGGGTCATTGTGCAGCTAATGAGATCGATAAGGCATTGCTTTGTTTCGCAAAGATGATGGAAAAGGGCATCGATGCTGATGCTGATCTCTTGGATGTTTTGCTGAACGGGTTTTTGAGTCAGAAAAGAACACTAGGTGCATACAAACTGCTGATTGAGTTGGTCCAGAAGGCTCGCTTGAGGCCTTGGCAATCAACTTACAAAAATTTGATCGTGAAGCTTTTAAGTGAAAGGAAACTTGAAGAAGCTATGGAGCTCCTACGTTCGATGAAGAAACATAATTATCCGCCTTTTGCAGAACCTTTTGTCCAATATGTTTCTAAATACGGGTCGGTGGAGGATGCTTCGGAGTTCTTGATGGCCTTGAGTGTGAAAGAATATCCAAGTGTTTCAGCTTATCAGCATGTTTTTAAATCATTCTTCGATGAAGGGAGATATTCTGAGGCTAAAGATTTGCTCTTTAAGTGCCCACATCATATTCGTAAGCACCCAGCAGTTGCAAGTCTTTTTGGTTCTGCTGTATAGTGTGCTTATATGTGCTACGTGTAACTTAGAGAGAGAGAGAGAGAGAGAGAGAGATTTGCTGGGGCAAAAGTAGCAGAGTCAGTGTTAGGCTGCTCATATCCAATTATTCAGTATGTAAACTCTTCTGGTTTCTGCTAAGAACTGCAACTTATTCATTACCTTTCCTCGTTCTTTTGTTTACATTTTCCTTAATAACCAAATAAACATGAAAATTTATATTTATCCAATTTTATTATTTACCTTTTTCTTATCATTTTCCTTTTCTGATAAAAATCCTTGAACCAAACGAAACATAAAAGAATAAAATGTTTAAAACTACAGATACACCAGCAAATGAGCATTTACCGTAGCCAATTCTACACATTTCAGTCATATCAATGTTGAGATAATTGAGACTTTTGAGCTAATCTCCCTCTACTATGCCTAACATCCCATAACGACTACATTTCCAGCACTCATGCTCAAAACATGCTGTGCTTGGGAATGGCCGGGTTGGGCAAGCCTTCGCAAATCGAGACATTCTCAATGCCATTCCACTTCAGCTCTGGAGCACTGTTACTGTAGAGTCGAGTGCAGGTAAGTGGGCCATCGTATGGTTGAAAGACTGTCATAATTCAGTCAGGTATCTCAGAACGTTCTCTCATTGCTGTTTCAATCATCTTGTGCAAGAATTTGCCTGGTTCACAACCAAAAGGATTGGCAAGGGCGGCGTGTGCCAAAAATGGAAGCTTTCTAAGTGATCTCCCACTCAATCCCTGTAGATGAAGAGCGAAATTCAGCAAAAATGGGGCCTATATTGTAGTTGAAAGTTACATTGGAAAGGATCTTAAAATCATCAATATCAGAGATCTATCACATGTACATGCTCTAAACGGAGTACGTTAACAGAGCAGAAGCTGAAAGAACAGTATCGAAGTTACCTCACACGCTTCTGCAGCTGCAAGCAATTGTTTACAAAGACTTAACGGGGCTGCAGCCTTAGGGAGAACAGTTGTATTCAGCTGATCTTTCAGACTTGTGAAATTTGGTAGAAAGATTTGATCACCATCCTACATGAATTTCATATCAGTCACAAATTTAGCATAACCGTAAATTCCACGGTCACAAGCTTGGCAGTTGCAGTTTTGATGGCCAAAGGAAACACAGGCATTGAAAAAAATACCTGAAACTCGGAATTTGATAGTATTCCAGTCCTTAAAAGCTCTAGAAAACACGACCGAAGAATTTCATAACGTGCTTGGAGAGTTGGAGGGCCAACATATGCCTTTATATCAGCTCTATCAACAAATGCTATATCTGCAATCAATGGTTGTTGGAGATTTAAGCACAAATTCACATCAAGCTTTTTTGATGAAAGACTTACAGGGACATTATAGAACTCGCAAGGAGAATAAAGTAAGTTGATTCGGGAAAAGAAAATGCAGAGTGGAATGCCACAAGTGAACTTTGAAATGAAAAACAGAAAGATTTAAAACCACAAAGTTGCAATAAGCTTACCAAACAGCATGTGAAGTGTTGTCAAACTTTAAAACATCAGATATTCGTATCTTACCAATAGCAGCAGTTATATTTGATGTAGTTAGAATTATTACATTAGGTGAGTTCTTCAACTTGTCCATCTGGGTTAGGAGAGCATTGACAACCTGGGAGGCGAAATTTGAGTCTTCTGAGAGAGAAGCAAGTACACTCAAAAATTTATTCTGTTTTGGAGCAAGAAATATACCCTTATAGAATCCGACGGCTCAGACCCAGATAAAGCAGCCTTCCTTGCAGCGGCGAGGCTTTCAACCTCATCTACACATTTTTGTTCAACAAATCACTATGTAAGATAAATGCTATTAGACCAGGTCCAATTGACAATATCTGTCGTCAAAATTCTCACCAATCAAGACAAATACCAGACTGTTTTCTTCCTCTACCATTTCTTGGATTTTAGAGAAAAGCTTCGCGACCTAAAATTCCATGTTCAAATCAACCACGATAATTTGGGTTAATGTCATCACATATGTGCCCAAAACTTAGAACATTTAACATCAACAAAAACATACTAGTATTGAGGAATATAGATTTAGTGGTAGTAATTCTTTAAAATGTAACCAGATATGATTTAAGTGCAAAATAGCAACAAATTTTCCATATATCCATGGTAATGTCTATGAAAAATGGTCTATGAAAGTAAAAAATAATTGAAAAATAAATGAAGAACAGATTGAACTCACCAGCTTGCCACTTTCAGAAAACCATTTGCTAAACAAGGAATGAGCGTTAACTTCAATCAATTGGCATTGTGGATATCTGATTTAGGAACATAATAACCAAAAAGAAAAAGTTGTCATGCAAATGAAGATGACATAATTCAGGGAGCCACAGAAATAGTTACAGTCATTACCTTGAGCTAAAGCGTATTGAGAGTTTTTGTGCCAATGCTTTGCACAGAGACGTCTTGCCTGTGCCTGGAGGTCCATGAAGAAGAACAATGCTGCAAAAATAATTATTAAATGGATCAACAAGCCATGGGTATATAACTTGCAGCTCATAGGATATGGAACGAGAACCACATAGTGAACTAAACTCATTACATAAATGGGTCGTGAAGTATTGAAAGAAAGAACAGAGGGCAAAGATATGCCGAAATTTGGTATTTTATACTATCAATTGGTTAAAATGATTGTGAATGTTAAAAGTTTTGAGGCTTTTTTGCCTTTAATCAATTTAACATAGATATTTATGTACCAGAAAGAAACTTATGACTAGTGAATCAGCATTTTGGGGGATAAACAAGGCCATGCCCAATGATAAATTAACAAACTGAAAGTCGAAAGATCGATCCTTTAATGCATTGCATGGACTTCTAATTCCAAACATCATGGACATAAAAGAGGAATGATTTCTTGCACCTTGTATCCCATCTAAATGGGTAAGGAATCCAAGTTTTTTGCCTGAATCAGCAAAGTTCACTTACCGATTCCATGATACAAGGAAAGGATTGACACCCTTCTCAGTGAAAAGCAATGCACTGGCTGCATATCGTAGTAACCTCTGTTTGAGACCAGAATCATATATTAAGCTGCAGAAAAGAATAACACCAAGCCTTTAAGTTATTATTTTTATCAATGCTAAAACTGGGTATTGTTAAACCAACCTTTCCCACATGCCATCAAATTCTTTTGCGGGAAGAATCCATTCATTGAAGCTAGCAAGTTGACCGTCATTGCTTAATTCTTCGCATGGCCCTTCTTCACTGAGCTGCAAAAAATGTAAAAGCTCATTGTTTAACAGGGTACTTCATTTGGTAGTTTTACTCCGGCGGTAGTTTATAATCTCAGACTCGATAAAGATTTTAGCTACAGACTTGCAACCTTTATAGTGCCCACATGTGGGAAAGAAACATATAAGGAAACAGAAATATAGGGAGAAAAAGATAAGCACCATGAGTGGCAAAACTGACCTGGAAGACATGCACAACTGGTTTGACTTGCCAGAATAAAAGAATATCATGCTTTTCCACCCATACATCTATCAATCACCAAAAGAATTATACAGGATACAGAAACTAAACTACATAAAGAAGACTTCAGTTTCAATCTATTAAGATGAGAAAAGTAAGAACTATAGACAGAAATATTATTTTCATTTCTAGGTACTCCTAAAGCAACCAACTTTAGCCTTGGAACCAAAGACTACCTGAATCACATATACATATTCTTTGGACGTTGTCCACAAGAAATGCATCGTCCAGTGGGACAGGGATTGGACCATCAGCATAGCTCATGCTTCTCTTCTCCAGCATCCTGTATAGGAACACAGATGCATCACATATTCGGTAATCACCAAGATAAAGCAAATGCTAAAACTAGAAGGGAATACACACGCACATATTCTACCATATTAGCACAACAGGAGTCACAAAAAAAGTGTTTTTTGCTGAATTTTACCTCTCGACTGCCAAGCGGACATCATAGGCCCGCGCTGCACTAGATGGTTTCAACAAAACTTCAACTGTGGCAGCAGTCCCAGATCAAAATTAAACAAAAACCACATAAATAAAATGCTTGAAATTTAGTATGAAACTAAGCTTCCATTCCCACCTGACCCGCCGCCAAACAAGAAGAAAAATAAACATAAAAACTCAATATTTTCTGCTCAGTTATGCACCCGTTCATGTACGCACCTGAAACGAGGACTTTATCTTCTTTCAGTAAAGGCGGCGGTGGCGGCGCCGGGGGCGAAGCAGACGGCACAGCTGGTGGCTCAAAAACGACAGCGCCTTGTTCAGTTACATTGCAATCAGCGGGTTTAGACACGGAGATTTCCATTGGAGCACTCATTTCGGTGGCGGACATGGCAGCGAATCAGTGATTTCGAGCGGATTGCACAGACAAACCCTAGGTACAAATGGGGATTTTTTATTTGAAATTGAGCGCGGGAAGAAGAAAATACAGAGTCAAACTCAACTACACCTATGTATAATAATATTCTGTTTAATGTCAGTATTATTGTTATTTTCCAAAATAATAGTATTATTGTCTAATACTATTTTCTAAGTTAATATATTATATTTGTATAAATTCATTTAATATGTTTATAAATTGTAAAAAGTAATATATTTATATATTAATTCAACTTGGACTATTTGATCAAAGATATAAAAATAGGAATATGGGATTCTTAAATAGATTGCACTCAATCACAAGGCAAGCAAAAAAAAGAAAAGGAAAATAAGAGTTTTTGAAGTAATAATATAAAAATTATCGCCAATTGTATATATTGTCTTAAAAAAAACAATTCATTTCGTTTGAAAAGGAATATCATTAGTGACAATAATTAGGATAATTGGCATTTTACACCCTAAATTTAGGCTTATTTGATACTTTGCACCCTCAAATTATAAATTTGGCATATTGCATTCTCCAATTACAATTTTCTTGATAAAGTGCACCATGTTTCACTTTCTAACTAAAACTTGAATTTAGAAAATGATTAAACTATAATTAAAGGGATAAAATGGTACTTTAAAAGCGCTCTTGAAGCTTTTATGTTTATGGAGATTTTGGAATAAGAAAGATGACATGTGCTCTTTTCTCATTCACCTTTATAACTGATTAGTAGCATTACCATCATTTCATACCATGTCGATAAATTTTCATAAATAACTCCCAAAGAACTCCTTTTTTTTTATAGTAGGATGCTTTATATAGATATCACATCAACATTTGACCAATTGAGACTATTATTTTCTAGCATTTATTTCCATCATTTTTGGTCTATGCAGATTAGATTGTAGTAAAATTTAATCCACAATACCTCAATTGCACCATTTTATTTAATTAATTTTTAGAAATAACAGTCATGAATTATTAGTAGCTTATTTCAATTGCATCGAAAGCTTGTTGCAAAGAAGAATTACTATTTTGTTATCTAATTTTCTTTTATTTCAATAGCTCATGATTCAGCTAGTGTTTTTTCATGAGTTGATAAAGTTAATTTCATATTAAGGAATATATAAATAGTAAATGACCGTTTTTATCCCTTTTATTATAGTCTAATCCTTTTTTAAACTCAAATTTCAGCCAAAAAGTGACAGGGGTGCACTTTGCCAAGGAAATTGTATTTGGAGGGTGTTATCTACCAATTTTATAATTTTAGGGTGTAAAATGTCAAATGAGCCTAACTAAGGGTGCAAAATGCCAATTACTCCAATAATTATATTTAAGTTGTGACCATTAGAAATTAGTAGCAATTCTATTGCAACAATTTGATAGTAAAAAAACGAAAAATAAAAATCTCGATCATTGTAACAATATTTTTTTTTTCAGCCACTATTAGTTAGTGACAACTCAAATACTAATTATTATCACAATCGATTAATACTGTGACCACATAAGAATTATTATCATTAATTAAATTTATAAAAAGATACTATTATAATTGCCATGTAATTATATAGTAATTATTAGTCATTTTAAATCTATAATAACAAATAATTAAGAAAATCCATCTTATGGGAAAAAAAAGGTTCAATAATCAAAGGAAATGACCTAAATAACCCCAAATAAGAACACCATTGATAATTTAATATCCCATATGTTTATGAGCCTTGAATGAGATTAATGTGGCCCCCTAACAAAATTAATCACCTATAAATAATAAATTTATAGGCGGTGGCGATGTAGAAATTTAGGTTTTGACATTAAATACTTGAACACCAAAAAGTTTCTAAAACATTATTTTCATCGAATAAAGTACTGTTGGTATAAAACGTATGCAACCCATTTTTACCTGTGGATTATGAATTTCATAGGTTGTAAGAATAATGATCACACAATACGTATTATGCGGAAACATATTAATTTGGGTAAGGAGGACGAACCCGTTTGAATGTGCTTTTCTTACAAAAGAAACATTTATTCGAAAAAAAAAAATTATGTTTGAATGAGTTTTTTAAACGCACACAAAAAAAAGGAGTCAAAGTAAAAAAAAAAAAAGGCAAAAAAGGATCTTTTGTTAGAAGTTATCTTAAAATAGTTTCAAATAAAAGTACTTTTAAAAAAATTAATTATTGTATTCAAACGCAAAACTGTTTGACTTAAAAAAAAATGCTCTATTGTAAAAAGCACCGTTCAATAAATTTTTTTTTAAAACCCATCCAAACGAACCCGAAATCTTGATCGTGAGTTTGATTCTCACATATTTTGATTCTTTTATAATGTATATTAATTTATTTTTTATATTATTGTTTATTTATTTTTTTGAATATAATTATTAATGTTGTAAATATGTATTTGATTTCAATTTTTGATATACTTGTTCAAAATGAACTCAATTGTCCTCTTTTAAAAAAACAATTACATATTATCTAACAGTGAATCTAACTTTTCCAATAACTCCATATTTCTTCAAATGGAGGTGTCTTTATCAAAGTTAAGTATATGTGATTGAGAACTTTACACTTAACATTCAACTAAAATTCAATATAAAAAATTAATAATAATAATTGCATAATAAATATAATAACACTTATCATATAATTAGTTATCTATAACCAACTTAATTTCTGAAATTCTAGATAATAATATATCTAACTCCTTTCCTCCTGTACGTGTGCTAGTTACTACTAGGGGTCTATTATTTATTTCTTTTTTTTTATGTCCACACAACATGGCAATAGACAAATAAAGCCATCCATATCTCCAAATTCCTCTCACATATCCCATGAGCCACTCATCTTTTGTCTTAAAATCAAAACATTGAAAACTAAGCAAAATCAACGCATAACACCAAAAAGATACATACATATATATATATATATATATATATAGAGAGAGAGAGAGAGAGAGAGAGAGAACTGCAGCCAAAATCTTGTTAGCAACTCATCAACACAACTTACAAACATGAGGCTCAAATTTCACCCAAAATCCATAACATGGCCCATAAACAACCCCCTTAAAATTTCAACCTTAATATCCAAGAAAACCATGAAGAAACAACAAGAAGAAGAGAAACAAGAACATGATACTGAGATCCTCAAGGCTGTGGCACAAGCATGGCATGGCCTTTCAACCAAAGCAACGACGACAACATCAGAATTCGATGCCCACCGGAGATGTTTTAAGGCCAAGCCGACGCGTTTTAGGCTCGAAGCAATGAGCAATAAGGCTAGAAAGAAAGAGCACCAATGCGGGACAAGTTTGAGTTGGGATTTCAGACAGTCATTATGGGACTCCTATGAGATTGTGTCTGTGGCCAAGAAGCTCGAGACCTGTCTAGTGATGGACAACGCTCCGTTTCCCGGATTGAACAACGTTGTCAAGAGGCGAAAAGAGAGCAAGAATAGCTTGAGAAACTTGTTCAACAGAGTGTCATCATTAAGAAGATTTGATGATGCAGAGTTAAAATCACAAGGAGACTAGTATGGAGTTGAATATAATTTTTTTTTTATCAGTTTTGGATATCTTGATGGTGTTCATTTTCAATACCACTTATCAATTGGAATGAAGGGTAGATAAAGTCCATCTGATTTGCTTCATCTCTTACATTTGTATTTCATCCCTTGAGTGGTGTAATTTGCATTTGCACTTTCCCCCCTCAATTAAAAACGCGCTCGCTCGGCAAATTTGCACCCTCTAAATTGCGAAAATAGCACTTTGCACCATCCAAATACTTAATGATTTGCAGTAGGACTACATATATACAGCCTCACGGTGCTTCTCAACTTGAAATGCTATCTGAAAAATAATTCTTCCGAATTCTCTAGGGACATAATCCTCAATTTATATGCAATAAACATTATCCTAGAGTTTACAAGATTACCAACTGTATCCCTCCTAGACGAAAATTACACATACACCCCCTTGAAAATATTAAAATTACAGATGACCCCTCTTAGAGATGCATCATTTATCTTGAAGTGGATTATACTCAGATTCTAGACCATGATACTGATGTTTGTCATTTTGAAGATGTGTATATATATATATATATATATGCATCAATCCTGTCACCTGAGCCACAAAATTTTCTAAGGTTGAGAAAATTTCACAGCCAATAAGGACTAATATTGATCAACTTGATACATTATACTAGATATATATGCTGCACAATTGATCTGTATACACGGTATAGTGGTCAGTATAGTGATTCCTCGAATCCATTTTATATCGTCAAACATCATATGAAATATAAGGCCATATTTGATTCGTGAGGAAATCTCGTGCTTGAAATGGGACATATCTCAGATATTCGAAATTTTCCTCAAGTTGTAAATGTTACGTTTATTCAAGAAAGATCCTACTGCATGCATATGGACCGGCCGGGGTGGGGGGTTTGGGACGGGTTCGGGTTGGCTTTAGAGAACAAAGTTAACTATAATGGTTAATAAAAAATTGTTATTTTGATTTACATCACATAATATCAGCAGAACATATATAAGATCCAACTTTTGCTTTAGGCTAAAGCATGCTCTGTGCAGGTAAAAAATGGTATAGTTATACCAACCCTTGTGACTGAACATCTTGAAGAATATATATATATATATATATATATATATATATATATATATATATGTGTGTGTGTGTGTGTGTGTGTGTGTGTGTGTGTGTTTCGTTTAATTACAGAATCCTCCCTTGACACTTAGTGAAATTACACATTGTACCCCTCTTCCTTTTGAAACTAGTGTGTAATGTTTACACTTTACATGCATTAGAATTTTAAATGGAAATGGCTGATGTTGATCGGCCAAAAATTTAAATATCTTCTCTGTCTTATTCAAATGCAATGTAGTAGGAGTAAAGCGCAAAAACAAGAGGACACACCTGAAGGCATAGTGATTTAAAATTTCCGTTGACACAAGTAATTTCCATAAAAAATCCTAAAGATATAAACTTCGAAAAGTTAGAGGGGAGGCTTCGGTAATATCTTAAAAGGAAGAGGGGAGCAGTCCATAATTTCTGTAAAGCAAGTCTACATACATTGAAGTTGAAAACACCTCATACATATAAATTCATATATTTCATAAACACACGCTGAGACACACAAGGATATCGTACAACAGTCTAAATCAGCAGAGGCACAAATGGATAAAAGGACAGGCTTGTTATTTATATCAAACTCGAAACATTAATAATTTCACTACATAATATTTAGGACCCAACACTCATGCCTGTCCTGCATGCCATAAGTTTCGACTTAACTAATACATATTCTTGTACAAGTCGAAGTTCTTGTGATTCTGCTTTATGAATCCATCAGCCTCCAAATCGATACTCATCTCTTCCTCATAAACTTCGCGTTTACTGTTGTGACCGAACTCGGTGATCTTCTCCTCATGCTCGACAAAGTGAACCTTCTTGTGCACCTCAGGGGGGTGATGGTAATATTCACGATTCACGTATTGATCATGGAGGCTCTTACCATGATGATCTCCGTGATTCACATCATATGACTTGTAGCGGTACTCCTCGGGCGGGCCCTTGTGGATATGAGGGCGATCAGCGACACGATCTTTAGGGGTCTTTTGCCTTCTGAAGTATTCGTCATGCTCGGAGGAGATCAAGTCCTCACAGCAAGAGTTGCTATCGCGGTGTAGGTAAGCGTGGCTCATTGTGTTTCTTGTGTTTTTTGTTATGAAGAGAACGGAGGTGAAAGGGTTGAGATCTTTATAGAGATTTTGGGCAAAAGTTAATATTCTCTTTTTGAGATATTGCTCTGATATATCTTTCATTGAATCAGATACCTTCTCTTTAAGTCAGTTTCAAATGTTTTGCTTTTCTTGAATTATTCAGAAGGGATATAATTATATGGGAATTGGCATATAATTATACGGGAATTTATGTTTGGGTAATGTGGATTAATTAGGCATGCGAAACGATGGGATCGGATCTGATCTTTGGTCATTTTTTTTTTCAAGCTCGAGCTCGAACATGAACTCTAGCTCAGCTGGGCTCAGCTCTTTTGAACCGAATTTGTAAAGGTTTAACTACAATTAACACCCCTCACCTATGCCCTAAATTGCGTTTACAACCCTGAACTACAAAATGACTTGGTTACATTTTGTAGTCCTAGAGGTCAATCTCAACATATGGTAGAAGGTGCAATGACTCCATTTATAAACCAACCACAAAAGGCTCAATCACTCAAATTTGAAGATTTTGATTCTGTTAACTATCCTACATCGACTAAATATCAAGATGTGGTCTACGTAATAAAGACTTAGGTAATCATCACCTCTTAAGCTAGTTTTTGGAGTTGAGTTAGGCTCAAGCCTCTAATATTTTTACATGGTATTAGAGTATGCTAGGTCGTGCGATTAATTGGGCTCCCCACTATATTAATTTCTTGCCCTAAATTGTTTTCCGTATATTCGGGCCTGGGTGTGAGGAGGGCATGCTAGCTATCCCACGTCGATTAAATATCAAGATGTAGTCTACTTAATAAAGACTTAGGCAATCCTCACCTATTGAGCTAGCTTTTGGGGTTAAGTTAGACCCAAGCCTATAATATTTCTATAGATTCCTTTATTGCCTTCAAGTTACAAGTTCGAACATTAGTATATTATTTAAAATTACATTTGTATAAGAACAAAGATTAAAATCACCGATTCGCGAATCCACAAACAAGAACTATATGTTCAAGTTTAGCTCAAAAAGTCTGTCAAGTTGGCTCATTAAATTCGCGAACAAACTCGATTCTTTTGCATCTTGTACCAAATTACTTAGTTGTATCAATATCTATAGTAAATCTTGCTGATATATACATATATATATATATATATATATATGTGTGTGTGTGTGTGTGTGTATTTGTAGTCAAAAAAGTTGTCCTGCTTTTCTAGTGTGGTCAGAGAATCTTTATAGTGGGAAAAATTCTTATATAGATCAGGTGTATAGACCTCATTCATGTATTTTACAATTTAAATTTAATCACGTATTATATATTAAAATTTTAATTTAATATATAATATAAAAAAATTTAATATATAATATATGATAAATATGAATCGCAGGGTATAAACATCCGATCCAATAAAGAAAACCCTTTATAGTGGCTATGTGACGTTATCATAAAAATTCTCACATTGGTAAGCAAATGAAACTTTGGAAAGTTCAATTTGCAAGGACAACGAAATGTAAAAAGCTGACATGAAACTACTAGGAAATTAAAGGGTGTATATTTAAATATTATTACTATTTTTTTAACAAAATACAACATAGCCCCTGAAAAAGTCTGTTTTTTTTTTTACTTTAATACGAAACACCTCAAATAAAACATAATGTTGGAGGCCATTTAATATTTTTTTAAGGAAACAAAAAACTTTTTTGGTTGAGTTACTAAGTAAGTTTGATTAAATTAGTTTTGCATGAAGTACAACAAATGAGAATTGAAGACTCAGAAACCCAAAAAACTAGCATTATTATTATTATTATTACTACTACTGTTAATAATAATAATAATAATAATAATAATAATAATGAGAGAGAGAGAGAGAGAGAGAGAGTTATTACAATTAAAAGGGTTGTTTTCAAAAAAAAAAAAAAAAAGGACAACTAGTGGCTTTTGCATGTATTAAGGTTACTTTCTTTTTGAGTTTCATACGACATTGTATAGGGGCGAAGTTACATATATACTTAATAAAAAAATTAATTTTGAAATGACTTGATTAAATATTATAAAATATAAAAGTAATTTATCATTTGTCATAGAAATTTTTTTGAAATTTTAATGTATATAGTAGGGATTTATTAAGCTTTGAGAGAACTATTGCTCTTATCAACCTCCTCGTCTCGAGTCTGATTGCTTTAATAGAACTTGAACTTGTATAGTAGTTCAAAAGTGAATTGGCCTTAAAAGTGCTTGCCGAGTCATAAAAAGTAGTTTTTTAATCTAAGCAATTTGCATTTGAAAATAATAATTAAAAGTGCTTTAAAATTATTTAAATATTTTCTAAAAAAACATATTTGAGCTTTTTTCTAACTTCCGTCTTTTTTTTTTTTAAATCCACCCAAACACAAATATTTTTTATTCAAAAACTAAATGCTTCTCTTTAAGAAAAACCCATTCAAACGAGCTCTAAATTTGCAAAATATGATAGAGAAATTATTAGTATATTGTCTAACTAATAAGATATTAGTACTGGATTTTTTATTTTTATTTATTTATTTTCAACCTACAAATAGCAAAATTTCAAGTACTAATTCAAGGAAACCTCATAGACTGAAAATGATACTTACTCTCTCAACTTTTCCCTCGCAACTGTTAACGACAAAAACCACTACAGCTGAGTTCCCAGAAAACCCGAAAAGCTTGATTCTTGAACAATGCAAGACAATCAAACACCTAAACCAGGTGCATGCCCACTTGATCAAAACCCGCCTCCTCCACCGTCCGGCGGTGGCGGAGCCTCTCCTCGAGTCGGCGGCCCTGCTCCTCCCTGACCCCACCATCGACTATGCACTCTCCATTTTCTGCTTGCTCGAAAACCCAGACGCTTCAGCCTACAATGTCATGATAAGGGGTTTTAACAAGAAGCAATCGCCTGAAAAGGCCGTTGTTTTGTTCAGGCAAATGCTCGAATACTCGGTGCGGCCGGATGAGTTTACGTTTCCGGGGGTTTTAAAAGCGTGTTCGAAGCTGAGGGCTTTAAGGGAAGGAGAACAAATTCATGCCCACGTTTTGAAATTGATGGACGGGTTTGGATGTGCAGAGTTTGTGGAGAATTCTTTGGTCTATATGTACGCTTGCTGCAATCGGCTTGAGTCGGCGCGCCAAGTGTTTGATGGGATGTCTGAGAGAAGCGCCGTTGCCTGGAACTCGATGTTTTCGGGGTATGTTAGGTGTGGATATTGGCAAGAGGTTGTGGGGTTGTTTAGAAAAATGTTGGGAATGGGTGTTGGGTTTGATGAAGTGACACTGATCAGTGTTTTGACCGCGTGTGGGAGGCTTGGCGATTTGGAGTTGGGGGAATTGATTCATGAGTATGTGGTTGTGAATGGTCTTATGAGTCATGATAACTTGATTACGTCTCTTGTTGTTATGTATGCAAAATGTGGCCGCGTGGACACTGCAAGGCAGTTGTTTGATAATATGTCGAAAAAGGATGTAGTTGCCTGGAGTGCCATGATTTCTGGATATAGCCACTCAAACCAATGCAAGGAGGCACTTGCTCTCTTCCATGACATGCAAACTGCAAATGTGGAACCGAATGAGGTAACAATGATCAGTGTTATTTCTTCTTGTGCTGTTCTTGGTGCTCTACAGACCGGAAAATGGGTCCATTCTTACATAAACAAGAAGAATCTGAAGCTCACGACCAATCTTGGGACTACCCTAGTTGATTTTTATGCAAAATGTGGGTGTGTGGGTAGAGCAATCGAAGTCTTCAAAGAAATACCTTCAAAGAACGCTTGGACTTGGACAGCTTTAATTCAAGGCCTTGCCTGCAACGGGCGAGGGGAAACAGCTCTCAAATACTACAACATGATGCTTCAAGAAAATGTCAAACCAAATGATGTGACTTTCATCGGCGTTCTCTGTGCTTGTAATCATGCAGGGTTGGTTGATGAAGGCTGGAGTTACTTTGCTGGTATGAGTAGAGATTTTGGAATTGACCCAAGAATTGAACATTACGGGTGTGTGGTTGACATGCTTGGCCGGGCTGGGCTGATTGAGGCTGCATACGAGTTTGTAAAGAACATGCCCGTCAAGCCAAATGCGGTTATATGGAGAACTTTGCTTGCGTCTTGTAGAGTGCATAAACATGTTGAAATTGGAGAAGAAGCATTGAAGCATGTCCTTGGGTTGGCCCCAGTACATAGTGTGGATTACATATTGCTATCAAATCTATATGCATCGGTAGGTAGATTTGAAGATGCCACGAAATTGAGGAACGAGATGAAAACGCTTGGGATCAAGAAAATCCCAGGACGCAGCTATATCGAATTGGATGGTGTAATTCATGAGTTTTTGGCTGAAGATAATGGGCACCCACAATCACAAGAGATATATAAAGCCGTAGAAAACATGATGGAGAAGATCAAGCTGGCTGGCTACGTGCCCGACACGGTGCAAGCGAGGCTCGAAGCAGAGGAAGAAGATGATAAAGAAGCTTCAATTTCTCATCATAGTGAGAAGCTGGCTATTGCTTTTGGCCTGATTAGGACATCCCCGGGGGCTACAGTTACGGTAACGAAGAATCTTAGGGTTTGTATAGATTGTCATAATGCAGCTAAAATCGTCTCCAAAGTTTTCAGGAGAGAAATTGTTGTAAGAGACAGAAATCGCTTTCATCACTTTAGAGATGGATCATGTTCCTGTAATGATTTCTGGTGATCAATGAATTATGGCTCTGTTTGTGCGATTAATTTCCCAATGATTTATGTGTACTAATGAATAACTATGGCTCTGCTTGTGCGGACAAGATACTCTATTTTAAAATGATGTTTCATCTATCATTTTATAATTCACATTTATGCCATGTGTATAAAATTACTTCCATAATTATACATTTGGCCTATGATCTTTAAACTAGGCGTATATCCATACATTAGAATAAGAGATGAAACACGATTTGGAATAAAAAATCTCATGTTCTGCATGTGCTATTAACATCCATTAAAATCAAGTGAAGAGTAAAACTATAACGATAGGATAAGAATCTGGTGCTGAACTTCAGATGTATAAACAACTAAGAAACAAGTTCAACCAGCACAAAATCCAGCATAAGCAAAATATCCCAGAAGAGCAAGAACTGGTGTTTGTGGGTGGGGGGTACCAACACCATAGCAAGTTCCTATAAGACTTTTATTTATAAACTAATGTACCGATATTTATACGTCCTTTTTCTCTCCAGCAACGAGATCCAAAACAGAGCGCTTGATACTGCCTTTATTCTTCTTTAGCAGCTTCTTGTTCATTTCTGTATCATGAAAACCCTGCATCAGCAATCCATTCAGACAAAATAGAAGAAGTTAGAATAGAAGGGTTAGTTACAAAAGGACCCCTGAGGTTTGCCCTGTTTTCACAAAACCCTCTACAGTATGAAAAATTACAAAAGCCCCCTTAATTTTGGTTTTCTATTACAAATCTCGCCTACAGTTACGGAGATATTTGTAATGCAGAACCAAACATAAGGGGTTCTATGAAAATAGGCCTAACATCAGGGGGTTTTGTGTAATTAACCCTAAATAGAAATGTAGCAAGAGAAAGTCACCATCTCCTGCAGTTCCTCCAGGATAGGATCCCACTCATCAATACCACAGAGATGATTGACGGACTGCTCAAGATTATAGCCACACATCCTCAAAACCTCCTTGTTCAAATCAACTTGTTTGAAGCCCATCTCCTCAAGTTCCTTAAGGAGTTTCTCCTCCACTTCATTCTCTCCGGGGAGGTCCTTCGCTGCAATTTCCCTTGAATTTGACATAGGAGGCATGCCAATTGGAAAAGGGTATGATGGAGCATAGCCAGTTGCGTATGGACCAAAGAATGGAGGTGGATAAGGGTATATACCATTGCCAGTTGGAATAGGAGCAACAATTGGAGGTTGAAAAGAGGATGATGCACCACCACTCCCGGTTGAAATAGGAGCATAGAATGATGGAAATGGAGGAGTAAGGAATGGTGGTGGAATAGGGCTTGGTGGGAATTTCACCTCTTGAGAATTGTTTGGCTGTAGGTCCGCAACCGGTTCCACTAACTCTATCTGTTTCAAGTTAGTGGGATCAACATGCGTATCTTCCATTGTTGGCTCCAGGGGAGCCACATTGGGAACTTCAGAAACAACAGGGGGTAAGTTGAGGTTCAAGCAGCTAATACTTTCACATGGCGTCACTTTCATAGAAGCATCAACCTATATGAGTACATGAAACATCCCATTAAGGAAACAGCGCAACATAACTAGAAAACGAGAGAGAGAGAGAGAGAGGGAGAGTGAGTATAGACAACCTGAATGAGAACCCAAATGCGTTGCCCAAACTTTTGGCCAGATGGTGAGACCATTCTCCAATATGAGATGTACCGACCAGGAAGCTGAGGAGATTTGAAATCAACAGCAATATCAAGCTCCTGGCTTACAGGCAAACCAGGTGCAGGAATCTGGCACAACACGAAAACGTCATGTCTAGTAGCATGAAAAATTACAAATGCCTCCCTTATCTTGGGTTTTTTATTAACACAGAACCGAACATATGTTGGGGCGTAACTGTAATTTTTTATACGGCATAAGGTTTTGTGAAAACAAACCTAACTTCAGGGGTTTTCTGTAATTAACCCCAAAAATCAAGGGTAGGCAATGAATATCTCTCACCTCAAGTTCAACAGAAATTTTTTTGCTCAACTTATCCCCGCCAATCCAAACAAGTTGTGTAAACTGGGGCCATGCCACCATGCCATTGTTCCTCATTCGCCAGATCTTGGTAAACGGGGTTAAAGGTGCCATAGCAGTACCATCCATCACATTCATGTCCTGAATGAAGCGACTATCTAGCTTGCATGAAAATGATTTAATCTTGGAACCCCTGCTGCAGACCTGTGGTGAGATTGAGGACTGGTACTGAAATTGGAACAGCACATAAATGATCCCCCTCAACATAAGAAAATGAAAATGCACAAAAAGAAAGTGAACAATGATTGAAAGAAATAATTAAATATACATACAGGATCAGACGGGTCCTTAAAAGACATATGGTTTGCATAGATAGCTGGACGGTCCATTCGGACATAGTCGGTGCTATTTCCCATTTCTGAAAAGCATGTGCTGCAGAGATCATAGTCCACCTTTCTGCAGGGAAGATGGGCATCAAGGGCATTAGAGTCAAAAGATTCACCTTAAGGGATAATTACACCTACACCACTTGAGGTTTGCATATTTAAAGGGAGAGGTTTTTACAGTTATGCAAACCTCGAGGAATCTATAATAACACCAGTGTAATTATCCCGGGAAGATAAATTAGTTCAAGATTCTAGTTCTTACACTTTGGAATTGAACCTGGGGCCAGATATGGGATAGATCCCACAACCATCACAACTAATACCAAAGTGAAGGCTTTTATCAGCAGTGCCATCATTCTGACTGCTGCTTCTGCCAAATGGAACTGCTCGGATGGCGGGAGTCGATGAAGCATATGAGGTATTTCCAACAGCTATTCCAGAAAATGGGCGCTCGTTTGCGGGCCCCCCAGCACGAGGTTCACTAGGCTTGCTAACCTCCTTTTCGGTGGGAACATTATCCGCAACAGGTGGTGAATTAGAAGATTCGTCAGGCTGCTTCCGTGGAAAACAAAATTTAGGATCTGTTTGGATAGACTTAAAAAAGTGCTTATTGAGCTGTGCTTTTTATAGTTCAGTGCTTTGAAATGTGTTTTTATGGAAGCTACTCTAGATAGCTACTAGAAAAGGCCATTTTTTGGCTTTTTTCTAGCTTCGACTTGTTTTAAAAGGCCCAACCAAACACTAATTTTTTTCACGTAAGTGTTTTTGTTTTTGAAAAAATAAAGTGCTATTCTTCTAGGAAAAAAAAAACCCCCATCCAAATAGGCTCTTAATCAACAAGTTTCGGTTAGTAACAAGATATGACACAAGACTTTTGATTTGAATAACATTTCACTTACTTTCTTGGGGGTGTCTCGGTTTCCAGCTTCTATGCCAAGTTCTTTTGAAGATGACGTCTCATTTCTTACAACTTTGGTCGTCTTATCGTTCAAACTGGCTACATGAAGTGCCATTGAAATCTCAGCAAACTGCTTAAGGAATTCAGGATCATTAGAATCCGGCTTAGGTGAAGCCGAATCAGCTAAAACCTGCTTCAATAGCTTTTCACCTAGAGGCTCCGGCTCGGTCTTCACAACTAGATGACTACATCGCCCCTCACTTTTTTCAGAATGAAGCTTAACAGTAATCCTAAGAGGGTCCAGATCCTGCTTCACTGCATCAAGAAGATCATCAGCATCAACAAGAGCCACCACGTCATCATCCTCATCAATATAAGTAAGTATCAGCTCAGTCTCGGGTGGAAAGCGGAACAGGGAAATGATCTTCTTCCTAAGACCATACATAGTGAGGTCCAATTCATCACCGACAAACGAAGCATTGAAACGCCTCAGCGTCTCCCCATACTTGACCTGAAACAAGAGTGTGTGATAAATTGATCAAAGAAGATTCAGATGATAACATAAGCTAAACAACAAACAGCTGGTGGGCTGAGACAAAAACAAGTATTTTTTTGCAATATTTAGTTCACAAAGCAAGAATTTTTCCCATGTTCTGCAGAATTATCAATGTAGATTGAAAAGAGGATCTCATAGCTTAGATCATATATGCATGAACACATCCCACATTCTGAAGTAAAACTAGAACAAAATTACAGGGGAATTGTAATCAAGAATTGAAGCACCAAAATAAAACCAAACATGCAACTAATATAAGCACACTCAACTATAGATTTCACCAACAAAAAACTGAAAAAAGAGGGGGGGTACAAAAAGGAAAAACCACTCATCAAAGCCCCACCCCCACCCAAAAACAATTAAAGGGCTTGCATGATTGTCAACTACAAAAAGAGCAAAAAATATCAATCACACACACACACACACACACACACAGAGAGATTAAAGAAATAGACGATTCGTCCACACAATCAACAATCAAAGCCACGAAACAACGGCAAAAACATGCAGGAACAATTTAAACAAGAATAAATAAATAAAAAACATACCTTGATCACCATATCAGAAGCAGACTCCATTGCTGAACTCCAAAAAGCCGCAAGAACCAAAAGCCCTTCTAGTGTTTTTGAGTTCACGCACAATGTACTGAGATTAAAAAGAAGAACCCTAAAATCAACACAGATTATCAAATATTCGGAGCGAAATTAACGGTGAATATATAATCAAAGAAATCTCTCAGGAGATTTATAGCAATCCAGATACAAGGACTAGATGAAGAGTTCGTTTAGGACTGTGGCTCTATTTTCTAATTATTATTATTATTATTATTTTATTTTATTATTTTATTTTTCTTAATTCCAAAGTAAACTGACTTGGCTAAGGAAACGTATATGGCCTCAAATTGTTACATGCACGGAAGTTTTGCAGAACTTGTTTTATAAGTTAACACTTTAATCCTATTATTATTATTATTATTGTGTTTAAAAAAATTATAATTTTTATCCTAATTTACAGAAATTAGAATAATTGTACTGATAGAACTCTTAATTTTGTAGAAATCTTGTCGTTGAATGTTAATGTGTCACTAATTATTTAAGTGTCACATCAGCATAATTTATCGAATAACATCGAAATATATGTGTTTAATATGTGTTGGACTCGAATTATGCTTTAGGAAAAATAATGAAAACAAACTAAAACCGAAAATTGTATTAACTTCTTTATGTTTTTCCTTTATATATATATATATATATATTCACCAATTGTGATGATATTACACAATATAAATTATAATATTATAGTAATTACATTACTATTATTGTAGGACGATTAACGTGATTTGTTATTTTCGCATTACCGTATATAAGAATCTTAGTATAACAATGACCCAAGAAAATATACTTATTTTTAATTTACTTTTCTTTTCACTCTTCCAAATAATGATGAGACGGTATCAGATCAATAAAGTTTTTGTGCTTATATGATATGACACAACAAAATTTTCTATCGTTCTAAATATAAATAATTTAATTATACGTGCTTATAATATATTTTTTGTTTGGTAAAATAAAAGATCAAGTCAAAAGACTCGATGCAACTTCCCAAATACAGGAATCTAAGAGCCACGAAGTATTTTTTTTACTAAAGTTCGTTGAGACTAAACTTGATTTGATCACCACAACTCTAACAACACGTTAATGAATTAAGTTATACCTCGTCCTTTTTACTAAAGCTTGTTGAGACTAAACTTAACTTGATCACCACAACCCCAACAACACGCTAATGAATTAAATTCTACCTCTTATTGGGCCAAACATTATAAGCCGATCACCACCGGTCCATGATACCCCAAATTTATTAAGCTATATTCATGACTTCATGCTACTCCTTGAAAAGTGAATTTATGTGGGTTTGGACGTTCAAGTTTGGAACACTTTTATATCAAGCACTAATTTTTCCGTGAATAATTATAGGTTTGATTGGATAACATCATTAAGACTTTTCAATAATCATGAGACTTTTTGAGTGATTTCACATCTAAACAATAGGAAGAGAATAAGATAAATGAATCAACATGCGGGATAATCGCAATTTATGATCCAAGACAACGATATGTTCTATGTGTAATTAAATCTATACAGAAGAATCAGAGATTCAGAATAATTATTTGTTAAAAAATTGTTATTAATATGATTAACCCTTCTATAAAAATTTTATTTTTGCAATAGACTCCCTAAAGAATATGAAAAAAGAGAGAAAAAAAAAAAAAAAAGTTGTCCCGTGTAATTAGTTTCACTAGAACACATTGAAAATAACACCTCAAGGGTGTAAAAAACCACTATTAAACCAAGCATAATCTAATTACAAATACACCCAAAAAAATTCAGAAAACCAATCCAATACCAAAGTACAGGAAATTAAGTTTTCTCCATATGTTATTAAAACACAGTATACATGATTCAGAGGAAACAACAGAAATAAAATGTTCAAAAACGTTGATGTCAAACATTTCTGCAAGAACACAAACTCTTTTACCCCCATCATCAAAAGTTCTTGAAATTAAAGAAAACACAATCATTGCCGGAAAACAAAGTTACAGCTGCTGATTCAGGTAAGGGTCCGCGTTCGATTTTCCAACTGTTTCCATGTATCCTCCAAAGTATCCAGAAAAAGTACCTGTAACTTTTGAAACAGCACTGTTCAACCAGGAGGTGCTTCGATTTAATATACCAGTTTGTGATAGCTCCTGCACTTCTTGCATGCTTTTGCGCTGTTCCTCTTTGAGTATCTCAGCCCATCTCCGAGTCATGTAAGCCTTGATGGCTTCAACTCCTTGAGCCACGACCTCCTTGGGAGGAATTGCAAGAGGGTTTTGGTCGACATTAAGCTTAGTCAGATTAAATAGCCGACCAAAGGTGTCGGGCAGTGCATGAATCTGGTTGTTGCTCAGATCAAGCTCTTTCAGGTTGGCAAGGTCAGAGATTGTGTCGGGTAGCTCAGTCAGGTCACTGAAGTTACTGCTAAGATTAAGGATCTCGAGATTTGTCAATTTTCCAATCGAGTGTGGGAGACCATGGAGTTCATTGAAATGCGCATCCAAAAGGCGTAAAGATTTCATATCACCGATAGATGTAGGAAGAGAGCGGATCTTGTTCAGGGGGACAGAGAGCTTTTTGAGATTCACTAGTTCGAATCCCATGTTTGTTGGCAGGTAAGTGAGTTTGTTGAAACTTGCTTCCAACTCCTCCAATAACCTGGAAATGGAACGGAACTTAGTAGCATACAATGGGGAATAAAAATTGCATTTTTTGTTAAAGGGTTTCGAGTTTTACCTGCAATGACAAATACTGTCGGGCAGGGCTGTGAGTTGGTTTCCAGAAACATCTAGTATTTTCAACTTGAACAGCAGGCCAATGGAATCAGGCAATGACTCCAAAAGATTTGATGAAAGATTGAGCTCCTCGAGATTCTCTAATCCAGCAATTGAATCGGGAATTAGCTGTTTTGCTCATGAAAGAAAGCCTAATGTGAGTCTCTTGAGTTTCAATGGCCCTCAGAAATCTATTACTGGAAAAAGAACACAATACTGTACAAGAACAGAAACTTAAAGCTTGAATCTTTAAAATAGGATTTCATATGAAATCGAATAGATTTGAGCGAATCAGAATGCCAATGGCAAGGTCCAAATCGCTTGCTCTCCGACATTACTCGAGCAAATACTGTGCTAAGCAGACACACAAGAGGCCCTACAGTTCATCAGCTGCATAACAGTTTTAGAGAATCCTAAAAAAGATAGTTCTGTTCATATTGTTGAAATACAACTTTAATTGTCCCTATCTACATTCAACACTACAAACAAAATCCAGAGCAGAACCATTGTCCACAACCGTCCAATCTAAGTAAGTGATTTATATGCTAACTTACAAGAATGTTCATAGTGTTTTTCATAGTAATAATAAGTCAAACAAATACTAAACTTGAACCCTAAACCAGCTAGTATCAACAGACAAAATCTCACTAACACCAGTCATCTTCAAGCCAAGAATTCATAACACACCCCTTAGCACATTCAAACAATCTCAGATGCAAGCATGAAATACCAAACACATACTCGAAAGCTGCAAGTTCAAACACATACAAAGTAACAAGTGAAATCAAACAATTCAAGCATAGTATATCAAGATTTATGAACTAGCAGCTAGTAAGACTAACCCCAAGTTGATTACTAGACAAATTTAGCACAATCAAGGACTTCAACTTCCCAAATTGCTCCGGCAAAACCCTCAATCTTCTCTCCGACAAAATCACCCTCTCAACCTCCTTCCCAGATTCAGCTTCCCTCAAGATCCTCACCACTTCTTCGTCCAATTCTTCCTCCTGCAAATTCACTCCCCTGTCCACCTCGATCAGCTCCTCCCCCGCCACACCCGCCTCGTAAATCTTCTCCAATCTCCGCTCCGCCTCGTTCAACATCGCCCCGTAAGCCTCGTGCATCTCGTCCAGCGCAATCACCGCCTTGTAAATCCGGTAATCCTCGCTCGCCTCCAACGACTCCCCCGGCGCATTGGCCTCCATCTCGGACAGCCTTAACCGAGCAGCGTCGACGGACTCGTGGTCGGGCCGCGTCCCGAGGGCCTGGAGCGCAGATCGGGTCTGGGCGACGTCGCTGACGGCGCGGCGCATGGCGGAGATGAGCTTGGGGTTCTTGAGGTGCGGCATCCTTTCGGTGATCTCGAAGTGGGGCTCCTGGGGTTTTGGGTCCTGGTCCGGCGGGTTCTCGACGTCGAAGGCGGCGGAAGCGGCTGAGGAGACGCTGCGCTTGAAGGTAGGGAGCTTGTCCATGACGTAGGAGAGGATGGGGAAGTTCTTGGGGATTGGATCCATTGTTGCTGCTCTTGGAGAACTGATAATTCTCTGTGGGTTCGTGAGATTAGGGATAGTGAGTGGAGAAATAGTTGAACGAACTATGCAATGATTAATTGTTGGTCTCTCTCTCTCTCTCTCTCTCTCTCTCTCTCTCTATATATATATATATATAAAATAATATATATATATAAAATAATATGTATATATTTTATTGAAATTGTGAAAATGATAAATCTGAAAGAAATCTATTTTTTTCAGCAGCACTCGTTGGTTTATATATATCGGGGTTTTTCTGAGACATAGCTTTTTTTTGTTCTCATAGAATTTCAGAAATAGATAAGATATAAACATTTTTCTTTTTATTTTTCTGATAGAATACATGAGAACTTTTCAAAAAGGACAAATTATGTTTACATTATAGGATAATTATAAATTAATTTTTATAATTTTCAAATTTTCAAATCACCCTTTAACTATGTATCAACTTCACAAAAATTATTATTTAAATTCATTATTTATCAAGGTAAGACATAATTACGAGTTGTTTCTCTGATCTTTTCAGCTTAATTTTGAGATGAACTTTGAATGATTTTGACAAATCCAAGATATGTAACTTATATACAAAGTTAATTTCAATATATATATGTATATATAGTGGTGTTATCGGATTATAAATGAGAAAAGTGAAATTACTGCGTAAAAATTGGTAGACTAACAAAATTGATTAAGAGATTTAGTTAGATTCAAAGAAGCCCATCTTTTGATGGCTGATTGACTATTATAATTGTAGAAAAATTATTTTTTTGATATCTCTATTAATTATTTACAAAAAAATTCTATATATCAGAAGAGTATTTATAATATTTAAAATAAGAAAAATTAATTTATAATTACTTTATAGTCAAGAGGTGTAAAACCAAATAGCCAAATATGAACTTCAAAGAATCGCATAAATACCTTAAGTGCATACTTCAAAGATAATGATTCGATCAGAAAGGATTGATTCGATATTTCAATGCTCTTATAACATGAAAATACTTAATTTTCTGAGGTCACTAGGTACCTACACTTAAACTGTATCCTAATATCCCATTCATCTTTTGAACCATAAAGCGCAATAAATCAACTATTCTAATAAGAAAAATATTATAAATCGCTTGGTTCATTCAAATGGATAATTACATCTACTACCCCTTAAAAGATTGGAAACTATCATTGATTCCCTAATATTTTTCAATATTATAACTGCATTCCCTAAAAAATTTGAAAATTACCAAAACCCCTCTCGTTGGTCGGTTCCCGATCATTTTTGGGTGACGTTAGCCCAAAAATGAATGAAATTCCAAATTTACCCTTACATAAATATCCGCACAAATTTCTTTCCTTTGGATGCCCTTTGTAATTAAATTATATATATGTGGTTGATGAGTCCAGTGCCACTTCACCGTGCCACGTCATCACAATCTCCCAAAAGTCACTAATTTGCTAAGTGTGGAATTGCTGCCCTCGAGGGCATCAGGGCCCTCGACAAAGCACATAATCCGGCCTCGTTCCCATATAGGGACCCGCCAGAAGACAACAGGCTAGCAAGGATGCGCTCGAATAGAGGAGCTGCCCTCGATGGTGCTCCTATCGAGGGCCAAGCCTCATACTTAGCCGTTGTACAGATGGGCATTCTGACGGGACAGATACAGCTGGAGATTACTGACAGACGCAGCCCGCTGCCACCTACTACATCACGTTGGCACATGGGTCCATCCCATCAGACGTGGGAGCATTAAATGCCAAGTCATAAATACAATCCTTGGTCATAAATGCCCAAGATATCCCTTAAATGCCGGGTATGACCCCCCATTAATGATGAGTGAGGATAGCCGCCAAAAGATTGGAAAAAGGGGGACAAAAGGCACTTACTATAACAGCTACAGGGCTGAGGGTGACCGGATCCCACCAACCATGTCACATCAGGCTCCTCACTCTCATATAAAAGCACCACAAGGCTCTCCGCTCAAGGGTAAGAAATATTCTTTGCCTTACAAGCTAAGATAATATCATTACTGTTCATCTTCTTCTTGAACCCACCACTGACTTGAGCGTCGGAGAGCCTACGCCGGGGCAAAACCGGCTAGTCTCACGTGCGCTTCTCCCTCTTTAGCAGGTGGGCCACCAGCAAATACTACTACGGAAGTGCGCAGTACTCGGACACGTGGACCAACCAAATCCGGACCGCATCATTTGGCGCTAGAAAGAGGGCCCAATCCTGTTCAAGAGGTGATTTTTTCCAAACAAAGAAGAATGGTGAACACCCGGCGAACTCATATGTCCGTCACATCGGAGAGGAGCCACCGCGACCCTCCCGAAGTGACTCAACGGGCAGAGGAGGTCGTCAACGTCATAAACAGAGAAAAGGAACCTGCTGCACCCGCACTACCCGCTGGGCTGGGGGCAGGGCCCTCTCACGATCCTACACCAGCTCAAGCCGCAGGGACGCAACAGGTTGAACATACAGTCACTCTCCCCATCAGCCGGGTCAGACAGCTGTTGGGGGCCTGCGATGACCAAACCCTGGTTCGGTTACTATCTGGGGGGCTATCTCCATCTCCTAATGAGGTAGGGCCTCCAGCCGTATCTCGCCACCACGAGCATCACGATCCCCGTCGGAGCCAGTCCCCTCGGGAAGGAAGTCATAGACATCACCCCAGGGAAGAGGTCGCTGAATTAGGTAATGTAGCCACTCGAAGGATTCCTCCTGGCCGAAATGTCAGGGACGCACCCGCCGGGTCCAGGGCTCCCGCCAGGTCCCGGTCCGGTGGTCCTCGTCCGCGCCCTCAAAGGGGGGAGGAGCCGAAAGAGTTGGCTCGCATGCGCCAACAGGTCAGTGACCTACAGGATGAGATAGACCGCCTGTCCAGGCGTCGCGAAGGAAATAGGAGCGTAAGGGTGGAAGTAACACGACAACTCCCTCCTTACAATCACCGATTGGAAAGATCTCCATTTATTTTGGAGATTGCCGAGTCCCGGTTGGCCCCGGATGAACGCATGCCCACCAGTTTACCCCGTTATGACGGTACTACTGACCCGCTGGAGCACTTGACTCATTATGAGGATGTAGTGGGGGTGGCAACCAGCAACCTCCATGTATGGGCCCGTCTCTTTTCTACCACCCTCCAAGGGATCGCCCTTACATGGTTTAAAAAGATGGAGCCACAGTCCATCTCCTCCTATGAAGAATTAGCAGACAAATTTTTGAACCATTTTGCTGCCAAGATGTCTACTAAGTTGTCCCATACTCATTTGTATGGAGTAGTCCAGAAAGAAGATGAGAGCCTGCGTGCTTTCATGGAACGATTTAACAATGAGCTCCTCAAAGTGGAAGATGTGGGGGTTGAGTTTGTCCGGCATGCGCTGTATCAGGCCCTAAAGAATGAGAGGTGTGCGGAGGCCATTATTATGCAGGCCCCCCGCACCATAGCCGGGATTCAGCAGCTGGCCTCCAAGTACATGGAGGTTGAGGAGCTCAACCTCATAAAGCACCCGCCCAAGACTAAAGGAGAAGGTAGCACCAAACCCCGGAAAGACAAATCGAGGGGCAAGGAAAGGAAGGAGGTAGTCAGGAAGTACAAGGAATATTCTCCCCTTACCAAGACCCCAACTGAGATCTTTTCACTCCTCGGGAGCCACGCGTTTTCAACGCCTAAGAGGATGCCCGAGGGGAGGAAAGCCCGGAGGAGTGGAAAATACTGTGCCTACCATCGGCAACCTGGACACAATACGGAGGATTGCTATAACCTACAAGACGAGATCGAGGCCCTGATCCGTGGTGGGAAGCTCCAGGAATTTGTTAAGAAGCTGGAGTATTATGACCGCCAGGCCTCCCCGATTCCTCGAGATCGGTCGAGGTCACCTAGAAAGGCGAGCCCTCAGAAGCATCCGGAAACTTCAAAAAGAGCTGGCAAGAGCCCCTGAGCAACAATCACCCAACAAAGGGCACGATCCTCATGATCGCGGGAGGACCCGCCGGGGGTGATACCAGATCCTCTCGAAAGAAAGTTGGCAGGAAGCTCCGGTATGACCGGTTTGCCCTCGAGGATCCGGATTACCCCCAGCAGGTTAATGCTATCGAGGGATGCTCGATCGAGTTTACCGAAAAGGACAGGATCCCTGTCCAGAGCCCAGAAGGTCTGATCGAGCAACCCGACTATCCTATGGTGGTAACGGCTGACGTCGCTAACTTCGCTGTTACCAAAACTCTGATCGACAACGGAAGTTTAGCCAATGTCCTATTTTATTCGACCTTAAAGAAGATGGACATGGGAAAAATCGATTTGGAGCCGGTGAGGACGCCCCTGGTAGGCTTTGGGGGATCCCAGATTCACCCCCTGGGGCAGATCAAATTACCAACATCCCTCGGCAAAGAGCCCCACCGACGGACCTTGATGGTGAATTACCTGGTGGTGGATGCCCCCTTTGCCTATAATTTAATCCTGGGCAGACCGGCGCTTAATGCATTCCGAGCCGTGGTCTCGACTTACCACCTCACGATGAAATTCCCCACCGAGACCGGGATCGGCCAGGTGAGATGCGATGTAGTTGACGCATGGACCTGCTACTCGGTCTCACTTGGGATGAAGCCTGGGTCCTCGAAAAGGAAATCACCCGAGGCCAGCTCGGATAGCGACTCTGGATGGGTAGAGCTGCCTCCGACAAAAACTAGGAAGCTCGAGGACAGCAGGATCGAGCCCACAGGAGAATCCAAGACCATCGAGTTGGAGCCTGGTAACCCCGAGAAAACAACCAAGATAGGGGCTCAACTCGATCAAGCTAAGGAAATGATGCTTGTTCACTTCTTAAGAGAGAACAAGGACGTGTTTGCGTGGCAGCCCTCGGATTTCCCCGGGATAAGTCCCGAGGTCATTATGCACCGATTGAATGTTGATCCCACCTTCAAGCCTGTTAAGCAGAAGAAGAGGGTCTTTGGGGCCGAAAGAAACAAGATTATCGAGGGGGAGGTGAACAAGTTGTTGAAGGCTGGCTATATCATGCCTATATACTTCCCGGAATGGCTGTGCAACGTAGTAGTGGTCCCAAAAGGGCAAGAAAAATGGAGGATGTGCAATGACTTCACGGACCTCAACAAAGCATGCCCAAAGGACCCTTACCCACTCCCTCGAATCGATCAGCTTGTCGATTCGACGGCAGGCTGTGAGATGATGAGTATGATGGATGCCTATCAAGGGTATTATCAGATCTCCATGGCCCCGGAAGATCAGTCCAAAACTTCGTTTGTGGTAGAGATGGGGGTCTATTGTTTCCTGGTTATGCCGTTTGGCCTCAAGAATGCAGGGGCGACCTATCAAAGGTTAGTGAATCTAATTTTTAAAGAGTTGATAGGACGGATTGTCGAAGTGTATGTGGACGACATGATCGTTAAGAGTCCGAAGGGAAAAGACCATCTTGAGCATCTTAAAGAGGTCTTTCAAGTACTAAGGGAATTTGGTTTAAAACTCAACCCCTCGAAGTGCACATTCGGAGTTCGAGGGGGGAAGTTTCTGGGCTATATGGTCAGCGAGAGGGGAATCGAGGCCAATCCAGAGAAAATCGAGGCGTTGCAAAAGATCGGGTCCCCCAAATCGATTAAGGACGTCCAGAGGCTCTGCGGCCGGATTGTATCACTGAATAGATTCATATCTCGGTCGGCGGACAGGAACCTCCTCTTCTTCAAAAAATTGAGGAAGGTTCCTGATTTCCAATGGACCCCCGAATGTGAGCAAGCCCTGCGCGAGCTCAAGGAATATCTGGCTACCCCACCTCTACTGGAAAAACCGAACCCAGGAGAAAAGCTGTATGTGTATCTTGCCGTATCGCCAGAAGCGGTTAGCTCTGTGATTGTGGTAATACGAGAGCGGAAGCACTTACCGGTGTATTATCTCAGTAAAGTGTTGCAAGGACCAGAGAAGAACTACCTGGAGATAGAGAAATTTGCGTTGGCCCTCATCCACTCCGCAAGGAAGCTGAGACAATACTTCCAGTCACATTCTATGGTGGTGCTTACCGATCAACCTCTCCGGCAGATCATCTCAAAGCCTAACACGTCGGGCCGGCTTATCAAGTGGGCTATAGAGCTCGGGGAATTTGATATATTGTATCAACCCAGAACCGCCATCCAAGCCCAAGTGTTGGCTGATTTCCTCCTCGAAAGAGTGGGGTTGCCGGAAGAAAGTCCGCCTATCACCGACCCATGGCTCCTGCATGTAGATGGGTCATCTACCACGCAAGGAGGGGGAGCTGGGATCACCTTACAGAGCCCAAATGGTGATATGGTGGAATTCGCTATCAGGCTCAATTTCCCTGTCACAAACAATAAAGCAGAATATGAGGCCCTCATAGCTGGCCTCGAATTGGCAATTCGAGAAGGAGTCTCCCACATCCGAGCCTTCACCGATTCTCAACTGGTTTCCAATCAGATTGGGAGGATATACGTAGCCCGGGATGTCATGATGACAAAGTACCTCGAATATGTTTCCAAGATGAAGGAAAGTTTCAAATCTTTTACTCTGGAGCAGATCCCGAGGGAAGAAAATGAGCGTGCAGATGCATTGTCCAAGTTTGCAAGCGCCTTGAAAGGCACGAGGGATCATGTAGTCAGGTTTCAGACTCTCGACACTCCCGCAATTCGAGAGAAGGGCGCCTCGATCCTACCTATCCAGCCCCTCGAACCCAGTTGGCAGGATGAAATTCGTGCCTTCCTGTCGGGAGAAGAGATCTTCGACCAAAATCAATCAAGGAGGGTAAGAAGGCAGTGTGCGAGATATGCTCTGGACAGTGAAGGAAGGTTATTTCGGAAATCTTTTTTGGGACCCCCGCTCAGATGTCTCCTCCCCTCGGAGGCCGGAGAGGTAATGCAGTCTATTCACGAGGGAAGTTGTGGGAATCATGCGGGAGGAAGGTCATTATCCAAAAAGATTATGAGAAGCGGGTTTTATTGGCCAACCATTCTAAAAGATGCATTTGATTACACCCGGAAGTGCCCGAAATGTCAACTTTATGCTAACCTTCCTCACAAACCGGCGGCCGAGATGGTGAATGTAGAGATTTCATGGCCCTTCGATCAATGGGGGATCGATGTAGTTGGACCTTTCCCTGTGGGAAAGGGCCAAAGAAAATTCGCCATAGTGGCCGTGGAATACTTCACCAAGTGGGTCGAGGCGGAGGCTGTTCCCAAAATTACCGATGCCTCGATCCGGTCCTTCATATGGAAAAACATCATTTGCCGTTTTGGGGTCCCTCGAGTGCTGATATCAGATAATGGCACCCAGTTTCAAAGTCGAGCCACAACGGAATGGTGTCAGAGTCATGGCATCAATCAGCGATTCACATCCGTGGGGAATCCCCAAGCCAATGGCCAAGTGGAGGTGACCAACCGCATCATTCTCCAAAACCTTAAAACCACGTTGGGTTCTTTCAAGGGAGATTGGGCGGATGAATTGCCAGGGGTCTTGTGGGCTTATCGCACCACCCCTCGAACAGCAACGGCAGACTCCCCGTACGCTTTAGTGTATGGATCCGAGGCGGTCATTCCAGCGGAAATATTGCACGACACAGCCCGGGTCGCATACTTCGACGAGTCCAGGAATGAGGAGAATCGAGCTTCGGAGCTAAATTTGCTCGAGGAAAGAAGAGGCGCAGCCTGGTCGAGGATGCAAAAATATCGAGCCTCCATGGCCCGAGCATATAATAAAGGAGTACGCCCCAGAAATTTCCAACTCGGTGACTTGGTCCTGAAAAAGGTTGAAGTATCCAAGCACGTGGGAAAGCTAGACCCTAACTGGGAGGGACCTTACAGAGTTGTGAAGGTTTCAAAAAATAATGCGTACCGGCTCGAGGACATGGAAGAACGGGAACTATCTCGACCATGGAATGCTGCGAATCTCAGAAAATTCTATGTATAAGGTGAAACCTCGAACGGTCCATTTCATTAAGAAAGCCCGAGGGCGAAAAAGTTACAAGGACGAGTGGGTAAAAAGGGGGAAAAAGTAAAGGGAGGGGGGATAGAAGACCTAGTTACTAAGTTCGACAGGCCTATCCTCCTGACCCTCTTCACCCCCGTCACCGGCAAATGTCCCCGCTCCGTCCTCCCCATCTTCGTCCTCGGGATCATGAGGAGTGCTAGGCTCAACCATCCTCTCTTTCCAGGTCTCGGGAGCTGGCGTGGAAGGCATTTGAACGTCCTCTTCCCCAGATGACTCGCCCTTCGCGGTCTCCGGCACTGGAATTTCGAGGCGGCGGAAGGCAAAGTTGAATTCGCTTCCTTGGAAGTCGAACTCTTTGGATTTCCCCGTCGAGGGCGAAGCCTCCTCCACCGGCGCCCCGCTGCGGTCAAAGAAGAGCCCAACCGACTCTCGATCAAAGTCCTCCCTTAATTCTCCGCGAGTTTGGAGCTGATCGAGGACTAGTTCTATGGCCTCCGCAGAATCCTGGAAACCGAGGTACGTCCTGATATAGTCGAACGCCTTACTCACGAAGAACCTCGAGAAGGCCCGCTTGACCCTCTTGCGGCATCGTGCGGGGAATATCCACTCAGCCCTCTGCAATCCCGCCTTAACGCCCTCGCCATAGTTATGGTGAGCTTTGGCCTCCACCTCGGCAACTTTGTCGTTGACCACCTCGAGGCGCTCCTTAGCGAAGTCGCGAGCCATTTCGGCCTCCTCACACAACTCCCGCGTTTCCTCCCAAGCTTTGGCCGTGCGCTTGACTTCATCATCCAGATCCGCACACTTCTTCTCGAGCTCCGTAATGCGAGTCTGGGCGGATTCGAGGAGTTGCCGACTTTCCTGCAATTGCCCTCGAAGGCTATCATTGGTCGAGGCCAGTTCCCCTGCAAGGACTTCAGTCTCCTCGAGACGCTTCTCTACCTCGGCCGGCGCCTGTTTATTCTTTTTCTTCTCCTCACGGAGGAGCCTCTTGTACTTGTTCTTCCCCCGCCGGAAGACGCTCGCGCGACGGAGAAAGTGGTGAGACAAGGGGGCAACCACCTGTCCAGATGATCGACAAATGAGTAAAGAGTCATTAAAGGAAAGATGAAGTTTTGGGGACGTATATCCTTACCCCAATTAGAGCGTTGGCCAGATTAGTCTCCAAATCAGCCATGGAGCACTTCAGTAGCGCCCGATGGTCGTTAGGAAACTGAAGGCCCCGGAGAAGGGCCAAATTCATCTTCGTATCCGTCTCGTTGGCCCCTACCCCAGTGATACGAAGATTGGAGTGGTGTTGCCCGAGGTGAACAGGATTACTGGGCCCCGCGTCAACACACTTGAGGATTTCATCCTCCTCATCCGTTTCCGGAGGCTCAGGGCTTGCCACCCTTTTACCTTTCCCCGTGGGGGTTGGCTTCTGCTTCTTGGCCCCACGAGCAGCCTCTTCATCCGCCGCCCTCTTTCGAGAGCCCTCAGTGCCTCCTTCACGAATCGAGACACCCGGCAAGACCCTTCGAGGGGCGGCATCCCTAGGACTTGGCCGGGTCGAAGGCGCTGATTGTGTCGCCCCAATGGGGGGGCTGGCAGAGCTCACCCTAACTCGAGGCGGGGCCTCAGAGGGTGCCCTAGTTGATGTTGGCCTTGACGAAGGCCTCGAAGTAGCAGCGGGGGCCGGCGCCCTAGGAGCTGGGGACGGCACTGTAGCGGGAGCCTCAGGTGGAGGCGCTGTTTGTTCCGGGGGCGGAGCGCCACCCTCATCGCCGCCAGGGGCCGTCGCCTCCTCAGCCGGTGGAGCCCCCTCAGCTGGAGTAACCCCCTCGGCTGATCGAGGAATCTCAGCCTCTGTGTCCTCGGTGGCCCCAACCCCTTGGCTGGAACCCTCTCCTGCCTCAGTATCTTTCCTCGGCCTCCTCTTCTGAGTGACAGGTCTATGAAAAGGCGTCACTCTAGGTCGTGGGGGCTGGTTTTGACGCCTTTGGGGGTCGAGCCTCGCCAACAGTGCTATGCGCGCGTCCATAAGAATTTGTAAAGCTACAAAAATAGACTATTATTCTACAGAAATCTCGAGAAATAGTACAAAATGCAGAAAGACGAGGGGGAGAAGACTTAGGCGCTAAGGTGGTTCTCGGTAAAGGGTTGACGCCGCGTACCGGGACGCTCGCCGGGGCCGGGGTCACCAGTGGCGGTCGAGAGGCGGCACGCGCGGAGTATGTCCTCTGAGGTTAGATGAACCGCACACATCCTCCCCATCTTCGCCAAGTCCTCCACTTTACCCTCGTCGAAGCTTGGCTCCTCGTGGAAATGATTCCGATTAAGTACAGGAGGTTGACGCCAAGTGGAGAGCATACCCAACTGCCCTCGATCCTCCACGAAGACGAACTCCCGTGAGAGGATTTGAAGCCGTCCAATACCTTCGAGGAACCAGAACGGGCGGATAAATACAGGAATCCGGGCCCATCATCCGCTGATTCTCCGGGGCCCGACCGAACCGACTCGTTCGATCTGAAGAACTCCAAAAAATTGGCCGGGCTTGCCTCTTCCTTTAAACACTTCATGATCACCACAAAGGCAATGATGATCATGATGGAGTTCGGCACCAGTTGGCAGGGGCAAACCCCGGTGAACTCCAGCAATCGACGGACCTCAGGAGGAAAAGGAAGGCGCAGTCCCGCTTCGAAGTGATGAAGATTGAGGGCCACACATCCTTCCCTTGGCTCCACCATGTTTTCCGTGGGGCCCAGCATGTGGATAGGGAACTGGACCCCATATTCTTCCCTGATTTTCTCGACCTCCGCCACTGTAATGTTACTGGTCATATCCCGGGGGAGGGACGTTGTTTGAAACCTGCCCATCCCGGCGCCTCGTGTTTTTGGGCTTTTCGACGGGGACGCGCTTGGTCCTGCATCTCCCCTACCGGACCCCGTCGTCTTTCTCCTAGGGCGGAGGCGAACTTCCTCTGGCGCGTTGCCCGGCGCCTCTCCTCTCGTGCCGCCCTCTGACGGCGCCCCGGCGAGCGTAGCCCCTGTGTCATCACCGGCGCGACCCGCCCCAGGGCCTGAAACCGACTGGGAGGGGAGGCGAACCTCCCTCTCCGCCGCCAAGTCCTCAGGCGTGGGGTCAGAGTCGTCCAGTATTTTTCTCTTGGGTCCCATGGCGGCTAGGGTTTTTTTTCACAAAAAAGGGGAAATTTGAGAAAGAAGGGGATTCACCTGAAGTGGCGACGAACTTTGAAAATGTCGTGAGTGTGGTGGAAATCCTTAAGTCGGTCGTCTGAGCAAGTATAGCAGGAAGGAAAAATTGGATCGTGGTGAAACCCGCAACTATTTATAGGTTACAGGAAATCACCCGCCATCATGGCACCTCGGGCACGATGACCCATAAAGGTCTGCAATAATCGCGACAAGGCACGCCCTTTCGCGTGAAAACCCCTTGGCCGCCCAAAATTAATGACTGGGGACGTGACACGTTCCCCCAAACAGGCGCGTGGGCTGCCAGGCTGAAAAAACGTGGCTTTCCACGCCCAAATGGCGTCTCAAATTCAAGCGGCGTTTCAAATTCAAAAAGCGAAAAGACGTCTGACATCCTTCTCATAAATGCACTCTTGAAGGTTGACGTTCTCGTCACACTCAAGAGTGGAGGGGCTAATGATGAGTCCAGTGCCACTTCACCGTGCCACGTCATCACAATCTCCCAAAAGTCACTAATTTGCTAAGTGTGGAATTGCTGCCCTCGAGGGCATCAGGGCCCTCGACAAAGCACATAATCCGGCCTCGTTCCCATATAGGGACCCGCCAGAAGATAACAGGCTAGCAAGGATGCGCTCGAATAGAGGAGCTGCCCTCGATGGTGCTCCTATCGAGGGCCAAGCCTCATACTTAGCCGTTGTACAGATGGGCATTCTGACGGGACAGATACAGCTGGAGATTACTGACAGACGCAGCCCGCTGCCACCTACTACATCACGTTGGCACATGGGTCCATCCCATCAGACGTGGGAGCATTAAATGCCAAGTCATAAATACAATCCTTGGTCATAAATGCCCAAGATATCCCTTAAATGCCGGGTATGACCCCCCATTAATGATGAGTGAGGATAGCCGCCAAAAGATTGGGAAAAGGGGGACAAAAGGCACTTACTATAACAGCTACAGGGCTGAGGGTGACCGGATCCCACCAACCATGTCACATCAGGCTCCTCACTCTCATATAAAAGCACCACAAGGCTCTCCGCTCAAGGGTAAGAAATATTCTTTGCCTTACAAGCCAAGATAATATCATTACTGTTCATCTTCTTCTTGAACCCACCACTGACTTGAGCGTCGGAGAGCCTACGCCGGGGCAAAACCGGCTAGTCTCACGTGCGCTTCTCCCTCTTTAGCAGGTGGGCCACCAACAAATACTACTACGGAAGTGCGCAGTACTCGGACACGTGGACCAAACAAATCCGGACCGCATCATGTGTTTTTTGTAATATTGATTGTAACAAGGGGGGTAATTGTAATTTTTGGTTTAAATTTTCTAGGCTTAGAAATATTAGTCGTTGGCATTTGAAAATAGCCGTTGCTCTTTCTTCATTTTGACCGTTACTCACTTCTCTCTCTCTCTCTATATATATATATATGTGTGTGTGTGTGTCTATATTGTATTTTTTCACCACACCTATATTGCACATGTCAAATGACTTATTCTGGTAGTTCCTCTAATGTTTTGGGTTTAAGGTATAGAAAAGAAAATTTCAAGCATTCAAATTGTGGTAGTAAAACAACTACCAAGATTGCGGAGATGCAGAGAAATGCCAACAAATTATTTTATTGGTGCTCAGTACATGGGCTCTCACATTAGTGCCTTCCTTACTCGATCGAAGAAGAGAATGAAGACATGCAAGGTCGAAATAGGCAATTTGAGCAAGAAGCAACAAGTATTACATAACCATACAGAAGAACACATTCCTTAAACTTACATAACAAAAGATGCCATAAACCTTACAACATAATGTTGCATTACACTATTTTGTGTCCAAAATGCAGCATATATACATCTTTACCCAAAATATGTACCAAAATATGTACCATAATACGTACACCAAAACAAAATACAACATCACAATTAGCACTGTTTAAAACTAACAAGCCAATTCCAACAAAATACCACCAAAAAATAGTAGGAACACTTTCTCAAAAGTCAAGCCTATGAACTCCTTGGAGCCTGAGATGACTGAGTAGGGATTTTAGTAAAAGTGGTAGCATGTGGACTGCTCCCCAACGCATTATTGTTTGTGGTTCTCGGCCTCTTTTGCCTTTGTTTGTTGTTGATCAATCCATGTTTGTGACGTCTGATGTTGATCCCCCACATTCATTTATTGTCTACAATGAAATTAAAAGACAACAACAATTAGAGCCTAGGTCACATAAAGCGAATGCGTGTGCGAGTGCGCATACGTGAGAGCAAAAAAATTAAAAAAAGTTGAGTGCGAGAGCACCTTCATGTGTCTAATTAAACATTATTTTATAAATAATATTAAATTATATATATTCAATACAAAATATATTTGAAGATGGAGTATAAGCGAAATAATTTTATTAAATGCTAAAGTTGAATTGTAACATTGATAATTTAATGTAATTGATTAAATTTGTCAATTCTTCTTACAATCTCTTTTTTTCATAAGAATATATGATTTATACTCGAAAAACTAGTCATATGAATATCCTTTAGAAAAAAAAAATCTTATTGTCATTATATATGTTTACTTACTATCTAACAGTTAGAATTATTTGATACTAATTAAATACCGTGTAAATTGGATTTACATTCATTTTTCTCAAAAGGCGAAATCAAAAAAGTAAGTAAAAGGGTTTATTCATCGAGTAAATATCAAACATTTAGTATTTTTTTTAATATTATGTTTGAAATATCAGTGCACGACCAATAAAACTTAATGCGAGGATTAGGAAATTTTAAGTCGTCTTAAAGCGAGAACTAAGCACTCAATTCGTCAATTCGAGCGCACTGAGCGTGAGAGCGTTAGGGTGGGTAGAAGGACTATGTGATCTAGATTAGAGCACAACACTCTTGAACTCATTTAGGATCAAATCCTATTTTCTTGTACTCATTTCTCAATCCAGCATTCTTGCTATCTGGATTTGCTTTCACATCGGCACTAATTTGTTTGCCATCCGACTAGCACTAGCTTCCTTCAATTTGTCAACTCTGATACAATTGTGCTTAGAAAAACTGTCTTGATCATAAAAGTGGCCCCATCTTTGAGAAGGGAAGTGTGAAGCCTCCAATGGCAATTACGGGTTGCACACTTAACTGTCACCCTTCTAGCTTCACTCTTCTTCCTCACAACTTGTATGCGCTCTCTTATACAGTATTCCTCTAGAGCTCCCTAAACTTTTGGATATTATGACATACACCCTTAGCCTCCAACTTGAACCTTGTATTGGGATTTTGTGGAATTTCAATCTCTTTGACATCTGACCAACCGTTTAGGGGATCAATCTGCATATCTTCATCGCTTTCATGAATTTCCTCGCAGTGATCATCAAACTCATACTTAGACATGTTTGAGTCAGATGAATGGGTATGCACATCCCTCTCACTTTCCCCTCCTTCCCTAATTTCAAGAGAGGAAACTAAGTCCACATCATCACTCTCAAGCCGTTCATTATTCTGTTTAGGTACATTATTGCGCTCAGCTTCATTTGAGGGTTGCTCTTCCTCCAAGTATTCATCGACACTCTCAACAACAGCCTCATCATCAAACAAAGAACCATCATCTCTCAAATATTCATCAAGCCAATCATCAGACTCATTTTCATTTCCATTGTCTTCTACATCACCGTCTTCGCTATTTCCATCTTCTTCATTAGCTTGATCATCATTTGGAAATTCTTCATTGCCTTCATCTTGTTGCACATCTTCTTGTTGGTCCTCAATAGCATCTATGTCTCCTTATATAGCAATAACTTTGACATCAATTTTGATTTCTTTAGGACAAATACAAAACATCTTCATTAGAAACACATTAACAATGTCTACCTTGTTCCAAGTGTACAACTTGCAGCTTATGAATAATTCAGTATTCTTTAGTTCTTCCTTGTGAGGGAATGCAACTTCAACAATGTCCTTCATCAAGTCTTTGTACTTGTAATTTTTGGGATTCACTTCTTTTAGCATCTTCTTCTCATTCTCAAAATGCAACAACAAATTAAACACTTCAGGCCTCCTCATTTTTGCTAAACCTGCACATTATGAAGGTAATGTTACTTAACATTTACTTACATCTTCTTCTCAACCATTTTTTCACAATTTTTTCAAAAATGAGATCAACACCAATTGTTCATAATGTGTTGAACATAAAACACAACAAATTTGCCAAAAATCAAAGTTTAACAACATCAATTGTACAAAATCAAATATTTCTTTCAAAAACCTCTTACGTGTGAACCAATTTTCACAATTTTTTTTTTACAAAGCAGACCAAAACTACCGATTCATAATATAATGAACAAAAACACACAAAACCTACTATAAAGGATCAAGGTCTAACAACATTTAGTTTAGACACACACCTACATTGATCGTACGAAACACCAAAAAACACACACATCAACGTAGTCGTTAAAAAATGGCAGAAATAGTTAGCATATGACATGCATGTCTACAAAAATTATGCCACAAGAGGGTTTCAGACAAAATCAACAACATTCAAGAACAAAACTAACATTTCAGACATAATACAACTACGCAAAAAAGAAAAAAATTAAAAATTTCTGAACAAAATCGAAAAGGGGGAAAAAACCCTAAAACTCGAAACCCGGTCTAACTATTCAGCACACTACTTTGTTCAAATACTTAAATAAACATATTTCACACATTTTTAACAGTAAAAGAACGAATTTTAGTCCACAAATTTAGATGTTCAAGAAACTTACCTTCAAACCCACAAAATGAAATGTTTAACAGCCGGCTTCCCGCCTCACGCCACTACAAACACCTTCGTTGGCCTCAAAAACAACGTTTAATCGAACAATAACGAGTTCAAATGACGTACATTAGCTCCACAATCATGGGGTTTTCATGGGTTGATGAGGGTTTCTTCCAAAGGGTTAGACGCGGGAGGGAGGAAGTGGGGATGTTTTCCTCTTTTTTCTTAGTTTTTTAAACCTCAAGGGTAAATTGGTTGGAGTAGACTTTAGATTTTTTTAGGTTTTTTAATTTAATTTTAATAATTAATAAAATAGGGGTAAAATCAGAAATTCGTTAAAAATGATCGGCAATCGACTGATGAGGAGGGTTTTGGTAATTTTCAAATTCCTTAAGGAATGTGGTTGTAATATTGAAAAATTTTGGGGAACCAATTTTCAATCTTCTGAGAGGTAGTAGATGTAATTATCCCTTCAATAAATCAACCATGCTAATAATAAAAAATATAATAAGTGGCTAAGACCAATCGTAATCTAAATGATTTGAGAGAGAGAGAAGGAAAATTTTCACTTTTTCAGAGTTACATTCTGTTTGCTATGACCAATGTTCCCACGTTGCCTTTTTGTTTTACACAAGTGAATGCAACAATGTTCAACAAAATCTCGGCACTATCAACTATTGACTTGTTAGCAAAATCTCTCTTTCAACCAACCTTAGTATCTCCTCTATCCGATTGCCAAACTTGCCGATGATGTTCCTCGTTATTCTGGGCTCAAACTTTGTACTTCTCAGCCACATCACCCCAATATAAACATCACACTTGCAAGAATTATGAGTAAACGAAGATCTCTCTATCTGGTATCTGAAATGAACCTGCATGAAAACCGACGACAAACAACCGGTCAAGAAAAAGTCTGAAATTTTTATTTAGGAACGAGCCAGAGGGGGCGACTGCCCCTTCTAGCTTTCCTTAGCTTCGTGCAAATGAACAATCGGTCAAGAAAGAGTCGGAAATTTTTATTTGGGGACGAGCCAGAGGGGGCGACTGCCCCTTGTATCTTTCCTTAATTAGCTCCGTTCCCCATAATTAGTTGCATGTAAAAGATACCGTTTGTTGGAAAAGAAGGCCAAACTTACTCGGAAGTGATCGCCAAAAGGGACTTCGTGAAGGGCCATGATTTCATTCACCACCCATCCGGCTTCGTGTGGTAAGGGAGACTTTTGTTGTGTGCAGATCACTTCACCTCCGAAGATCGATATACGTCTGCTGAACTTGTAAGAAACGCGTCTTTCTTGTACATCTGAGGTCGTATGCTCCCATGGGGTTGTGACATAGTTGAGACAACCGGACTTGCTCATTACTCGGTGTTCCAATTCTCCACCATCGAACATCTTCATCAGTGACTTGAGCTGTCCAATTAACCCATCAAAATTCAAGAAAATACATAATTTAAAATAAAAAAGGTAAACAAATATTTTGCCCTCCGAATTATACTCCCCTTTTTCACTGCACCACTCAAAATTTATACTTAAATCATTTTACTATATCCCCCCAGAACATGGCAATATACAGTCCAGTGCAAATTTCGCACAATAGAGAAAGCAAACTCTCTCTCTCTCTCTCCCTCTCTCTCTCCATATATATATATATATATATATGTATGCATGTATCAAATTAGACAACAAAGTGCACGAAAAACAAAAGTTTGACTATTCCTCTAGTGCTCAAAGTTTGTCAAAGTTGACGAGACCTATCTTTAAAGTTCACGTATAGAGGTTTGTATGAGGATTTCCAAAAGATAGCCAATCATGAAGTACAAGTTATCGGACTTACATTCATAGGTAGTTCGACAGTGTAAACTTTGTTCATCTTTACATCTTCAACAACCAAGTAGGATCCAGTGTCTTCTTGCAGAAATGGCTTCCCATCATCGTCGAGCTGCTCCTCAGCAATTTGGGCTTTCTGATCAGGTTCCAGTGTTCTTGTTCTCCACAAGGCCATAATTGTCCTGTTATTACAGTCAAAAAGCCATTTGGGTTATGCATGCTAACAGTAAATTACAACTACAACCCCTGAAAATTTGGCGTAATCACAAAAAGTCCCTCTTGCTTTGCAAAACACCATTACCCCTTGGATTTTTTTTTCTTGTCACTCTCTCGCAAAATGGTAGTGAAAGGGTATATACACCTCTACATACATTCTGTCGGAAGGACTCAAACCTGATGGTAATGTTCAAAACAAGGACTTTTATCTGTAACTACGCGAAATCTCAGGGCACGTAGCTGTAATGAGACGACAGCGATTTTTTTTTTTTTTATAAGTAGAAATACCTGCTGGCCACATTGAAAGAAACAAAAGAATGGAAGTAAAAATGCAGTCTTCCTTCGTCATCTAAAATCTTGGCTCCGTGCCTGGAATCAAGGCCACGACCCTTGTGCAAAATTATTTCAAGCAAGGGGCTTCCGACCGTCGCAAGGGATGGTGGTAGCACCAGAATATCTTCAATATCTTCCCACAGAAAGAAAAATTTCGTCTTGTGTCCAAACAAATTCGCATAAAATCCAACAATTCTAGCGGAAAGAAAAAGGCGACCCTACGCAAAATACAAATGATGTTTCAAGCAAATTTATAAACATGGAAACCCAGTTACATATAACATTTGGAAGTGCTAAATAACACACAAAGGAAATGCAAATACAGCTTGTCCATGGATGGAGCCAAGGGGCTTTTATGGGCAGTCACCACCAGCACTAAAATAGTATACAACTGTGTTTTACATGCACTTTTATTAAAATTCAAAATTTTCGGAAATGATAAAAAATTACTTTATAGTTGTTGATATCTTCTATTTGAGAAAAATGTCAACATCAATTAAAAGGTGTAATCAAGAGGCTAAACTTGATATGATAACAAGATTCTCGGAAGTGTTCCTGTTACCTGTAACGGCATCTTTCTCTTGAGGGAGCAAGAGAAATCCTTGATGAGAAATTCTTCTGGAGGCAATCCAAAAATTTTCTGAAAATTCGAATTCCGGTGAGGCGACCTCAGATTCAACTGCAGCACAAACAAATGTGAATACTCTATAAAATTGATCATAACAACAGATTAAATTTACCGCAAGTTATGAATATTGTACCTTCTTTCCAACTTCCTTCTCCAAATTCGCTAGATAATCTCTAATTGTTTCGACTCCATTATTATTATCCAAGAAAATTCTCAAATGCAGTTTTGACTGAGAAGACTGAGCAAGTTTACCGTCCAGAGGGACCCACAGATCAGCCAGCTCAGCAGCCGTGTGCTTCAAGAAATTGATCTCGGCATGTCCAAGAGAGGAAGCTTGGTCAAATGGGCCTTCAAAATCAAAAACTTCCACATCCAACACAGAAGGGGGGTCTTCTGCAGCATCAAACTCAAGTATCTCTGTATAAATTATGTCATTATTATTAAAATAAAATAGAGTCATTCAAATTAGCCACTTCACTGCATGATATTCAACCCATCATTCCACTTCTCTGAAATATCCCGCCCTTATTTTGCCATTTTTCATCAGTTTAACAAATTATCTTTTGCTTTGTTATTTTTTATTTAGTTTATGCATGGTGAAACTATTATGCTATTTCCAATCACCTCGAGCGTTCATATTTTTCTTTTTTTTTAAAAGTAGGAGTCCCCTCGATTATATTTGGTATAAGTTTATATTGTTGACGCATAAAGTGTGCTTGACTGCTAGTAAAAGATAAGTCAAGAAAACACAGAGATAGTACCATTCCATTGAGGATCAAATGTTTGGAGCTTGACAGAGCTCGTTCTTGTCTTGCCATTGCAAGTGAACACAACATAAGGATCTGGGATCTCTGTGCCATTCGTTGAAGCTAAGTTAGTGCCCTCGATCAAAGCTACTGTAAGAACCCATCCATCACCTTTTGCTTTGACACCATGATCACTTTCTGTCAATATCATAATATATCCAAGTCAGAGGAGTATGATGTACAATAATAAAAGATGATCAAAAACATCTTTTCCTCAAAACTATACCTATTTGCACCTTAGCTACTATTTCCTATTCTATTATATATATATATAAAAACACTTTGCCAAAAGTACAAAATTCATGAAATTCAGAAGGCAAAGTGAACCCCAAAGAAAAAAAGGCAAGAGGGCAAACTATTTTTAACCTGTCAAGAGTTCTAACAAATTTCAACAATTTGAATAGTTGGTTACCTCTTTTGAGCCTAGCTTCCACAAAATGTGAAATCATGCTATAAACTCGCTCCAACTGAATGACCAACACGCCACATGTGATGAGCTCTCCAAAGCTATCAGGTAAATCAAACCCTTCAATTTCTAATCCTTGCAGCTGGCTTGGCTCACATAGAAAAATGTGAAAAACCATATAAAACAACATGAAAAAGGTTGACACCACTGTAAAATTCCAAAAATATCGAACTGCCAATTCCGAATCAGACTGAGGCTCAGCCTCCAACGTATGATCTTTGTCATTCATATCAGAAGCTCTCACTACTTTGAACTTTTGAGATAATAAGCTGGAAAACTGCTCAAAACTCTCCTTCAAACCTTGCCTAGCTCCACCTTCGATCATCCCTTTCATCATTGTATTTTGAGTAAAGTTAATAACCCAAGACACAATGAGACGAGCAGTTTCCTCTCCTGATGCTAACACCGAACCTGGCATTATCTTGTAAAGCAATTCAATCTTGAAAGTATTCCCATATGGGACATCTGGAGTGCTCACATTAACAACAACAGCAAATTCATTACCATCGGCTTTTATATACATTTGCTCTTCGGTGACCTCAACGGCTTTAACTAGTTTAGTTGCCGGTTTAGTATATGTAACAACTCTTCTCAAACACAATATAGTACCTTCTGATTTAAATCTCCAAGGTTCCTCTTGAACATCTGTTGTTCCCTGAAGTTCTGCCAATTCTTTCTGAAACTCTGAATTGGAACCAAAAAGAACCCTATTAAGATCCTTAGGGGACACCGTGTAAGTTTGATCAACAAGGACACCCCCCTGAAGATTATCTGGTGTTTCTTGGTTTTCGTTCCTTGATTGCAAAAGTTCAAGTAATTCTTGGAAGGTAGAGTTGCTAGTAGGTTCATGTATGCAAACCTCATCATCGGTTGGTGTAGATAATTCAGAGGAACTGTCATTTCGTGATGATGTTGTTTCATCCTTTTTATGCAAGAGTTTCTCCAAACGACCTGCAAGTGCCTTCATGAATGGTTTAGTTTCAAGTGTCTTGCTGGATGGTGATTTACCTTCCCCTTTTAAGAAATCATCATTTTCAGCAGTTGATGGTACGAAGAAATGATGGTCTGTTGAAGCGTCATGGCCTTTTCCATGCAGGGACAGAGCAAGAAGAAGTTTGCCTAGATTTTACAGGAAAAGGATTCACATCAACCATTCAAAAATAGCAAAATGGGTAAATCTTTATTACAAGAAACACTCAACTCTTTCTGAACACTAACACAGACCATTAGTTCTACTCATTTAACATTTAAAAAAAAAAAAAAACCTATTACGAAGGCTGAAAAATGAATCAAACTACTCAAAACTCACAGGAGATAAGTCACTAAAAACTCATTCAAACTCTGCTCATTAAGCATAACACACAATTTTTTACACCTTGCTTCATTGGATAAGATTTGAAACTCTGTTCGAACTTGACTCGTTTAGCTAAACAAATAATATCATATGTGTAAAAATATCAAACTACTCGACCTCGAATCAAGTTCAACTCAGATAAAACCACTTTCGAGCTTGGCTCATTCACTAGTCAAATGAAGCTCGACTAAAATTTCAAGTTTGACAACAACCCAAACCAAGCTTCTAACTTATTTCGCTTGACTCGATTCGTTTGCACCCACCCATTCCAGGTAGGGAGAATCGCTGCAGAATGAAATGTTCTTTTTTCTGGAAACTTATAATGGAAAATGAATCATTATGTTGCGTCCTTTATCAGCTCATGCAATGTGTTTCTATACCATGAAGCATGCATTACAAATAAACTTAACATATTTCCAGTATCTAAAAACACTTTCATCAACATCTCCATGAACAATGATTCCAACGTAAATTAAAAACCAGAAAACAATTTGCAAGCCATGATAACAAATCCATAACATCCCAATATCCAGTCAATCTACAGCTACATATTCAAAGTGCTTGCATCACTCAATAAGGTTCACAAATATCAAACCATTTAATACGCTTCCCAAAACTTCTACAAAAAAACTAAAAACAAATTCACAACCCAAAGAACAACAAGAAAACTAACCACAACCCTTGTCCAGTGATGATTTCACATTCTTAGGCCTCTCAACAGAGAACCAAGTTGGGGGCAAGCTCTGATTCTCCTCAGCCACAACGCTCCAAACCGGAATCTTGACCCGACCCACCAACTCCCCAGAAGAAACACTGAACAACCCGGGTTCATTATCATCGTATTTGTACACAGACACCACTAGTTCATCCTCCAAATCATGTACCCTGAACACAAACTCCTCATTCCAAACTGGGCTTCGTGTGTTCTTCAAAAATCTAGTCTTTGATTTACATTTCCCAACTTGCAGCTTCACATAAGAGTCCTTCACCGGCAAATCACTGCCCTCTAACAAATACACGTAAAGCTTCATTTTTTAACCCGTTTTTAGCTATGGTTCTTCAAATGCAGCACTTTTCTTGAAATAAAAAGTCGGAAATAAAGAAATAAAATTGTGGGCTTTTGAGTTCTTGATGATTTAGCGGTAGTCCGGAGGATTGTGGGTGAAGCCATGAAGAGACGTGGGCGTCTGCTAAAAGTGACACGACCAACAAAATAAGGGGAAAAAAATAAACAAAAAATTCGAATAAGGCGGTTGGATGTGGATTATGAAATTTTTTAGGCAAAAGTATTCTATATTTCTATTGCGGGTGTTTTGTTTGGTTGAATTTGTTGTCTTATGGTTGAAAGTAGAAACTGAGATAGCCAAGTTTTCGGGGTTTTGCTTTGACGTAGAACGGTGAGGACCCAATTTTGGATAGGCGTGACTAAAGTCGGAAATTTTAGTCCAAATTTAGCTCGTTCGAATATGAATAGCAATCAAATTATATATCAAATGTATTAATACTTTTTATATGATTAATTAAATTTGATCAAATCGAGTATGATTTAGAATTTTTCAAACAGTGGACATATTGCTATTTAGCTCCTATGTTGCGTTAAAAAAATTACTTAAGTCGGAAATTTTAATCCAAATTTAGTTTGTTCGAATATGAATAGTGATCAAATCACATGTCAAATATATCAATATATTTTATATGGTTGAATAAATGTGACCAAATCGAGTATAAATTAGAATTTTCCGAACGGCGAAAATATTGCTATTTAGCTCCTTTGTTTTTATTTTCTTTTAATAAATGAAGGGGTGTGATGATAAATATAAATACAATGGAATCCACTGACAATTATTTTGCATTCGTTTTTATATTTGTAGGAAAATAACTAGCTTTTATTGTTAGAGAAATCTATTATTTCTGCTTAGACCCCATTTCTTTTTCATGTTGATGGCACTCATTCTGTAATATAAAAATGTTTTGATTGAACAAATATAACATGACATTTTTAAAAAGGATCAATTAACAATTTATGTAAATTGATGTTCTTAAGGCCCGTTAAAGATTAATCCTACTACTTAAGATTAAAGAAAATTGAACTTAGTGCTAGTAGGTACAAGTATTATGATGTGACATATACATATATAGATTCAAAATTTTAATATGCATACTTATCTTTAATTTTGACTAGGAAAGTAATATATATGAGGCCATGTATCGGACTATTAATCGTATCATGCTTCTTTCAAAGTGAATGGTTAAACTTTATTGTCAAAATTAATGCTTGTGGTTTTAAGTATTTAATGATGTGACGTATACGCGTCTCAAACTTTTAATATATATAACTATTTTAAGCTTCAATTGACAAATTAATATATACAGAAATAAAAAACAAATTATTTATCGATAATCGCTGAATACCAAAAAATATAAAGGAACTTCTCTATTTACATAGAAATTAGTATTCGACTACAACAATATTCGCATTCATGCAAACTCAAACGCACAATATAAAGGTTATGAGACGTCCATATTGGCAATGAAGATATACAAAGTCACAAGGGCACCAACTTCAGGATATATCCAATTCTCTCTCTCTCTCTCTCTCTCCACACACACACACACGCACATATATATATATATATATATATATAGAAAAATGAAGAAGTGCTACAATGCTTTTTCAAAGTTTATGATAAAGTTATTATCTTGTAGAAAAAGAGTTTATAGATGCTACTTTTTGCCTAGAGTTTTCTAATTTTATTCAGTCCCATAATGCACTACTCTTTTTTTTTTTCCCGGTTGCCAAGTTCTTGATAAATGTGGTCTTTGTATCTTGATCTCCATTCAAGTACGTTTGTCCCTACATTGTGTTTAGCGATTTTCAATTTTAATATATGTTGAATCTAATGCCTTTTATTTCTCCCCAAAAAACTTTCATCATTTTAGCAGATTAAAGCAAGTCAATTTTATTAAATTTAGAATCCATTTGGATGGGTTTTTTTCAGAGTAAAAGTACTTATTTTTTGGAAAAAACACTCCAGATAAAAAAGATTGTGTTTAGATAGGCTTTTCAAAAAAAGCAAAAGCCAGAAAAAAAAACCAAAAAAAGTTTTTTTTTTTTATTTTTTACAAGCTACCCCAGAGTAGCTTCAAATAAAAGAACATTTTAAAGCACTTTTAATTATTGTATCCAAATGCAAAGCTGCTTGGCTTAAAAAAAATGTCTATCATTAAAAACACAATTAGAGAAGCACTTTTTTTTTAAACGCATCTAAACGGGCCTTAATATGTTTGGCAAAAAAAAAAGCCCTTGGGTTGTTATCTATGTTTGTTATGATCAATTGGGCTAAGCTTTTGTGATCCAAATATATTGATCCATAGAACCTATACCTTATATTTTTATTATTACTATTTTTTGGCTGATTCATGAACATTCGGTATTCAACATCTTACTGGGGCTTGATTAAAATTTATACGATCTTCAACTGGTATTAAAGAAATATATTTGATATGTTAAGCTTACTTTTTTTTTTTTGGAGTATCAAATTAAGCTTACTTATAAAAAGTAAAAGAAATAAATGACTAGAAAAATCTTTTTGTGATTTTGTCTCCTCTATATATCATCTTTAATACATTAATTTATTCGATCCCTTTTATCCTTTTATCTTGTCCAATAAGATTATTTTTCCTCTCTCTACTCTCCCACGTAAATCTCTTAATTTTTTTGAATATATTATTTCATACAAAAAAAATTCAAAACACTGTGCTTAAATAATTAATAAAATACATATTATATAAAGAAAAAGAAAAAAGAAACAATATCTTTAGGTTAATTGACACAAAATTTGCCCAAAAAGGCCCCAATCAAATGAGCTTGAGCGCATTTATCACTGGCCCATTAGAAAATAAACACTTTGAAAAATCTTGATGATTGAATTTTTATCAATTATTAATTACTCTTCACCATTTTCAAAAATTTGAGAACAACACTTATTCTGAAGATCAAAATCAAGAATGTTGCAGTACCCGGCTTTCATGACCCAGCATCCATGTTCGACCCGGATCATTCCCACGTCGTATCTGCTCCCGGCGCAGTGGCCGCAGCCCCAGAACGACGAGCTGCTTCTCGCCATGGAAGAGTCCGAGTACGAAGAGAAGGTCTTTTCTCGATAACCCTTTTGCTCCGCTAACTTTTTAATGTATAACGAGCTCAATTGTTGTGAATTTAATGATGATTTGCGGTCCCTGATTATGAATGTTATCGTTCTTAATTTTTTCGATGGAAAAGTTTGGACAATGTGTGTGTGTTGTGTGTGGCTCTGAGACTCAAAGATGAGAGGGTTTGTGGTGGAATTTGGCTGTGTGAGAAGAGTTTTGATCCGAATTTTCTTTGGTCTGAGTATATTGGTGTCGATTATTTGGTTATTAGCACAATGCGTTTTTAGCATTCTTAGCTTTATGAAGCCAGAGACTTTAGAGGATTATGTTAATTTTGATAGTATAATCACAGCTTTAATTCTTGTCCCTAGCTTGGTTTTGTGTAACTCTGAGCAGGAAACCTTAGATTTTACTCTGTGCCTCTGTGCTTGCGTATGTATGTGCGGTGGACCAGCAAGTGGCCGAGCTTAGCTGTTCGGCACTATGCTAGCTTAATCAAAGGTCTTCTATTCGAACCTTGAGAAATTTCTTGCCCTTGGTAGGGAGAGTTTACCCCTAAGTGGTCCAACCTGGCTCGAACCCAGATATAGTTGGTTCTTTTTGGTTCGGACACCGGGTGGTCAATAACCAATAACCAAAAATGAAATAAAATATGTGTGTGTGTGTGTTGGTGGGGGGGGGGGGGGGGGCGCCTGTTTGGGGGCAGAAGGGGTTGGAAATTTTGTGCTACCCATTTAAGTGATATCCAAGTGGGTTTATAAGCCGTTTAACGTGTACATGATGATGGTGCATTATGATGTTATAAAATGAAGTTATCATATCGTCACTCTTTACCTGTCCTCTTCGATGAATCAATGGCACCCAAGCAGGGAATAGAATGAGCTGAAAATTTGATCTTTTAATTTCAAGGATTGGGTTGCAAGAAGGAACACCTTATTGATTCATGGTAAACAAAGAGCTTCATCATGTTTGAAAAGTTTCAAAGTTTATAATTTTTCAACACCAGCTACTGTGAAATGTTTCCAAGACAACAGAATTAGTTGAGAAAAAAAAACATGAAAGAAGAAGCAATTATAGTCCGGTTGAAACTAACTGCGAGAGATCGTGAAAGATTAGTTTTTTTTTTTTTTTTCTTTTGTGAGAGATTCAGCTGCAGCAATAACTGTAGAGTAGCTAGTATGCATAGGAGTTCAGTCTCAAGGTTATCAGATAGCCTCATTTCAAGTCTGAATAACAAATTGAAACAAAATACAAGTACAAGAACAAGAGATTCAAGTTTGCGAAAAATTGCACCTTGCTTTCAATGTAATTATGAATCACTTATCAATACCTTATAAGTTGAGTATGTTAATATTATGTTTCATGGAATCTCTGACTTCACAATTGTACCTTTAGTAGCTTGTTTACTTCACTGAAACACAAACCGTGTAGAAGATCTATTCCAATAGGTATCACCCAGCTGGCGAATCACAGTATGTTTGGCCTGGCTGTATAAGTATAGCCCGAGAGGGCGGCTAGCATCTCCATTTCCGGTAACAATTTCTGCCATCCACTCTGTCATGAGAGTTTTAATATTCATCTATGTGATCCTTTTCTGGTCGTCGTCGTTTTCTGTTCGGTTCTTGACGATTCTCTGTTCGGTTATTGACGATTCTCTGTTTTCACCTGTCATGGTTCCTCCTCTTCATCCTCTGTACTTTCATGTCTATAATATGGCTCAATTCTGAAACATTAAACGTTTGGGACGCTCCAAACTCTGCGAGCAGTTCTACCTTGGTTGCTAGGCATTGTCGTCGTATTTCTTCTGAATCCTAAAGTGCAAAATCCTTTTTGCTGCAATTAACTGCGTCTCTTTGCCTGACTGCCTTTCTCAGGACCACAATTCTTCACTAACCTCAAAGAAGCTTTGACCATATATACTTCATATTCTCATTTTCTTATTTGCAGATGAAATCTTCTACAGTTATTGGCTTTTATTCTCTCAATTGATTTATCTTCCCTTAAACATGTTGACTTTTGTTGTAGTGCAATGAGATCAAAAAGGCGAACAGCAACTTAGTGGTTATTGGGAAAACCACAGTCGATAATGATAAAGAAGACTTTGACAATGATGCCGACGATGACGATGCTGATAATGCAGAGGAGTCTGAAGGTGATGAATTTGAGCAGGAAACTGGTTGAAGCGCATCGCATTGCTACTTTTCATGTACAAATGCTAAAAATTCTTAGCCTTTTATGTGTACCGCACCTTGAAATTCCCAATTGTGTGCATGTCATTACCTTGTTTGTAACTCATACTTTTAAGCCTTTCAATATGCTTTTTCTCAATGTTTGCTCTACATGCTATTCAGTCAACCAGTTCTTAATTAGGTCCTTGTATTCTATCTTCTAGAGCTTGAACTCACTTTCCCAGGTCTGTTCTTGTGTAAAAAAGATATTTCTATTGTTTTTGAGAGGATTTGATGGCAACACCCCACAGGCTATTGTTTGTCTGTGTTCATTCAATTTTTCAATGACATATGGGTTGCTGAAAACAAACTTTAGGTGTTTGTTAAACCCAAGCGGACGTGTGGACATGCATAGAAAAACGGATCCATTGTTTTTTAGTCTCATATGTGGTGTAAGATGAGTCAAGCCAACTTGCGAGCTTAGTGCGTTGGCTCGAGTGAGAGTCGGCTCAAGCTTAATTTTTCTGATCTCAAACTTGATCCCAAGAATAAGCGTTCTGGATTTCACACGGTAAGTTCCCCTTCAGTTTGGTAGCTCTGTGCTCCGCCTGCCTTTTTTCAGGTCCTATACCCTTTCAACTTGCAACTCTACATTTCATGCACGCTTTCACAAACATATCGTGTCATTCTTTTTCCTGCTGTGGTTGGGTAAAAATTCGGAACATATATCAAAAACTATGCGTATTCTCAGGGACGGCTGAGCAATTATCTTTTGATATTCTATTCAATTTCTTGAATTTATACACTTGCCTGAAACGATTCTTGCAGCAGTACCCTTTTTTCGTGATTCCTAACAGTGAGTTTTGGAGTCCCTTTTCTGTTTTCTCTTTAGCACCTTGGGATTGCTGATGATTCCTCGATGCTCTTATTCTCTTGGTTCATGTGTCGTTCATGCATTCAACGACTCTTGCATGCTTCTTCAGTTGACAGTCTTTTCTTGGAATATGTCGTTTATCGATTTTAGACAATCGCTTCTCTATTTTCATACAAGGATTTGTCGAGATTTCAGTTCCGGCGTTAGTTTGCTCATCTCTCTCTCTCTCTGTATATATATGTGTATGCATACATGTGTGTATGTGTGTGCGTGAACTGGAGGGAGGAAGTGTATTCTTGGATATTAATAGATTCCTAGCTGCCCACATTCTTCCAATCCCATGCTTTTAGACTCTTTAAACTGAAAAAATATATGCTTGTGAGATTATATTTTTGTGCTTGGAATATATGGCATGTTTCGATATTCCTGTCATGTGTCAATTGATGGCAGACAACGATCTTATAACTGTCGTAGGTTTCACATCGATCTATTAACTTGTAATAATTGTCATTTTTGGCAAACAAAAATTACTTAAATATAATTAATGACATAATCATTTTCTCATTATCACTTAAAATATATTATTCATTAATTTTGGTAATTATCTAAGCTATTACTAATTTGAACTTTGAAAGATGACAATTAATTAGGGTGCAATCCGAATCTAACTGGCATGACTCCACACCCTACTGTGGTTCGATTTGTTTTGTGCTTCAGCCGAACTCATAGAGCTCGGACTATACAACTAGTCGAGCTCAATCATCTATACTCTTTTATATACAATATCAATATCTTTTAATAACTGTTTGTTGTTTTTGGAATATAATTTTTTTTTTCCGTCTCTTCATCGCTTCTATATTTTCTTTCTCGTAGTCAACGTAATACTATTATTTTTCTTTCTATTCTTCTCGCTAAATGCCCTCTCAATTTCCTATCTTTTTTTTTAACTTGTTTTTTAATTCATTTTTGTCAATCCTATAATTTAATCAATTTTAATCTTGTATAAAAAAAAGCCAGCTTTTTTTTTTTTGTCTTTCATAAATTTAATAAATATATGAAAAATAACTAAAAATATATATTCAAATAGACGTTAAATTTTAAACATATGTTTAGATTACATCTCTTTTATTTATTTATTTATCCTTTTAGTCATCCAATTTTGATCTATTGGTTGCTTAATCCAAAATTTGATACTGCAATCTGTAGAGCCCCAACACAAAGACGATTCTTCCAAACCGGTTACTCCATTCTTTTTATTAATTTGCTTATGCATCGAGAGTGTGCTTTACCCACCAATTCATTTTAAGTGAGCTGTTACCAATTCATTTTAAGTGATCAACAGCTCACGAGTGGACTTACAAACTTTTAAATACTTTCTATATGTTATGATATAATCCATATATTTTATGACAATTGATTTGTTTTCTTCTTTTAGAATTCCACTAGTATTCTAGTATCTCGAGTGATATGACCCCATTCTCACACAACCAGCTCTCCAAAACAGCATTCATAAGTTTCGCCCCTCAAACAATTATTTCTTTATTTAAGTCCCTTCAAATAAAAGTCTCCACCTAATAAATAAACAATCAAGGTATAATATACTTGGCCCCTTAATCGACCTTGTCCCTTCACGCACCTCGAAGCTGGTGCTGTGCCAAACTTTGGGATATACTTGCCTTGCCCACCACGATCCCATAATTTGGCTCAACACCATCCCAATCAACACGTCGTGTACAAAGAAATGTCACAATCTAATCCTCTGGCTTCCTCCACTTGAGCCTTTGTCCTTTATATATTCAATACCTACTTGCCCAACTTGCGTAATTTCTAGTTAGTGCACCCCCACGTATACTTTTAATTATGTGATCCTCCTGCCCAATTCATCACCCTCTAATTATGCAAACCTTATTCGCCACGCATGTTTTTATACTTGGTCATAAAATAATTGCACTTTTTACAAATAGAGAAACCATTTACTTCTTTCTTCGACAGCTTACTGTTATGTATGATAATATCTTTTAGTGGTAACATCAATATTTATAAAAATACTAATCAAATAAGCACAATCGATACATATATAAAAAATTATATATATATATATAATTTTATATTTAAATTTTGGTAAGTTAAATGGTAAATATTTATTAATATTCTTATATGAATAAAAACTTTTTAACATTTATTAAGTTTTAAAATAAATAAGAACTCAAAAAATTAAATCAAAGATAAAATTGTATGATTGAAAATAATTATATAAAAAATTAAAAATTATTTAATATTATAAAATAGGAAAAAGAGAGACGAAGAAATAAAAACGAATAAAGAACAAGCATAAAAAATTGTACAGTGGAAGAGGGGGAAAAGAAGTGGGAAGAGCAAAGCGAAAGGGGTCTCTCCCGATAGTACAAATATAAAATACAGTAATGGGGAAGCTCCTCCTTTTTATTGTAATTTTCTTTTATGGTAATATATATTGCTTTTAATTATCAAAAAAGAAATATAAAATACAGTAAATCATTAATTCAAATACCATTGGACGCAAATATGAAAAAATTCAGGCCACCCACTTGGGCATTTGCCAAGTTATATTTTCAATGAATTTGTTGAAGTCCAAAAAGTGTCAAAATCAATTGGTCAAAATTACATTTATTATTTATTTATATTGATTTATAGTAATTGGTAACTTAGAAATTAGTCAAATTTATTTGTCCCCATCATCAGATCTTCCAACTCTGGGTGGAATTAACGTTTTCCTAATGACCAGATTTAGCGATCCCCAAATTCCCAATTAGGTTAAATCTCCATAATTACGCAACAAAGAGCCGTATAATCCCACTAAATTATTCCAATCCAGCAGAATTAGTGCTAATCACCACATGGTGCTCTACGGCATCTCCAGCCTTTCTTGACCTGTAACCGAAAAAAAAAAAAAACAAAGAAATGTAATCAAATTAAATACTAACAATAACACCCAGAAAAAAAAAATCAGTTCACAAAAATTAATAATCGGTCAAAACGAGAATGGGGCGCAAAAAGGGGGGGGGGGGGGGGGGGGGGGGGCGGGGTGGAAAAGAGGGACGCGAGTGCCACGCACATACCTGCAACCAGAGAATACCAAATGGGAAACAACAAGATTGCACGTCACGTGAACAACACGCATTGACGGCGGGTCAACGGAGTCGAAGCCACGGCTGACCGGTGGGCGTCACGTGGATGAGACGAAATGAATAACGCTAGCCCCGCCGCACCGGAAAACAATTCACGGCGGACAACGCAAACGGGAAAAAGTCAAATTCCGGTAACGGCGGTGAACGGTTCCCTAACCGTAACAGCTGCAAATATCGTTTACTGCGAGAATTGGAGTGTTTCTCAACCTCAAATCTGAAGGAATTATCACGAATTTTAGTCCGATTTTAGGATTTAGATACTCGTTTGGTACTTTTTTCAGGTGTAAATTCACTGTATTATGATTTATCTTTCAATTTGTATATTTATATAAGAAATAATAACGGAATCATCTCAAAAAATCGAAATGACTTCTGGCATTCCCCCCAACTGTCCTACTACTATTGTGAATTATTCCGGTGCGGCACAAGGTAAAAATGCCTCGGATTCCACGCTCCATAGCAACGGTACTTTCCAGCGGTGACAGGATACCCAACGGCCGGAGATAAACACCGGTGCCACGCCGCGCACGACGGAGCTACGTAATAGCTTGCGGCGGGGGGAGACGTCACCTGCCGTTTTGGCGCGGAGGGGAAATCGAAGCACGACATAGGAGACGACGGAGGAGAGACTTTCTTCACCGGTTGTATGGGAAAAAGCACGGCTCTGATTTTCGCCTCCGGCGCGTCTCTTTCGTACTCCTCGATCACAATCCGGAGATCTTCATCGGATTTGATCGAAACCAACACATCCAAATCTTCGGTCGGTAACTTACACTTCAAATTCATCGAGGATCCACACGATTCCCCCAATTTCACCAACAGCTCTGTACAAAAAATTCGCAACACACTTCAATCTCACAGGAAACCAAAAAAAAAATTGAACAAATAAATAATACAAATAAAGTTAGGAATCACATTGAAGTACCTAAACAAGTAATGGAACGATCGACGGAGAGGACACGGGTGTGGCCGCCGACGTAGCGGAGCTTGCCGTCGGAGGGGCGGGGGATGATTTTGCCGCCGTAGCTGTAGAGGAACTTGATGGTTTTCATACAGTTACTGCTTGAGTTCAGCTTTTGATTCATGCTAGAGAGAGACGAGTTGCTGTTTGGAGTGAGAAAAGAAGAGAGAGAAACAGAGAGAAAACTTAGGAAGACAGAGAAGATGCTTTGAATTTGTTGGGCACCTTCAAGAAACAGAGGCAACGAGAAGGGAGGGTATTTATAGAATTTGATTGCCCTAAAACTTGGAAAAAAAATTTCCCAAATATTGAAATTCAACGCGGAGAAGTATTCGTGACCATTCTTGTAAGAATATTCGGATATTCCTTTTTGGGCTATATTTGAAACTCTTTAACGTAAGTTGTGTTTGGGGAAAGAGATTGATATAACTTCTGAAGTACGAAAGCGAAATTTGCTCTAATTGTGTTTTGGAAAATTCTTCTTAAGACCCGATTTAACTGAATTCAATGAATTATATGATGAGTGTATTGTACTTAATATGTGATCAATCAATCTACTGAATTTCAAATTCATCACTGATTCAATTGAGTCGAGGTTTTTGATGGTTTGGTAGAGTAAAAACTTTGAGATCAATATTCTTTCATTTAAATATAAAAGAGACTGTGGGTATTAGTCCAAGTTAATGATTTTTGAACATTTTTCTTTCTTGCTTACGATATATATATTTTTTTGGAAAAATGAATGTTTATTTAGAAATAAATCATTTTATACTACATACAGTTCTCAATTTAATTTCGATTGATGTACTGTCATTCAAACATACAAGAATTCAAGTCCGTGGCTCTTTGGACTAGTGATGCCTTCATTGGTTGAGAAATTTAGCGTCAGGATTCAAATCCCGATTATGTACTTATTATTTTTTTTTTAAAAAAAAGAGAGAATAAAAAAAATACAAGAGTCCGAATTTTGTTTTGGAAATAAAACATTTTATTTAAAGTGAAGTCGTTTTTACAATAACAGACTAAGTGTTCTTTTATTAGTCTACTAATTAACCCCCTAAAATGATTCGTCTTGATCTAGAGATTCTTTCGTTCAAGAATTACATTTACTCATGGTGAAATTAAAGCTTTAAACGAATATTAATTTAAAACCAAATCATTCTCATTTTATTTAGATTGGCGAGCCATTAGTAAAACTTAAAAGAGGTCAAAATAGTGTGTCTACTTTTAAAACCATTCTTCTTAATATAAATATTTTGAGTTAAATGCAAATGACCTCCTTGTCATAATTAAAATCGACAAGAATATTCCCTAAAAACAAATAAATAAAATTCACTCCCATAATAGACTTCTGCAGTACCCAATCCGGCATAAATTTCTTTTGATGAATAAAAATTCATACAAATAGCATGTGAAGCATATACAGATTTTTCTTTTACGTATTTTTAAGAGTACAACATGTTCTCTTGCCTATTAATTCTCCCTAGGGATTTTTTTTTTTTGCTCATTTAATTATCACATGGAGGTAAATTGCATTTAACCTTCAAGATTTTGGTTTGTGTTCTTCTAGGAGAATATATTTTAAAACAAATAAATTGTTTTATATAGACTATTGTCACAGGTCAAATGAAAATAGACTTTATTCCACACCTCACCAACCCACCAAACAAAGCCTCAACAGAAACCACAAAAAAAAAAAAAAAAAAACAAAAGGCAAAACGAAAAAAGAAAAAGAAAAGAAAAAGAAAAAGAAAAATGGCCTGGTGGAGTTACGGTCCAGTGCGGCTGAGATTAGTGGCAATAATGAGGTTGAGCCGTTCTAAACCATCCAAAGCAAAACGTTAGGTTCTGGCCGGTATCGCTCCGGTTTCAGTGGGACCCAATGGGCCCACAACACACCCGTTTTCCGGTTGTCGGTTCGGGCCAAACCTCACATGTTTTGACACGAATAACCGCCTCTCTGTTTATTTCTGTTAGGCTTTTTTTTTGTTATCATCGGTCGAATGTGGGGCCCACTTGCATTTGGGGCCTTATTAGTTTAATTTTTCAAAATTCGAATGATTTGCTTTTGTGCTTTTGGAAAATCTTTTTGAAAGTTCACTATAATCACACGAATACTAACAAATAGAAATGAACTATATGAATTAGAAAAATAATAGACTATTACAGCTATGAAATAATAGCATTTTAGGAAAAACTACATTTGTTGTATATTTAAGATTATGATTATTTGAACTAGTTATGCAATTTGTGAGGGATAAAAAAAAATTGGTAGAATCACTCGTCTATATGCATACGTGTGTGTATATATATATATATGATTTACAAACTTTGAGATTATCAAAGTAATTGTTGTCAATGCGTATATTTGGATAGTCTCACCGTACTCAATTTTACCATATAAGTAAATTAATATCTTTACCCAAAAAATGAATAAATAATAAAGATAACATCATTCATCTTTATCTGAAAAAGCATCCAATTAAGATTTATTTAGATTAACTAGGTAAATTTACTTCTTTGAAAAAAGATTTATGGTTTATATATATATATATATATATATATATATGTACACACACATTTCAAATGATTTAAAACATAGTTTTAAATCCATTATTTAAATTATAAATAAATAATAGATAAATAATATATATTAGTATAAAAATATATATTTCCTCTCATATATTCTTGTATATAATTAGCAACACATGCCTTGACATGAAATTATAACTAATTTATATTTATGATTGAAAATAATTTTATGAAATCTTGAATATACAATATTTTAACGAATTTTTTTTTTCATAATCTTTCCGAATTTGTAAGACCCAGCCCATTAAAAAATTTGTTCGAGATTCTTCCTTTATTTTCCCCCCCAAATATATGCAATGTTACATGAATGCTAAAAACTAGCAATTAATTTTGACCTATTTGAATGGACTTAAAAACAATGCTTATAGAGTAGTGTTATTTTTAGTGAATTTTTTTAAGCCTAATGGCTTTGTTGTTGGATGTAAAAATTAAAAGCCCATTCGGATGAGATTTTTTCAGAAAAAAAATACTTGTTTTTTGAAAAAAAAAAACACTCTAGACAAAAAAAAAAATTGTATTTGAATGAGTTTTTTTGTAGATGTTACCCTAGAATAGCTTAAAATAAAAACAACTTTTAAAACACTTTTAACTAATGTATCCAAATGCAGAACTGTTTTGCTTAAAAAAGGTTATATCATAAAAAGTACCGTTCGATAAGCACTTTTTTTTAAACTTATCCAAACGGGGCTTAAAAGTATTTTAACAAGTACTTTTATTTGAAGTTGTTATGAATAGGTTCTAAAAAAAGCCACACTTTGGCTCTCTCTCTCTCTTAAATACTCATTCAAACCCATGATTTTTTTACTGAAAAGTTTTTTTTCTCAAAATAATAAGTGCTTTTCGTAAAAAAAAAAAAAAAAATTCAAACAGGCTTTATATCTAACAAAAAAATACCACAACTATTAGAACTATGTAATAATTGCTACTAGGAGTAGCTACATCTGGTGAGGGTTTAAGATTATGATTATTTAAACTGATTATGTAAAATGATTTGACAAAAAACTATTAGTTCTTAGAATCAAATTTACTTGTTCTTTGCCTTTCAAATCTTTTTTGACTTTCTAAATTTGAAGACACTAATTGCAATAATTGCTTTATTAAAATTAAAGAGTTGATTCAATAAGAGATAACAATTTGTTATTTTAATTAAAAAAAATAAAAATAAAATACTAGAGATGAATTATTTTAGGGGCGGTCCTCGAGCAAATCATGCATGAATTCATGACACAAGTTTTGGGGACATTGTTCCAAATTATTGTCGACAAGATTCCTTGTAAAAGGGTGATATATAATATTATTAGTGCTACATAATTAATAATATGAGGAATCCATCACGTTTATGGTAGTAGCACTCTTAAAAAAAGTTTGAACAGCGCGAATCAAATGAAAAAATGAACTTATTGACATTTAACTTTTGGTTTTCCAGTTTCTTCTTCTTCTTCCTCCCTCTCTCTCCCAAAAAATTTATTTTAATCTCTTAATTAAATCGGCTTCTTCTATAACTATTATAATAATAACTTTTTGTCGCACAATAAAATTTCAAATATTCCTTCAAAATATTAAAATTTGATTGAGACCAACACAATTTCTCTAGATTTTAATGATAGCAACATTATATACAACAACGATCTAAGACATTCGGCAAAAAAATTAGTGACCGACCATGGAAACTGACTAATAAGCATTATATATATATATATATATAGGGATAATTACTCCCACTACCCCTGAGGTTTGGTCTAATTACAAATAACACCCCCTTGTATAAGAAATTACCGATACCCCCCTGAGTTTTGTTGCCGTCTTACAATTTCCACCTTCCGTTAGGTTGACTAACGATCAACATTCGAAAATTCAATTGAACTTCCAAAATTGCCCATTTGAAGGAAAAAATACTATTTGGCCAATTCTAAATTGACTTTTTACCCTTGTGGCTAATTTTTTGTTTTATATTGAATAAATAAGAAAATATATTTAAATATTTTTATTTATAATATCTATATATATATATATATTTACACATAATAAATATTTATACATAATATAAATATTTTACTGTGATAAAAAAAATATATTTGTACATTTTTAAAATTTATCTTCATAATATAAATATATATACACATAATATACAAAAATATTTATAAATATATATATATACACATATATATACGTACATTTCCGGCGCCCTCCGCCGCCGACCGTCCGCCGCCTCCTCCGCTCGCCCGCCTCCGCCGCCCCAGAGAGAGACAGAGAGATACAGAGGGGAGAAAGAGGGGGGAGAGACGAGAGAGAGAGAGATACAAAGAGAGAGAGAGAAAGAAAGGGAGATCTCTGCCGCCATCAACCGTCCTCCGGCGCCGTCGCCCACCCTTCGACAACAATTTCCCCCGCCGGCCACCGTCCGCCGAGAGGAAGGAGGGAGAGATAAAGGGGGAGAGAGATTCAGAGGAGGGAGAGACAGATCGAGAGAGAGGGGCGAGAGATCGAGAGAGAGGGGCCACCGTCTCCACCTCCGCTGCCGCCCTCCACCTCAGCCGCGCGGCGCGGCGCCGCCGCCCTCCTCCTCCGCCTCCGCCGCTGGAGATTGAGATCGAGAGGGGCGAGAGAGAGATGTAGAGGGGCGAGGCGCCACCATCTCCGCCTTCGCCGCCGCCCTCCGCCTCAGCCTCTCCGCGCCACGCCGCCGCCATCCGCCTCCGCCTCAGCCGCTGGGAGAGAGAGAGAGAGAGAGAGAGACAGACAGAAATGGGGTGGCGGGTGAGAGAGAAGGAGGGGTGTGGAGGTGGTACGGTGTACGGTGTTTGGGGTGGGGGTGGGGGTGGGGTGGGGGGTTAAGTTAGGGTTTTGTTTAATGAGGGGTATTTTGGACAATTTAATTTTATACCTATTTTTTTATTTTTTAAATAAAAAATATTTTAAATATTCAAGGGGTAAAAATGACATTTTATTATTTCCGTCTACCTTACAAAAAAGTCCACAAAATTCAGGGGGGTATCGGTGATTTCTGATACAAGGGGGTGTTATTTGTAATTAGGCCAAACCTCAAGGGTAGTGGGAGTAATTATCCCTATATATATATATTACAATAAAAATAAATAGAGTTTTAAAACAAAAGTCATCACATATTTAATTTTGTCAATTATTATTATAAGTATCAAGACTAATGACGGCCAAATTCGTCGCGGGACATGGATGTTTGCATCTGTGATTGAGGTATTGTCTCGACTTTTGTCATTTGATAAAAAGACTTCTTGCAAAGTGGTCAGAGGAAATTTCCTTATAAGATGGACAAGTCCCTTGACTCCATCCGATATGGGATAAGAGACGACATCATCAGGCACTCGGTAGTATAATTCCTAATAATGTGAAGTATCTACCATGTTATCTTTTGTTTTTTCTTGTGATAAATTTTTGTGTGTGTATGTATTAAGGTATGGATACGTAGGCTTGGCTAAAGTTGAAGAAACTTAATTGTGATGAAATAGTGTCGAGTAGGCGTACATTGAAGACTCCTCATTGCATTTTTTTTATGAAAGATTCTACGTTTGAAGATTAAATTTTGACGTTGAAAAAGTTCAGCAAAAATATGAAGAATATGTTTTGCGTGCGAAAGTGAGAACCAGAAAAATTGAAATAACAATTGAATTTAGGGGTGTAAACGAATGGAGTTGAATCGAACAAAATGTTGTTCAAACTTGATTTGCTTATTGAACTTGAACATCTTGTTTGAGTTTAATTTTATTTATAAATGAATCAAGTTCAAATGAGTTTTAATTGAGCCAAACTTCAGCCGGTTTCGAGTAATTTGATATTTTTATACACATATCACCATATTTTACTTAATCTGGTCAATTTCGAGCTGAGTTTCCGATTTTATCGAATGGAAAAATGTGTTTAAATTTGATTTGTTATGTTTAATGAATTGAGCTCAAACGAACTTTTTATAATTAATCTCGAATTGAGTATCGAATAGTTTAATTTATTTTTCAACCCTAATTAAACTCAATACATATATACATATATTTTTAACGACAAGATGCCTCCCAAAATAATGATTAGTGTATTAGTAGTTCTAATGACCTTTATATTACATTCTATTTAAATATTCTTATAGATAGTATACATACAAGGTTATCAACTTAATAGAAAATAGAATGAAAATTCACTTTCGAATCTTCAATGAATCTAAGTATTTAATTATCAATTCAAACCACTTATTTTAAATTATGCATATTTATATTTAAATCTGAATTCGTTGAAAAATTTAATTATCGAATATACTAAAATTCAGATGGGATTCAAATTAAAATTTTTCTAATTTACAACTCTACTCTACCCAATCTTAAGTAAGGCCCTAAAGCTGTGCATATAACCCAGGCCCGAATAATATGGGCAAATCAATACTCGAAAATTACTCCCTACCCCAAAAACAATCCTAGTAATTCCTCTAACACACACGAAGGACAATATAGTCATTCTGTCCTCTCCCGATTCGAAACCCTCATTCTGACGCTGTATCTATATATAAATTCCTCAAAAAACCCATAACCTTATTTCCCAACCCAGCGGCGCCTCCCCCCACCCCCACCACCGGAGTTACACAATGACGACCAGATTCAAGAAGAACCGAAAGAAGCGCGGCCACGTGAGCGCCGGCCACGGCCGTATTGGCAAACATCGCAAGCATCCCGGCGGTCGCGGTAACGCTGGTGGCATGCACCACCACCGGATCCTCTTCGACAAGTACCATCCCGGGTACTTCGGCAAGGTCGGTATGCGGTACTTCCACAAGCTGCGCAACAAGTTCTACTGCCCCACCGTCAACATCGACAAGCTCTGGTCGATGGTGCCCCAGGAAGTGAAGGACAAGGCCTCCAAGGACCACGCGCCGTTGATCGACGTGACCCAGTTTGGGTACTTTAAGGTCTTGGGTAAGGGTTTGTTGCCGGCAGATAAGCCCGTTGTTGTGAAGGCGAAGCTCGTCTCGAAGAATGCCGAAAAGAAGATTAAGGAGGCTGGCGGAGCCGTCGTGCTCACTGCCTGATTGGGGTTCCTTTTTTTTTGGTTCGAATTTACTGTTTTTGATTTTAGGGAATTGTGACATTTATGGTTTCCGGACGCTTTTTAATTGAAGTACCCTTGATATATTATCAATGTTTTGAATTACAGTGCGCTTTTTGGGTTATATCCAAATTGTTTTTGCGTTACAATATATCAGCACTGCCTTTAAATTAATTATTATCTGAAACTGCTTTTGCTGGAAACTTGTTTGGGATCAGTTTTGATTAATGAAAATGGTTTAGATGTTTTGGCTAATGCCTTATCGTTTAGTTTATGGTCATGTTGGGATCAAATTTGAATGATATGTTTAGGCTATTCTTGGGAACAATTGCTGAATTTTGGTGTGTTGGGGCTTTGGGGATATGTCTGTTACATGACTGATTTTATGCTATGAATCTCCGGTGTTATATGATGCTGTAATGCACAAGTGAGTGTGCACTGCTGATTGTACATTGGATATCAGCTTCTATACGCGCTCATGCATGCGTATGCTGTTGATTAGCACATGGAAACGTGTTATTTGTTATTGACAACAACTTTGTAGATCCTTTTGAATGAGCTTGTGTTGGTTTATGATTCTTCGTTTGGCGGTGTATTGTGCTTCTTTACAATGTCGTTGTATATGGGATCTTGATAGTGAGTTATAGTTTATGATGCTTCCTTGTATTTCTTGAACTTGATCTTCTTCTGTTGTTACGACTTATTATTGTAGGACTATTAGCCTTGCATTACCTGTTGTCCAGCATGGGCATTGAATATTTTGATTCTACTTCGTGTTTGCTATTAGGTTTCGTTTACTTTTGTTGTTGTTAGCTCTTGAAAATTTTGGGGTAGAACCCGGACCTCTCCCACAGTGATGCCTCTTTTTCAAAGGGTGGTGGCTTCTTTGTATGCATTCATTTTTGTAGGGGTAGATGTATCATTTTATTGTTGTTAATGGTCTCTCTGTGTGCCCTCATTCTCATCGCTGCTATCCTATGCTGAATCAGTGAATTGATATTGTTGACGGTTCTCAGATGTTGAAATATACTGACCCAAAAAAAAAAATGGATGTTGAAATATAGTATTTGAAACTCTGCTTTTGGTAATTTTGGTACTACTAATTTGACCGGGAACACTTTAACTTGATTGTCTTTCGTGCATTCTCTTGGAAGATTTGAAGGTTCAGCTGCCCCCGCATACGGTTGCTGCTGCTGCTGCTGCTCTGTGTGTGTGTGTGTGTGTGTGTTTTGCTATATGTATGTATAAATGTGTGTATATATATACATCACAGATTGCTTAAGAGGAAACTTAAGATGTGATTGGCAAAAAAATATTAAGAGAGTGTTTGGCTATGCATATTTTAAAGATCTTATACGCTCGTAGAGTTTATAAGATGTGTTTGAAACTTATTCACTCAAATAAACCCTATGGTAATGCAAACTCAAACGTCAGTTTGTGCTCTTATTTCAAAACAATAGAAAAAAAAAATATAACTTTTATTTTTAAATACTCCAAAAGCACAAGTGATTAGAATTCCATGGAAAAAATATTCGAATACAAGTAAAACAATAGAAAAAGAATAACTTTTTTTGTTAAATACTCGAAAAGTACAGGTGATTAGAATTTCATGAGAAAAATATTTGAATACAAGTAAAACAACCTTTTGGCCCGCTGTTTTCAAGTCGTTTTTTTGTTTTTTAAAACCAAAAAAAGAAAACTGCATTTGGTTCATCATTTTCAATTCAACTGTTTTTGAAAATGTTTTTGAAAAACACCTTTTTTTTTTCAAATAGGCACAAAGGTGTTTTCAAAAACAATTCTGAATAGGTACGAAGGTGTTTTCAAAAACAGTCCTGTGTTTCCTTGGCTCAAATGAAAGAATGAGTACAACGCTTAAACTTACCATAGATAAAGGAAAAATAAATATAAGAAAATAATATTTAAAATAACAAATTGCTTTATTTAAAATTTTAAAGTAAAAATATTTTAGTATATTTTTCTTATCAGTAACGCAAAATTTAAAGATTTACAAATTAATAAAATTTTATTAGTAGATAATATCAATTAAGAAAAATTAACATTATTTAATTAATGTGTAGTTTTTTTTTTGTTAAATGAAAAAAATGTATAGTTAGTTATTTTTAGTTATAACTTTTATTTTTTAGAAAACTTTAAAAATAAAAAAAAATTATTTTGTTATTTCATTTAGAGATTTAAAAGCGAAAAGAATAATATATAACAACTTTCAATGCTTCAAATTAATATAATTCTTTTAGCTAAAAATATTACAAATAATCAAAATACGTTTGAAATGTGTAATTAACATATAATTAGCTGATTCAATTATAAATTCTAAAAATAATCTTTCTTAATTATGAGAACTACTCTTCCACATGTATTGTCTTTTGTGTTATTTATGTTTTAAAATAATTTCATCCAAACGCATTCGGCAAGTATTAGTTTTATTATTATTTTTCAAAAGAACCACCCGAAGTGCTTTCTGCATTTTTAGAAACATAAAAATGCATTTTACAGAATAATTCCACTGAATTGTTTTACAGTTCAATCAAAACAAAAACAATCCAAACACACCCTAAATAATACAAACATTATGCATTGAGTACGTAAATGATATTACCCCTAAAATGCCCAAAGTTATTCAAATGTGAAACACTGAAGTTGTTCCGAGTATAACTCGTGCATAAGAGAAGCTTGAGCCAGCAAGAGCAGAGATGAGAAATCCCATGGCTGCCTCGTGTGTTTCTTCTTTACTTCTGAGAGCCTCTTTTCCGCCCTAATCTGAAATATTAGAATTGTCAATAAGTAATGCTAAACATTAGTACGAGTTAGTGAGGTACAACCACTCTTGTCTTAGCTCCTATACTTATCAATTATCATATGTATCTATACCATTATAAAAAAAAAAACTGTTTTTATCTCACAAATGACAGTTTTTTTTATGTGATTTTATAAAAATTTTCGTTCAATTTTATGTGAAATAAATCGAGACATATAAAAATATGGCTAAAATTAAAAATTTCCATGAAATCAATGCAATTTAGATACCAAATTTTGACGTGTCAATTTTATCTTTTTAATTAGTAAACACATACAATAAAAAAAAACAAATAAAAATATTATTATTGTAATATTACATTCAATTTGAAAATACATATTCTCAACCCACAAAACCACTTTCTCCATCATCTTAGTTTGTGGGAGTTGAAATCCATATTTAATAAATAGTTTTTTTTAAGTGGACAATTAATGATTTTGATTATATACCTCTAATAAATTATTTCAAATAGTTCTCAAAAAAATATTATCATGAAAGAATTTAATAATATATTTATATTTTGATCCTAAAAAATTTAAGTATTAAAGTAAAATATATTATTTGTATAATTTGCACACGTGTAGAGTGTGCGGCACTGCTAGTATATATATAAAGGGAAATACTACAGTACGAGTGAATTTCGCTAGGTTTACCGTCTAAACCTATATTATGGATAATTACACTCACCTCCTTTAAATTTAGGTGAAATTACTAATAACCCCCTCTTATTTCTAAAATTACCAACACCACCCTAACATTTGTCGCTGTTTAACAAAAAAATCCAATCTATTAATAATTTTCGGAATTGCAAATAACTTTCACGTGTACGAGTGAATTTCGCTAGGTTTACCGTCTAAACCTATATTATGGATAATTACACTCACCTCCTTTAAATTTAGGTGAAATTACTAATAACCCCCTCTTATTTCGAAAATTACCAACACCACCCTAACATTTGTCGCCGTTTAACAAAAAAATCCAATCTATTAATAATTTTCGGAATTGCAAATAACTTTCACGCATCATAATAGTCACCCCAACCGTTAAGAGATTCGATTCGTCAAGCCAGACAAAATCCATTAATTAATTTTGTGATACCACCAACTTTCGCGAAATAATTTTATTTTATACCATAACAACCACTACCAAGCATCACTATAAAATTCGACATTACCACTACTTTTCTTCTTTCCAAATTAGCTTTATATATGCATTTTATATCTTGAACTTATTATGATCATATGAATTTCATTTCAAAACACTACCAAAAATACAAGAAATACAACTCACGATTACGTCTCGCCATGATGAAGGATCAATTTCGTCAAACTTATGAATACTTCAGGGGGGCTATTTTTAATTTTTTGAAACAAAAAAGTGTTATTTATAATTTCACTTAAACTCAAAGAGGTGGAAGCAATTTACCCATGGCTGCTATTATTATTATTATTATTATTATTAAAGTTTCTCGCAATTTTTGAATCTACCAAAATATCCCTTCAACATTGTTCTTTTTGAGGGTAAGATCATGTCAACCGATATAGATATTATTTTCTCAAAATTAGGCTTCATTCCAACTAAAATTTGTCGAAGAATTGGAAATTTGGAATCCGTCAACTCTACTTGCAAAAGTGGAGAAAAGAAAATAAACAAGAAACAATCTTCTCTAACTTCTAATGTAATTTCAGGTATTCATTTATTTTTTTTGTATTTATTAAAATATTAATATTACAAAATTACAGAGAATAAAAACTATAATAGCATTCCAAAAGAAGTTTACTTTTAAAAGTATTTAAAAATTGCAACAAACACACCACCTTACAAAATTTACTTTTCTTACTTTCCTTTTTTAGGGAAAAGTGGCAATATAATAACTCAAGGAGAATTTGAAAGCAATTAAATTTTGAGAAATATGGAATAAAAATCAAATGAACTTTATTTATTATATAATTTGTAGATAGTTTTGTTTGATTTTTTAGATTTTTCATCCCAATTAACTTTAAGGATAATAGTAAAAATTAAGATATAACAAAATTAATTTTCAATGGAGTAATATATAGTTGTAAAACATGGAAAACCACGTGTGGCTCTTTCTGTCTTTCATTCATCTAATCAACAATATCAAACGTTTAGTTGGAGTAATTTAAATAAAAATATTAATAAGTTAAACACTAATCAAGTACTTTATCCATTCAAATTCAAGTCTTCCAATAAATAATTAAGAGATAGTAAAACTGATCTCATGCATCGATGATAAGCAATTGAAAGCCACAAGTGATCGTTTACCTGGTTCCACGACGATCGAGAGGTTCTACACTTCTAATCATCCAATGAAGAATAGAGATCAACTTTAATTTGATCGACTTCTAAATCCTTTCGATTTTTATTTATCTCTTGAGCTGAATCCATAACAGATGGGTTGCAATCTTCCACCTCTATCTCTTCAAGAGTTGCAATGTCTGCAAATTCTGAGGGGAACCCTTGGAGTCTGTAACAATGCCTAATAAAGAGGAACCTTAGCACTGGGAAGGAGCCGTCGGCCAATATCCACTTCTCCAAATCCATGTCTTCCAACAAAAGGAGCCATAGCCCAGGAAATTCATCTTCCTTCACTTCCCACTCAGGGCCCCGAAAGGAATAGCTCCTCAATTTGAGGTATTGAAGATTCGGCAATATAGCAATGGCCCTCATATATTCCCAAGGAAATCCACATCCGCTCAAACTTAGCTTCCTAAGACTATGAGGGAAAACAGGAATCGAAGATGAAACAACTTGATGAGACCCCATATCAGGATGCATAACAACACATTTAAATCTTCCAAGCACATCAAGGATATCAAGATGACTAAAAAAGCTCAATGATGATTCGTCCTCTAATGGTGATTCGATTCGGATTCTTAATCGCCCAAGCTTTCTAAGCCTTTCAAGAATGCGCAGGGTACAACTATGGGCACCAACATCTGAAAGAGTAACAATGTTTTCAAGAAGAAGATTAGTATCGGAAGGAAGATCTGGTAGATCGCTTCCCATGACTTGCAGATGCCTCAATTCTTTCATATTCCAAATCTCCATTGGCAGATATGAAGGAGCTCCTGTGCGTTTGATGCTGACATAGCGTAAAACAATTAAGATTTGAAGGTTCCGAAGCTTGCACACTGCTGCTGGAAGTTCTCCATTATAGCTCAAGGCAAGGTACCTCAATTGAATTAATTTGAGAATTTCGGATGGGAAAGTGTAGAAGCGGATTTTGGGAGCATCCAATACCTTGAGCAGCTTGAAATCCAACCACGACTGCAGTGGATATTGATGTTCTGGACCCATGTAAAGAAGAGAACGCACGGATGAAATTGAGTTGTAGTTGGACATATCTTTGATGATGAAATGCTGGATGTTCTTAGAGATGCACAACCGGCGTTGCTGACTATATGTACTTCTGTCCTGCAGAAAAACATTATTCGTATCCTTACTTATGACAAGGAAGAATTTCTCCTCCTCACCTTTTCTCACAATGAACTCATGAAACACTTCTTCAGTAAATTTGACTCTGAATCGAGAGTCCTTGAAGGAAAACCAAACAAGATCTCTCCGAAGAAGCTCACCCATATAACCAAAGGCTTGAGTTTCTAGATTTGTCATGAATCTTTGAAAAAATCGTTCTGAAATTAATAGGTTGACGACTTTGAAGAAAGAAATTTCAGAATCAAATGGGAACATCGCAATATAAAGAAGGAATGATTTTAGGACTTCCGGCAAGTGCCTGTAAGTTAAAGATATAACTGCTTCTGTGAGGTCAACATAATTCTTGCAGGTACTGATTCACGACAGTACTATCTCCCAGTTTTCTGCACTCAGTTCGGCACATGCAAGTAGCTTTCCAATAATGACAACGGCTAAAGGAAGCCCTCTGCAACTCTTGACGATATCCTTCCCAGTAACAAAAAATTCTGAAGGCAACCGTTTATCATTGAAGACTAAGTATTCAAGCGGAGTCAAGGTATCCTTATCACTCAGGCGATCTAATTGATGAGGAGGAGCTGGTGCCACATTCATATTCCTAGTTGTGAGCAGAATCCGACTTCCATTGTCGTAGTCAGGTAATACTTGTTTCAAATCATTCCAAACTAAAATGTCACGAATATTATCGAATACAACGAGATACCTCTTATTCTTTAAAACATTATATACATACTTTGCCAATTGCTCATCTGTCATGTGACGGAACCCATCGCCTCGTTTCTTCATGGATTCCAAAAGACGCAACAAGACATCTCGTTTGTGATATTCAGTAGGTACCTTAACCCAACAAGTAATACCAAAATGCTCACGAATCAATAGATCCTCAAAAACATGCCAAGCGAGGGCAGTCTTACCCATTCCACGAATCCCAACTATTGGGACAACTTGAAGACTGGCAGATCCGGTCATCAACCGATCCTTGAGTTGAATTATGTCTTCACTCCGTCCGACCAAGGGATACTTCTTTACTGAACAGTCAAATTCTTCTCTCCATGACAAGGATCTTATTTGCCGGTCCAAGGTCATATGATTGAACTCCTCTTTCGTCATTTCGACAATGGAATTGATTTTTTCTATTACTCTCTCCAAGTCCCCGCAGAAGCTCTGGCTGATTTCAGCTTCTGATGATATGTGGGAATCGATGATGTCTTCGGCTTCATAAATCGAATCTCTGATTCGGGTTTCAAAATCACTTTTAATCTCTGGGTTTTCCTCAAGAAAATCTTTCAACGCATCGACTCGTTCTTGGAGAATTTCGATTTGTGCTTCTGGATAGTTTGGTGTATTTGAGAATTGATTGCCTGAATCCAGAAGCTGGCTTAGAGTCTCCAAAACAGAAACCGCAGCAGCGTAGGCGGCCATATCTCTGATCTCAGTCCTCACACCAATCACACCAAAACTATATTGGAGCTAGCTTATTCACTTTCTGAATTGGGGTGTGTGTGTGTTTGTTTGTGTTTTTGGGGGAGAGAGAGAAAGGCTTTTTCAGGCTATTGAACACAAATAAATGAATAATAGTTTAAAATCCTCAACTAGAAAGAAGGAAAGTTAATGCCCTAACAATTAATATAACAATTACTATTATTACTAAATATGAAATCACTTCCTACATTTTATAGTAACAAATGGACCCTTCCCAATACACATATTATATGTTCTAAATTTATTGTTCATAGTTTTCTTTTTCTTGGAAACCATCATCTAATTTGAAGTAATGCTGTAACCCATCGCTAATTATCCCCCATTTTTACTTTTGTTTTAAATTTTTTTATCTTAACCATCCGATAGTCGATTAATTCCAATCGAATATTGCAAAGCTCATTACATCTATCTTTGTATGGGACCGCTTCTACATTTATCTTGATAATGAAAATAAAATTTGAAAAATCACTAATTTCTCCTAGAAGATAGAAACAAAAGATGAGATATCTTTTAGGAGAGAGGAAAATTTTGTCGGAATAGTTCACAAATGGAAAAAAAGAAAAAAAAGAGTACTTTTCTACTCTTATTGAAAAGATACAAACACACATACAATAAGTGTTTTGTTTTCTTAATTCTATCGAAAAAAATTAAAATAAGTTAAAAGCGACTTTCAGATTAATTTTTTTAATTTTTAGTTACTTTTTTAAAATTTAACCACAATTTTTTATTTTTTCTCAAAATAATACTTAACCTTTGATGTAATGTTGAAGAAAAGCAAAACATATATTATATATAAATATGTGTAATGATGCCCAAATTCATCGTCGAATATGGAAGCCCGATCTTGCGAGGTATTGTCCTGCACCTTGAGACGGTGAGGTTTTGTTCTTTGATGAAAAGGCGCCTCGCAAGGTGAGAGAGGGATTGAAGCTTATAAGCTTGCCAAGTCCCTAGACTCCTTCCGATGTGGGACAAGATATGGTATCATGATAAGCCCCCCAGTCGAGGGACTTGGGAAGAGGCACAGGGCCATCGTTCCTCACAGATGGCGCTATTTGATGATGCCCAAATTCATCGTCAAATATAGAGGCCCGACCCTGCAAGGTATTGTCCCGCACCTTGAGACGGTGGGGTTTTGTCCTTTGATGAAAAAGCGTCTCGCAAGGTGATAGAGGGATTGAAGCTCATAAGTTTGCCAAGTCCCTAGACTCCTTCCGATGTGGGACAAAATATGGTATCATCATAAGCCCCCCAGTCGAGGGACTTGGGAAGAGGCACAGGGCCATCGTATCCCACAGATGGCGCCATTTGATTATGCCAAAATTCGTCGCCGAACATGAAAGCCCGACCCTGCAAGGTATTGTCCCGCACCTTGAGACGATGAGATTTTGTCCTTTGATGAAAAGGCGCCTCACAAGGTGAGAAAGGGATTGAAGCTTATAAGCTCGCCAAGTCCCTAGACTCCTTTCGATGTGGGACAAGATATGGTATCATCAATGTGATGTTGAAAAAATCGCCTTTGATGTCTTCCTCATCATACTTGTATGTTTATTCTTATCTCTTCTTTTTGTGATTTGTTTAAATGATTAATTCATTTATTAGTTTAATCAACTATTTTCTTCTAAGCAAATATCATACGTTGATAAGTTATCAATTAGTGCTTAATTTAATGGAACTGATAAGTAAATTGATGACTGATTATTTAGTTGGCTTAAAGAAATACTTTGGTGTACAATAAGGATAAAGGATTTTCCAAGAATATGTCCATATACTATTATTGCTCCTACAAAATCAAAATGATGATTTTTTAATTTTCTCGATTATGCCGTTATCATGATTAGCACTTCAATGGATATAATTTTCAAGCTATATATTGTGAATCCCGAATAGCTTGTACCTTATCAATTTCTTTAGAAACTACGGTATTTGTTAAATTAAGGTATAGATAAATTGTAATAATATATACATGGGGAATATGCATAAAAATTGACGGATAATTTTTGGGAAATTTAACTTATTCAAATTTTATTTTATCATCACATTTTTTGTGCATATTCTTTTTGATCCTTCACGATTTGTCACTTTTTTCTCTTTTTGATAATTATATTGAAAAAAAAAATGGTGAATGTCACTTTACCCCCGCAAATTATATAAATGGTATCACTTTACTCCCCTCAACTTTAAAAATAAGCACTTTGCCTCCACTACCACCCATGATGACCGTACAAATGGAAGTTGATATCATATTTATAATTTTTTTTATTCATTACCCTTGTCGTTTGATTTTGGTATAGTTTAATCTAACATAACTATTTTACCCTCTTATCTCACACAAAGAAGATTCATTTTAATTTCTTTATTTATAATTCAATCAAAATAAGTTAAATCATAATAGCTTGCAATTGATGGATACTACTTTGAAAATTTCTAAAATTTGAGATGATCAATAATATGGTATCTAAGAATAAGAGTTAAAAAGTGAGAGTTCTCGATCTGTAATGTGGATTTTTGGGTAAATCGAGGAAAAGGGTTTTATGTATGCAACACGTTTATTACTTCTTATTTCCTATTAGAGGGAATATTCCCCCTTTTAGGGGTAATTTTGGTATTTATTTATATAATTCATATGGAATTTGTAGGCTTTAATAAGGTCATTTATATAATTTTAGTTTTAAAATCCTATTTATCCAATGATAATGGATGGTGGAGGGGGCAAAGTACTTATTTTTTAAGTTTAAGAAAATAAAGTGACATTATATATATATATATATATATATATATATGTAGTTTGAGGGGGTAAAGTTGTATTCACCCAAAGAAAAATACATGAATAGAAAGATCATGGCAAATAATTTCTCAAATAATTGAAGAGAAAAAATATTGGCGAAGAAGATATTTCCAATTATATTTGTAATTACCATTATTATCTAGTCAAAGAAAATGATTAGTTAAGACAATAGCGTCTATTTTTATAAGTGTCAAAGTAGGTCCACTTCTGGAAGGCATGCTGATCTTGGCAAGAAAAATCGCATATTTCACGCGTTATGTTTGGGCGAAGATCAGTTCTTGTATAGTTTTAACGCTTGGATTATTGCATGGGGCCATGAATTAATTAATGTTAGCCAGCCATTCATGACATTCGATATACATGTATACATCATTACTTGCGAATGGGACAGTTACACGTGCTTTGCAAATTAATTATATTACATATGATATTGCAAATATTCTTTATTAATATAGTATTAACTTACGTACCCACGATGCAATTTCCTCAACCGGGAATGATAATAATGAAACGTTATACATGGAGTAGTATATTAGCAATTTTACTTAATTTTATTTAATTGGATAACCGTTATATGAAAGGTCTAATTAAAATGATGAAATTAAAGCTTCACAATTATAAAGACCTTGGGTTTGATTCCCCACAAAATATCTGAATTTATTTTCTATTTTGATAGTAATTTTCTTGTTTGTTTAATATGAATAATTTTCCAACAAAAAAAAGAAATAATTTGAATTCTATGTTGAATTATGATGTATTTTAAATTGATATGTAATATAGGAATTATTAATGTAATAGAATGGGAATTCATTTCAATTGATTCAATTTTTATGTGGCCATTTAGTCTAATAATGGAAAAATTACTGATGCTTACAATAAATATCTATTTATATAAATAAATTACACTAGCTGATATTAAATGATATGTTATGAAAATACACACAAATCTAAAGCAAAAATAAAATAAGACTAAGATTTACCTGATTCACCCAAGTCCAGATGTAACATTTCCCATCATAACATACTGAAATATATAATTAAGTTGTACACAAAAAAAAAAAATAAATAAATAAAAATAGGAGGTAAAGTTGATGAGAAGGTGTCGGCAAGGACACCTTAGCCCACTTTCATTAACCTTCCAACCCATCCAACATATAGCTAGTTAGATATTTAATAAGCGTCATAAATATGTTTCCTCATAAATTTTAGGGTTAATTGCAATTTTGAGATGTAAATGTATTTTTATCCAATTTTAATACCATTCGTTTTAAATTTTTTAATTTTAGTCCCATATGTTTCAATTTTTTCAAATTTGATCACATATGTTTTAAATTTTCACAAATTTGGGACATTTCTGAAATTCCGTATAATCTTTAACGGCGAAGGTACTCACGGCTCACGTGGCTGTTAAATCCCATATTTTTCAAATTTTTGCAAAGTCCCAAAATTGTAAAATTTTGAAACGTATGGGATCGAAATTGAGAAAATTAAAACAAATGGGACTGAATTTTGATCCCCTGTGAGGCGCGTGTGCCTTCGCCGTTAAAGATTAGACAAAATTTCAGAAAAGTACCAAAATTACAAAAAGTCGAAACATACGGGACCAAAATTGAGAACATTGAAAGGAATAGAATCAAAATTCGATAAATGCACACATATAGGACCAAAATTGCAATTAACCCTAAATTCTACAAAAGAAAGTCCTAGTTTCTGCGAGTGTTGGCTGGGTTAAATAAATATGTGTTCCCTCATGAATTCTTTAAAAAAAAATTACAATTCAAGTTTCTGCAAATATACTTGCTCGCACCATTTTCGCATCTCTAACAAAATTACAAAACAAGAAAAATATGGACAAATAACATATTTGAATTTAAATATGTGTCGTTACAATCTCTAAAAAAAATATATATTAATTATCTGATTCTTCTCTCTAAAACTTTGATTCAAGGACTCAATATTTGTTCTTGAATCGATTCCTTGGTGAAAATTTGATGTCCCAAGAAAGGCGTCGACCTTTATAGCAGCAATACTTTGTTGTGGGAAAAACATGGAATTTGAGCGTATGATTTGATCTTGTTTGGTCCGGGCCCGTTTTGTGAACCACATTGCCACTATTCATAGGCACAAGATGGGTCTTTAACCTGTATGCCTCCTTCTTGGACTTGGGCTTGGCCTTAGAGATAATTTGATTTCGCTATTTTATTGATGGGCCCAATCAACTATTCTAGCCCCATTAACTAATCCAAAATAAAATAAAATTTTGTTATGCATTTGGAATTAATCAATTCATGAAGCCCCAACTCTGTATGGACTTAAAATTGGTACTCAATTAAATAGCCAATTTGTTTGGGCTATTAGTTAGTAATTTATCCCAATTTTTAGTGTCAACAATATTATATATACATGTATGTGATGTTGAAAAAATCACCTTTGGTGTCTTCCCTCTTATCTCTCCTTTTTGTGATTTGTTTAAATGATTAATTCATTTATTAGTTTAATCAACTATTTTCTTCTAAACAAATATCATACATTGATAAGTTACCAATTAGTGTTTAATTTAATGGAACTGATAAGTAAATTAATGACTGATTATTTAGTTGGCTTTAAGAAATACTTTGGTGTACAGTAAGGATAAAGATTTTTCCAAGAATATATCCATCTACTATTATTGCTCCTACAAAATCAAAATGATGATTTTTTAATTTTCTCGATTATTCCATTATCATGATTAGCACTTCCAAGGGAAATAACTTTCAAGCTCTATGTTGCGAATCCCGATTAGCTTGTACCTTGTCAAATTCTTATTCTTTAGAAACTGGATACTTGTTAAATTAAGGTTTAGATGAATTGTAATGGTATGTGTGTGTATATATATATATATGGGGAATATGCATACAAATTGACGGATAATTTTTGGGAAAGAATTTTATTTAACTTGTTCAAATTTTATTTTATCATCACATTTTTTGTGCATTTTCTTTTTTGATTCTTTTTACTTAATTCTTAAGCTATTTTTTCATACACAATTAACATTCAATCTTCATTTTTTCTTCCAATGAATATTTAAAAAATGAATATTGTAATCGACGGGGCCATACTAGTCTTCCAATGGGGAAATATTTTGAATACTGTTTCGTGCCCCAGGACCACGAATAGTAAATAGATATGAAAGGTTTAATTCAAATGACGAAATTAAGGCCTGGGTTTGATTCCCCACGAAATGTCTGAATTTATTTTCTACTTTAATAATAGTTTTCTTATTTGTTTAATATGAAATAATTTGAATTCTACGTTGAATTATAATGTATATTAAATTGATATATAATATAGGAATTTTTAATGTAATTGAATGGGAATTCATTTCAATTGATTTAATTTTAATGTGGCCACTTAGTCTAATAGTTGGAAAACTACTAATGTTTGAAAAGGGTTCGGACTCAGACTTTGGACTATAGAAACAAAAAGTCAAACAGTATGGGCTTGACGTGTTTCTTGCCAAAGGCATTGTAAATAGAGTATGAATACAACACTGGAGAAGCAAGCACATTTATTTTAGCTTCTTTGATTCGTTGCCCTTCTCAAAATTGAAAAATGTTCATGGCAAATATGGTGGTTTATATTAGTTAAATTTATAGTTATATTTAGATTTTAGCCTCATAATTGAAGACTGTTTTTTGCCGGGTGATAAGCTTACTTTTGTGAAGGGGAAGCTTGTGTAGAAGAATGCTGAGAAGAAGATTAGGGAGGTTGGCGGAGGGGCTGTGCTCATCGCCTAATTAGGATTTTTTTTTTGTATGATTTACTATTGAAATTTGAAATATGTACAATGAAGAAAGAAGAAATGAGACAAAATGATTACGTGGTTCGGCTAATTCAACCTACATCCGTGGGACAGCAGGTCACAGGGCTAAAACATATATACACGTTCTCTATTGATTTTTGTTTATAATAAACACTTATGTATATAAGCAAATTACATTAGCTGATATTAAATTGTATGTTATGAAAATAAATTGAAATCGAAAGCAAAAATAAAACAACACCAAGATCTAAAAAATTATCTCATACTATCTATTTTTCTCTTTTAGTTCACCAATACATGTGATGCATATTGATGAGTGGATGAGAAGATGTAATACATTTATGTAATAGATGATCTGAATTGCACCCTAGTCTGGATTACATCCACGGGCAAGAAAGAGGGAAATTTTTACTATCTTGAAAGAGGTGCAAAATGGAGTCACAATGGTGGCATAAATTCAAATAAAAGTTGAGTCATTGTTTATGATCTATGTTCTTTGTCATGTTTCTTATATTTCTTGAACTTGATCTTCCTCAGTTGCTGCCAAGATGTGGGATGTATATGGTTTGTAGTTATGACTTATGATCATATACTTGCTTCATGATCTAGAATCTACCAAATGAAAACTTCATTCTCGATTATGCAAGAATTTTATGAAAGCCTTTCACTATGATTTTTTGTTCCTAATTTGTTGGCCTAATTCTTTTTTATTATCGATTCAATCTTTGATATTCTTCGATTCTATTTTATCTCTTTAACAAGTTTAGAAATGGACACAAAAGTGACTTTCTTTTTATAATAGTATAAAAATATATACACTTGAATTTTAATCAATTAAATTATTAATATTTATTATATTTTCTATATGAATTATTTTTAATACTTATTAGATTTAACATCTTTTAAGAACAAAATAATTTAATGTAAGTGTTAAGACTGATATTTCTGGTCTAAAGAGTAGTCAAACACGTTTCTTGTTATTCAGTTTTGCAGAGTAGCACTTTTATTAGTGACTCACGTTTTTTCTCTTGTTCTCACGTTTTTCTTCTTTTAGGAAAGTTGTTAGAGGGTTGGTTACTTAGCTTTCCTTTTAAGCAAACTCTGTACTCTCTTTTCATTCAATTCCTTTCTAATGAGAAAATATCCAGAAAAGGTTCCACAAATTTTTGCTCTCTAAATCTGAACATGGTATCAGAGCTCTCTCGGTCTTGGCCTGTGTGAAGAACTAGAGATCGAAGATGGCAGATCCAAATCGTACTCAGCAACTTATTAAGACTACAAATGTGAATAATGGAGATTCACTTTGTTTGCACTCCTCAGATAGTCCAGGTATGATCTTGGTGTCATCTCCCCTAAATGGAAACAACTATCTTAGTTGGAGTAGATCGATGCGAATTGCATTGGGTGCTAAGGAGAAATTAGGCTTTATAGATGGGAGACGTACAAAACCAGGTGAGAACTCAACTGAGCTTGACCAGTGGAATAGGGTGGACTGTATGGTACAGTCGTGGATCCTTAATTCCATCTTAAAGGACATGGTAGATGCTTTTTTATTTACTTCATCAGCTAAGGAACTTTGGGAAGAGCTTGAAGCTCATTTTGGAGAATGTAATGGTCCCTTACTCTACCAGATTCAGAGGGAGATAAGCTCGGTATCACAGGGAAGTCAATCCGTGGCACAGTACTATATAAAACTGAAGAAGTTGTGGGATGAACTACACTGTTTGTTACCTGTTCCAAAGTGTACATGTGGAGCAGGGAAGCAAATTGCTGATTACACCTCCTCTGAACATTTAATCCAATTTTTGATGGGACTACATGATAGCTATGACCACATAAGAAATCAAATTCTGCTTATGGAGCCTCTTCCTACGGTCAATAAGGCTTAGTCCTTAGTTTTAAGGGTGGAAAAGCAAAGAGAGGTACACACTGTCTTCACAGAGAATTTTGAACAGAATGCTATGATGGCAACTGGGGGAAATTTTAAGAAGCCAAGCAACAATACTGGTGAGGGTTATAATTCGAAGAAACCTGGGTTTCTCAAGAGAGGAAACTTTGACAGAAAGGCTGATAAGTCCAACTTGATGTGCACAAATTGCTACATTGGGCACACCAAAGAAACATGCTTCAAACTTCATGGAACACCAGATTGGTATAAAGAATTGATGGAGAATAGGAAGAAGATGGGATACAAGAATGTAGTTAATGCAGTAGATGTAGGTAAAGAGAAACCAGTTGTGAGAGAAGATGACATGTCAGGAGAGCTCAGTCAAAAAATACACAACATGATACAACTGGAGATGGGGAAGTTGTTACAGGGAAGAGGTATTGGAGATCCTGCATCTGTGAACATGACACACTTCACAGATTTTGCAGGTATTTCTTCTTTGCATTTTGTCTTTAATGCTATTGATCTATTAGGGCTAGATGCATGGATAGTGGACACTGGAGCATCCAATCATATGTGCCATGATATCAAGTTATTTTCACAGTCAGCTCCAGTTAAAACAATAACTCCCATATACTTGCCTGATGGTACTGTGAAAATGGTACAACATATAGGAGATGTTCATTTGAGTAAAGAAATTATTCTTTCCCAAACTTTGCATGTCCCATCCTTCAAATACAACCTGCTATCAGTTAATAAGCTCTCCAGTTCTAACTCTGTCAAGTTCCTATTCTTTCCCACTCACTGTGTTTTGCAGGGCCTTGACACAGGGCAGATCTTGGCAGTTGGGAGAGTGATTGGAAGGCTCTATGTCTTGGACTCAAATAGTTTCCATAGAGATTTGTTATCTTTTCATTCTCATCATTGTAATAGCAGCTTTGTTTTTCCTGATAGTGATATTTTGGACCAAGATCTCTCTCTTTGGCACAAGAGACTTGGCCATTCCTCTTATACTACCTTGTCACATTTATATTTTCTGAAACATAGCAATGAAAGAAGTTTCATTCCTTGTGACATTTGTCCCATGGCTAAGCAGCATAGATTGAGCTTTACTTGTAGTCAAACACAAGCTCTAAGTTCTTTTGATTTAATACACCTTGATGTGTGGGGACCATATCAACAAGCTTCTATGACTGGTGCACATTATTTTTTAACGATTGTGGATGATCACAGTCGAGCAACTTGGGTGTTCCTCTTGTCACACAAAACACAAGTCCTAGGATCTTTGTCTCACTTCTTTCAAATGGTCCAAACTCAGTTTCATAAAACTATCAAACAAGTTAGGACTGATAACGGCACAGAATTCCTGAACCGAGATTGCCAAACCTTGTTTGCTTCTGCTGGAACTTTACATCAGAAATCAACTCCTTACACCCCACAACAGAATGGTGTGGTGGAAAGGAAGCATAGGCACATTTTGGAGTTAGCTAGGGCACTCTTGTTTCAAGCTCATTTGCCTACTAAATTCTGGGGGGAATCGGTCCTTATGGCTGCACACTTGATCAACAGGCTTCCTTCTGCTCAATTGAAGTGGAAAACACCTTTTGAACTTCTTTATGGCAAAGTACCAGATTATGCAAATTTAAAGGTTTTTGGTTGCTTATGCTATGCTACAAATGTTGTACATCATAAAGATAAATTCCACCCTAGAGCACTTAAATGTGTGTTTCTGGGTTTTAGTCAAGGTCAAAAAGGGTATAAGGTGTATGATCTTGATTCTCATAAAGTGTTTGTGTCTAGAGATGTTATCTTCCATGAGAACATTTTTCCCTATTCTGATGATCAAGCTATTTCTACTCCTTTGCCGATTCCTATTTCAAAAAATCCTTCTTCTGCTCACACTTTGCTACCTCGCCCTTCTGATTCATCTTCTAATCCTTTACATACTTCCTGTGCTCCTCCAAGACAAAGCACCAGGACTAGAAAACCACCATCTTGGCTCAATGATTATGTCTCAGCAGTGATCCAGTCACCTACACCTGCCAAGGTCTGCTCAACTGATCAGGTCAGTATGTGTGCTACTTATCCTATTAACACCTTTCCATACATCACTCCTAAGAACTTTAAACCTGAGTATTTGGCTTTCATGGCTAATGTGTCAAGCACGGTTGAACCAAAATCCTATAAGCAAGCTTATACTAAGTTAGAATGGGTTGATGCTATGCAAGCGGAGTTGAAGGCTCTTGAAACAAATCAAACTTGGGTTTTAACTGACCTGCCCAAAGGAAAAAAACCCATAGGCCGTGAGTGGGTTTTTAAAATCAAATATGCTCCTGATGGGACGGTGGATAGATGCAAGGCTCGGCTGGTGGCTAAGGGATATAGTCAAATTGAAGGCATAGATTACACTGAGTCTTTTTCACCAGTTGCAAAACTGGTTCCTGTCCGACTTCTCATAGCTTTGGCAACCATTAACAATTGGCCCTTGCACCAGCTGGACATCAACAATGCTTTTCTCCATGGATTTCTCCACGAAGAGGTGTATATGACTCCTCCAGAGGGCTATACAAAAGCTAAGGAGGGACAAGTTTGTAAGCTGGTCAGATCTTTATATGGGCTTAAACAAGCCTCTAGAGAATGGAATGCTGAGTTTAGTGGTAAGTTGCAGCAGTATGGTTTTATCCAGTCGAACAATGATCACTGCTTGTTCACCTATACTTCTGATGATTTTTTCCTTGCTCTTCTTGTCTATGTTGATGATGTGCTCTTGACTGGCACAAGTGAGTTGGCCATTCGGGATGTGAAGGCTTACTTGCATGATCAATTTACAATCAAGGATATTGGTTATGCCAGGTATTTTTTGGGCATTGAGATTGCCAGGTCATCCTCTGGCACCTATCTCAATCAAAGGAAATACATATTGGATATACTTCAAGATGTTGGATTGGTTGGAGCTAAGCTTACTTCTGTCCCTCTTACTAAGGGGCACAATCTAAGTGACTCTAATAGTCCTTTACTTCTAACACCTGATCAATATAGGCGCTTGGTGGGAAGATTGTTATATTTGAACATGACTAGGCCGGACATCACGTATGCAACACAGCAAAAGCTCACTGGAATGTAGCTCTTCATGTGCTGCGTTATCTAAAAGGTTGTCCTTCCCTTGGTCTTTTTTATTCTTCCTCGAGCTCTGCCAGTCTCCAAGCTTATTGCGATGCGGATTGGGCGTCATGCCTTGATACTCGAAGGTCAGTTACTGGGTTTTGTGTTTTCTTGGGCACCTCTCTTATTTCTTGGAAGACAAAGAAGCAGGTGACAGTCTCCAGGTCTACTTTTGAGGCTGAATATCGCAGTATGGGCTCCACCGTTTGTGAATTACAGTGGCTGTCTTATCTATTACGAGATCTTGGTGTTCCGATTCATCAGCCGATTCCTCTCTTTTGTGATAATCAGGCCGCACTCCATATCACGGCCAATCCAGAGTTTCATGAGCGGACAAAACACTTGGATATTGACTGTCATGTTGTTCGTAATCAGTACAAGAGTGGTTTTATCCTTCCTCACACGTGGCCTCAGCTTCTCAGCTTGCGGATGTCTTTACTAAGCTGCTCCCGGCTTCTCGTTTTGCTGATATCTTGTCCAAGTTGGGATTGGTTGATCTTCACCAATCTCCAACTTGAGGGGGGGGATGTTAAGACTGATATTTCTGGTCTAAAGAGTAGTCAAACACATTTCTTGTTATTCAGTTTTGCAGAGTAGCACTTTTATTAGTGACTCACGTTTTTTCTCTTGCTCTCACGTTTTTCTTCTTTTAGCAAAGTTGTTAGAGGGTTAGTTACTTAGCTTTCCTTTTAAGCAGACTCTGTACTCTCTTTTCATTCAATTCCTTTCTAATGAGAAAATATCCAGAAAAGGTTCCACAAATTTTTGCTCTCTAAATCTGAACAGTAAGAATAAAAATTAAATTTCAATTTAATTTCATTCAAAAATTAAAGAAACAATTCCACCCAAAAAAATAAAAGGTTAAAGAAACAAGAAATATGATTTTCTATGGCATATTTCGTATCGTAAATGCGTTGAATAACTTAGCCCATTGCCGTCATTATTAAATGGATATCTCTCTCTTTATATAGATGATCAAATAATCATTCATTCAGACATCTCCTTAATAATCATATTTGACAGCTTTGATAAGTTTGAGGGCTTGAGAGGAGGCAACGTTTTCAAGGTTTGAAAAAATTGAGAGTCGAGAAATACTTAAGATATATAATTCTTGTGAAAGAACTATAAGATTATTCTTTTGAGGTTTTGGATTTAATTAGAAAATATTTTTTTTTAAATATTGTAACTCTCTGAAAATTTTATTATAGTGTAATTTCTCCTTGTCTAGGAATGTAGGTTTGTTATTAGCCGAACCATATAAATATTGTGTCATTTTAATTTTCGTTTGTTTTATTATCAAATTATTGTCGTTTTTTTAAATAAATGTACTACTTGATCCGAGTGCTAGCCTAACATGTTGTTTCCTGGCGGAAAGAGATCTTCACTTGGGCTCAAAGTTATTTTGTTGTTGATGAGTGGGTTCATGGGCTGTTCTTGCTGCAGGAGGGATTTTGTAGTTTTTGAAACTCGCCAGGGGGATAACTGTAATTTTGGAACCAAGTTAAAGAGGCAGATTTCAGAGCTTGTGGATCGATCTCACCACAAACACAGCTGCTATTTTACAACTCAGGCACCACAGTATTTTGCGGGCTTATCCTTGAATAAACTATGTCGTTGCTACTGTTATAACCGTTCATTGTTTGACATTTATTGGCAGAATGTGAATTTCGACTTACTCGAGCAGACTGTTATAAAATATTTCTTAGAAACACCTTATTTTTTAGAATTGATGCAAAGATGTTTTCAAAAACAATTCTGAATAGGTACAAAGATGTTTTCAGAAACAGTTTTTGTGTTTCCTCAACTCAAATGAAAGAATGAGTTCTTAAACTTACCATAGATAAAGTGTCGGAAAATAAATATAAGAAAATAATATATAAAATAACAAATTGTTTTATTTAAAATTTTAAAGTAAAAATATTTTAGTATTTTTTTTTATAAGTAACTCAAAATTTAAAAGATATACAAATTAATAAAACTCTATTGATAGATAATATTAATTAAGAAAAATTAAGATTATTTAATTACCGTATAATTTTTTCTGGTAAATGAGACTAATTTATAGTCAGTAATTTTTAGTTATAACTTTTATTGTTTAGTAGACTTTAAAAATAAAAAAATTATTTTGTGATTCCATTTAAAGATTTAAAAGCGAAGAGAATAATACATAACAACTTTCATTGTTTCAAATTAATATAATTCTTTCTTAATTATAAGAACTACACTTCCACAGGTATTTCCTTTTGTGTTATTTATGTTTTAAAATAATTTCATCCAAACCCATTTTGCAAGTATTAGTTTCATTATTATTTTTCAAAACCACCACCCAAAGAGCTTTCTGCATTTTAAGAAAACTAAAAAATGCATTTTACAGAATTGTTCCACTAAGTTGTTTTATTGTTCAATCAAAACAAAAACAATCCAAACGCACCCTAAATAATACAAACATTATGCATTGAGTACGTAAATCATATTACCGCTAAAATGCCCAAAGTTATTCAAATGTGAAACACTGAAGTTGTTCCGAGTATAACTCGTGCGTAAGAGAAGCTTGAGCCAGCAAGAGCAGAGATGAGAAAAATCCCATGGCTGCCTCGGGTGTTTCTTCTTTATTTTTGAGAGCCTCTTTTACGCCCTAATCTGAAATATTAGAATTGTCAATAAGTAATGCTAAACATTAGTACGAGTTAGTGAGGTACGACTCTTGTCTTAGCTCCTATACTTATCAATTATCATATGTATCTATACTATTATTAAAAAAAAATTATTTTTGTCTCACAAATAGTAATTTTTTTTATGTGATTTTACAAAAATTTGTCCTTTAATTTTATGTGAAATAAATAAAGACATATAAAATTATGGCTAAAATTGAAAATTCCCATGAAATCAATGCAATTTGGATACCAAATTTTGACGTATCAATTTTATCCTTTTAATTAGTAAACATATTCAATGAAAAAAAACAAATAAAAAGGTCATTATTGTAATATTATATCCAATTTGAAAATACATATTCTCAAACCACAAAACCACTTTCTCCATCATCTTAGTTTGTGGGAGTTAAAATTCATATTTAATAAATAATTTTTTTAAATGGACAATTAATGCTTTTGATTATATATCTCTAATAAATTATTTCAAATAGTTCTCAAAAAAGTATTATCATGAAAGAATTTAATAATATATTTATATTCTAATCCTAAAAAATTTAAGTACAAAAGTAAAATATATAATTTGTATAATTTGCACATGCGTATAGTGTGCGGCACTGCTAGTATATATATAAAGGGAAATACTACAGTACGAGTGAATTTCGCTAGGTTTACCGTCTAACCCTATATTATGGACAATTACACTCATCTCCTTTAAATTTAGGTGAAATTACCACCACCACCCTAACATTTGTCGCCGTTTAACAAAAAAATTCAATCTATTAATAATTTTCGGAATTGCAAATAACTTTCACGCATCATAATAGTCACCCCAATCGTTAAGAGATTCGATTCGTCAAACCAGACAAAATCCATCAATTAATTTTGTGCTACCACCAACTATTGCGAAATAATTTTATTTTATACCATAACAACCACGACCAAGCATCACTATACAATTCGACATTACCACTACTTTTTGTCTTTCCAAATTAGCTTTATATATGCATTCTATATCTTGAACTTGTCATGATCATATGAATTTCATCTCAAAACATCACCAAAAATACAAGAAATACAACTCACGATTACGTCTCGCTATGATGAAGGATCAATTTCGTCAAACTTATGAATACTTTAGGGGGCTATTTTTAATTTTTTGAAACAAAAGAGTGTTATTTGTAATATCACTTAAACTCAAAGATGTGGAAGCAATTATCCATGGCTGCTGCGGCTATTATTATTATTATTATTATTATTATTATTATTATTATTATTATTATCCTTAAAGTTTCTCGGAGTGTTTGAATCTACCAAAATATCCCTTCAACATTGTTCTTTTTGAGGGTAAGATCATGTCAACCGATATAGATATTATTTTCTCAAAATTAGGCTTCATTCCAACTAAAATTTGTCGAAGAATTGGAAATTTGGAAAAGAAACAATTGCAAAAGTGGAGAAAATAATATAAACAAGAAACAATCTTCTCTAACTTCTAATGTAATTTCAGGTATTCATTTAATTTTTTTGTATTTATTAAAATATTAATATTACAAAATTACAGAGAATAAAAACTATAATAGCATTCCAAAAGAAGTTTACCTTCAATATTTATATGTCACCTTACTTTTTTTTAGGAAGAAGTGGCAATATAATAACTGAAGGAGAATTTGAAAGCAATTAAATTTTGGAACGGTAGAATAAAAATCAAACGAAATTAAAGCTAAGGTTCCTGTTGTTGCAAAACATGGAAAACCACGTGGGACTATTTCTGTATTTCATTCATCTAATCAACAATATCAAACGTTTAGTTGGAGTAATTTAAATAAAAATATTACTAAGTTAAACACTAATCAAGTAATTTATCCATTCAAATTCAAGTCTTCTAATAAATAATTAAGAGATAGTAAAATTCTCATGCATCGATGATAAGCAATTGAAAGCCACAAGTGATCGTTTACCTGGTTACACGGCGATCGAGAGGTTCTAAACTTCTAATCATCCAATGAAGAAAAGAGATCAACTTTAATTGGCCCACGTTCTACATCCTTTCGATTTTTATTTATCTTTTGAGCTGAATCCATAACAGATGAGTTGCAATCTTCCACCTCTATCGTTCTGAGAGTTGTAATGTCCGCAAATTCTGAAGGGAACTCCTGGAGTTTGTAACAATGCCTAATAATGAGGGACTTTAGCTCTGGGAAGGAACCATCGGCCAATATCCACTTCTCCAAATCCATGTCTTCCAACAACAGGAACCGTAGCCAGGGAAATTCATCTTCCTTCACTTCCCACTCAGGGCCCCGAAAGGAATAGCTCCTCAATTTGAGCCATGTAAGATACGGCAATGTAGCAATGGCCCTCATATATTCCCAAGGAAATCCACATCCGCTCAAACTTAGCTTCACAAGACTATGAGGGAAAACAGGAATCGATGATGAAACAACTTGATGAGACCCCATATCAGGATGCATAACAACACATTTAAATCTTTGAAGCCCATCGAGGATATCAAGATGACTAAAAAAGCTCAATGATGATTCATCTTCTAATGGTGATTCGATTCGGATTCTTAATCGCTTAAGCTTTCTGAGCCTTTCAAGAATGTGCTTGGTACAACTATGGGAACCAACATCTGAAAGGGTAACAATGTGTTCTAGAAGAAGAAGATTAGTATCGGAAGGAAGATCTGGTAGATCGCTTCCCATGACTTGCAGATGCCTCAATTCTTTCATATTCCAAATCTCCATTGGCAGATATGAAGGAGCTCCTGTGCGTTTCACGCTGAGATAACGTAAAACAATTAAGATTTGAAGGTTCTGCAGCTTGCACACTGCTACTGGAAGTTCTCCATTATAGCTCAAGGCAAGGTACCTCAATTGAAGTAATTTGAGAATTTCGGATGGGAAAGTGTAGAAGCGGATTTTGGGAGCATCCAATACCTTGAGCAGCTTGAAATCTAACCACGACTGCAGTGGATATTGATGTTCTGGACCCATATAAAGAAGAGAACGCACGGATGAAATTGATGCGTTTGAGTTGTAGGTGGACATATCTTTGATGAAATGGTGGATGTTCTTCCAGATGCACAACAAGCGCTGCTGACTATATGTACTTTTCTCCTGCAGAAAAACATTATTCGTATCCTTACTTATGACAAGGAAGAATTTCTCCTCCTCACCTTTTCTCACAATGAACTCATGAAACACTTCTTCAGTAAATTTGAGTCTGTATTGAAAGTCCTTGAAGGAATAACGAACAAGATCTCTCCTATGAAGCTCTTCCAAATAACGAGAGGCTTGATTTTCTAAGGGTCGAAATGCCTTGGGTCTTTGAAAAAATCGTTCTGAAATTAATAGGTTGATGACTTTGAATAGAGAAATCTCATAATCAAATGGGAACATCGCAATATAGAGAAGAGATAATTTTAACTCTGGCGGCAAGTGCCTGTAAGTTAAAGATATAACTGCTTCTGTGAGGTCAACATATTTCTTACAGGTACTGATTGACGACAGTGCTATCTCCCAATTTTCTGAACTTAGTTCGGCACATGCGAGTAGTTTTCCAATAATGACAACTGCTAAAGGGAGCCCTCTGCAACTCCAGGCGATATCCTTTGCAATAACAAAAAATTCTAACGGCAATCGTTCATCATCGAAGGCTAAGTTTTCAAGCAGAGCCAAGGTATCCTTATCACTCAGGCGATCCAATTGATGAGGAGGAGCTGGTGCCACATTCATATTCCTAGTTGCGAGCAGAATCCGACTTCCATTGTCGTAGTCAGGTAATACTTGTTTCAAATCATTCCAAACTACAATATCACGAATATTATCGAATACAGCGAGATACCTCTTATTCTTTAAAACATTATACACATACTTTGCCAATTGCTCATCTGTCATGTAACGGAACCATTCGCCTCGTTTCTTCATGGATTCCAAAAGACGCAACAAGACATCTCGTTTGTGATATTCAGTAGGTACCTTAACCCAACAAGTAATAAAAAAATGCTCACGAATCGATAGATCCTCAAAAACATGCCGAGCGAGGGCAGTCTTACCCATTCCAGGAATCCCAACTATTGGGACAACTTGAAGACTGGCAGATCCGGTTATCAACCGATCCTTGAGTTGAATTATGTCTTCACTCCGTCCAATTAATATCTGATTCGTTCGCGAACAGTCAAAATGTGGTCTCCACGCCAAAAATGGTATTTGCCGGTCCAAGGTCAGATGATTGAACTCCTCTTTCGTCATTTCGACAATGGAGTTGATTTTTTCTATTACTCTCTCCAAGTCCCCGCAGAAGCTCTGGCTGATTTCAGCTTCTAATGATATGTGGGAGTCGATAATGTCTTCGGCTTCATAAATCGCATCTCTGATTCGGGTTTCAAAATCACTTTTAATCTCTGGGTTTTTCTTAAGAAAATATTTCAACGCATAGACTCCTTGGAGAATTTCTATTCGTAACTCTGGATAGTTTGGTGTGTTTGAGAATTGATGATTAGAACCCAAAAGGGAGCTTAGTGTGTTCAAAACAGAAACGGCCGCAGCGTGGGCTGCCATATCTCTAATCTCACTCCTCACACTTACACTCAAAAACAAGAAAAAGAAAAAAAAGGAAGGGAAGGATGGAGCGAGCTTATTTGCTTTCTGAATTAGTGTGTGCGTTTGTGTGTTTTGGGAAGAGGGGAGAGAGAGAGGCTTTCTCAGACCATAGAACACAAATAAATGAATAATAGTTTAAAATCCTCAACTAGAAAGAAGGAAAGTTAATGCCCTCACCAGGCCAGATATGTAACAATTAATATAACAATTACTATTATTATTAAATATGAAATCACTTCCTAAATTTTATATTAACAAATGGACGCTTCCCAATACACATATTATATGTTCTAAAATTATTGTTCATAGTTTTCTTTTTCTTGGAAACCATCATCTAATTTGAAGTAATGCTGTAACCCACCGCTAATTATCCCTCATTTTGACTTTTTTTTAAAATTTTTTTGTCTTAACCATCCGATAGCCGATTAATTCCAATCGAATATTGCAAAGCTCATTACGAGGATGATCCTCCTAACCCAATTACTCTATTCACAATTCAAACTTTAAATATTGCTTAAGAGATTTAACGCTTCATCCCACTAAAATAATCGGTAGTTGGTCTCAATTTTTACTTTCTGAAAATAATAGTCAAAAAAAATACATGTATATATCTTGTACTTTCTTAATTCTCTTGCATAATTATTTTATGTTCAATTAAATGGGAACATTTCTTGAACTGTAGGAAGTACGTTTACTATTAATAATTAATTATAATAAATTTCCATGTAAGTCCAATTTACCTCTTGGTATGCTAATTTTTAAATTTTAATTTGTATAGCTTTCATTTTAAAAGTGTTGGTTAGGTATATATGAAAGGGCGAAAAAAAGTCAAGAAGACTCCAAAGGATATTAATAATAAAATCATTAGTTCACATGCACCATTGAATTACGGAATTAAACTAATATTATATGGTTCACCCAAATTCAGGTGCAACATTTCCCATCGTTGCATAGTATGATATATAATTAAGTTCTACCCAACAAAAAAAAAAAAAAAAAAAAAAGAGGAGCAAAAGCTGGTGAAAAGTTGTCGGCAAGGAAACTTTTGGCCCTCCTTCGTTAATCTTTGATGTGATGTTGAAGAAGAGCCAAAAATATATTATATATACATATATGTAATGTGGAAAGAATCACCTTTGGTGTCTTCCTCATCATACTTGTATGTTTATTCTTCTCTCTTCTTTTTGTGATTTGTTTAAATGATTAATTCATTTATTAGTTTAATCAACTATTTTCTTCTAATCTTATATATTATACATTGATAAGTTACCAATTAGTGCTTAATTTAATGGAACTGATAAGCAAATTAATGACGGACTATTTAGTTGGCTTAAAGAAATACTTTGGTGTACAATAAGGATAAAGAATTTTCCAAGAATATGTCCATCTACTATTGTTGCTCCTACAAAATCAAAATGATGATTTTTTAATTTTCTCGATTATGCCATTATCGTGATTAGCACTTCAATGGATATAATTTTCAATCTGTATATTGTGAATCCCGAATAGCTTGTACCTTATCAAATTCTTTCGAAACTACGGTATTTGTTAAATTAAGGTATACATAAATTGTAATAGTATGTATATGGGGAATATGCATAAAAATTTACGGATAATTTTTGGGAAAGAATTTTATTTAACTTATTCAAATTTTATTTTATCATCACATTTTTTGTGCATTTTCATTTTTTGATCCTTTTTACTTAATTCTTAAGCCATTTTTTCTTGCACAATTAACATTCAATCTTCATTTTTTCTTCCAATGAATATATTAAAAATGAATATTGTAATCGACGGGGCCACACTAGTTTTCCAATGGGAAATATTTTGAATACTGTTTCAATGCCCAAGGACCACGAAAAATAAATAAATATGAAGGTCTAATTCAGATGACGAAATTAAGGCCTCACAATTATGAAGGCTTTGGGTTTGATTCCCCACAAAATATTTGAATTTATTTTCTATTTTGATAGTAGTTTTCTTGTTTGTTTAATATGAAATAATTTTCCAACCAAAAAAAATATATATGAAATAATTTGAATTGTACCTTGAATTATGGTGTATATTAAATTGATATGTAATATAGAAATTATTAATATAATCGAATGGGAATTCATTTCAATTGATTCAATTTTTATGTGGTCCCTTAGTCTAATAGTTGGAAAACTACTGACGTTTAAAAGGGGTTCGGACTCGGACTTTGGACTATAGAAATATGAAACCGTTTCCACATTTTACATTAACAAATGGACCCGTCCAAATATACATATTATATGTTATAAATTCATTGTTTATAGTTTTCTTTGTCTTGAAAAACCTTCATCTAATTTGCAGTATTGCTGTGGCCCACTGCTAATTATCCCCGACTTTTACTTATTTTTTTTTTAAATTTTTTGGTCTTAGTCATTCAGTGGCCGATTAATTCGGATTAAATACTACAAAGCTCATTACAAGACTATCCTCCCAACCTAATTACTCCATTCAAAATTTCAAATTTAAATTTTAAAATTTTCTTAAAAAATCTAACACCTTATCCCACCAGAAGTTGGTCTCCACTTTTACTTTTTGAAGATATTAGTTGAAAAAAATACATGTATATATCTTGTACTCTCTTAACTCTCTTGTGTAATTATTATATGTTCAGTTAATTGGGAGCATTACTTGAATTGTAGGAAGTACGTTTACTATTAATAATTAATTATAGTAAATTCCCATGTAAGTCCAGTTTATTTCTTGGTAAGCTAATTTTTAGATTTTAATTTGTATGCACGAAGGTTTGATTTCAAAAGTGTTGGTTAGGTACATGCAAAAAGAAAAAAGTCAACAAGACTCCAAAGGATATTAATAAGAAAACCATTAGTTTACATGAACCATTAAATTGTGTAATTAAATTAATATTATTTGTTAATCTCGAAACACCAAATTGAAAAAGCTGATAGTAATGTTAACCATATAAAACTAAGCAGTCTAAGCCTTAATTAGTAATTACACATTACTTCCACAAAAAGTTGAGGTATATGCTAATGAAAGAGAGAAATGCAAAACTGATCCCAAAATATCTGCCTTTGTATGGGACCGCTGCTACATTTATGTTGATAATGGAAATAAAATTTGAAAAACCACCAATTTCTCCTAGAAGATAGAAACAAAAGATGAGATATCTTTTAGGAGAGATAAAAATTTTGTTAGAATAGTTTACAAATGAAAAAAAAGAGAAAAAAAGAGTGCTTTTCTACTCCTATTGAAAAGATGCAGGCACACATATAGTACGTTTATTCTTATCTCTTCTTTTTGTGATGTTGAAAAAATCACCTTTGATGTCTTCCTCATCATACTAGTATGTTTTTTCTTATCTCTTCTTTTTGTGATTTGTTTAAATCACCTTTGATGTCTTCCACATTTTATGATGTACAGACACGCTTAAAAATGACTTCATGCAGTATCGGATAAGGATACAGCTCCGACACGGCCCGACAAATATCCGACACGGTAAAAATGTGTTCGAAAATTAAAAAAAAAGAAAAAAAAATTGGACACAGTGTCGGACACGGATGGGGCTTTTTTGATATATTACAAAGTTTAAATGAGGTCTTTTTTAAAATTTTAAAAAATTTAGTGTAAACACTGAAAATAACAAATAATTTTTTTAATTTTTAAATCTACCCAATGAAGAGGTGTTTGTTTTAATGATGAATATTATTATTTATATTTCACATATTTTAATTTAATAAATTATAAATCGATAATATAATATAAAATATTTTTTAATAATTGTATCAGAGCTGTGTCGTGTCCTAAAATTTTAAAATTTTTCGTTTCGCCATATCCATATCGTATCGTATCCTATCCGTATCCCATCCGTATCCCTATATCCGTGTCCGTCCATCATACTCCTCATCACACTTGTATGTTTATTCTTATCTCTTCTTTTTGTGATGTTGAAAAAAGCACCTTTGGTGTCTTCCATCATCATACTTGTATGTTTATTCTTATCTCTTCTTTTTGTGATTTGTTTAAATCACCTTTGATGCCTTCCTCATTACTTGTATGTTTATTCTTATCTCTTCTTTTTGTGATTTGTTTAAATGATTGATTCATTCATTAGTTTAATCAACTATTTTCTTCTAATCAAGTATGAATCGATAAGTTACCAATTAGTGCTTAATTTGATGGAACTGATAAGCAAATCACTATTATTTAATTGCAACCAATTTATGGAATAATCCAAATTTTGTGGCTACTAGTTGGACTTTTTACAATTTAGACCTAAAAAAGTGTGTGCGTTAAAATTCTAACACCAAAAATTAAATTCTTTGTAAAAGTAAGTCGACTTCTATAGAAGTCGATATTTCCATTGTCAATTTGGTTTAAAATAATATTAATTTTTAATAGTAAAAAAAATATAAAAATTGGAAATCGGCATTCCATAAAATTTTTTTTTTGTCGACATACCCATTTTTTTTTTAACAGTACAAAGCTGATCTGACATATTTCAAGGGATTACGTAGTATCTCATTATAAACTACTTTTTTCTGCTTGAATGAATATGTTATCTTCAATAATTTTGTTAATAAATAAATAAAAGGAAGTATGAAGTATAGAAAATTCAGTCATTAATCTCAGTAATAATTTAATATGTGCTAGAGCATGCTAGGTATTGTTTAAATTTGCTGAGAAAATAAATTAATAATATTAATTATAGATTAATTTGACTAACGTTTCCCATAATGAGTTGTTGATAGATTTTTTTAAAAAATTATAAAATATATTAATTATAGTCTAAGGTGTGTTAGAAAAAGTTAATAGATTCATTCTAGAAATGTAAAAAAGATATATATTCAACCCTCTTTGAATCAAGCAAAATAAACTTACTATCAATTTGTATAGACTATTTTTGGGGTGCTTGATTCGGTCCAAAAATGGACCCGAAGTTTACAAATTATTTTGCGTACTCTAACTGGATATGAAGCCATTTTGGTTTGCAATAAATTGATGTTTTTATCAGTGTTACCATTGAGAAGTCAATATTCATATCCTTTGCCAAATTTGATAATCAAATTATTCACAATGGTTGAGTTAATCCATTGGATTTCAAGCTTCATGATTGGTAAATACACCCGTGGGTATTCTTTAACAGCCCATCCTGCCTTATAGGACACTACCTCTCTAATTGCTCCAAATTTACATTCGTAGATGAATTTACAATCATATAACTCAATTCTTTGAGGAGGATCTACCAAGTTCTATAACTTTTTTGCGATTAAAACATTATACATGGGAATTTTATGCAATTTTTCCTTTCAATTTATGTGGCTACATGGTGTAATATTTAGATAACTAATGTTTGAAAGTAGAGCATACATAGACTTTCAACTATAATAAGAAAAAGTCAAACAATAAATGTCAAACAATAAATGGCTGGAGAATTTTCTTGGATACAGTATGAGTTGAGCATTGGAGAAACAAGAACTTCTGTTTTTAGCTTATAAAGTGTGAAAGGCCCTTCATTGAACTAGTGCAAAATGAATATGGTGATTTAGAGGTTAAGTTTACTATTACATTTAAAATTTTGCTTCATTGCAAATGTGGAGTTTGTATATTATTTGGAGGTATTCTAAGCTGACAACGATGATAATTGATTGATTTAAATTGTATATTTTGTGGGGTAGGATTTTATTCATTAGTGGGACGTCGAGATTCTTTCTTTTTGTAATTGGAAAAAAGAGAAGAAAATTAAACATGCTCCGATCAAATAAAATGGCCCTAGTGGTATGTAACTTTTCCATTCTTTTTGGGAAGAATTGATTACTGTAGAAATGCAAGATCTGGCTAAGAGATAAAGAAAACAAGAGGAATAAAAGGTGAATGAAAAAAAAAAGTGTGGATCTAAATTTTTCACGTGATTCTTTGGATGAAAGGAAAATGAATGACAATAAACTGAAAAATAGTCAAAATTTTTACCTTTCATTTTCCACCTAGCTTTGGAACGGGAAAAAAATGATGTGCCCCAAGCAATTTTTTTTTCTTTCTTTTCCACTCGTAATCAAATGAAGGAAACTGATTTCTTTTTTCTCATTTTGCTTCCTTCCCCTCCCATTCCTTTCATTTTTCTCCCTATCAAACAAACCATTAGCCAATCAAGTGGCTTGGAGATGTGTTACACATATGAGTTGGAAAATGCCTAACAAGATTATCCCAACACTTCAATCGGGTAACACACATTTTCTCCAAATCAGATAGCATTAGAAAAGCAATTTTGTTTCTTTTTCTCTTTTTTCATCCACAAACAAACCAAAGTCTAAGCATTTCCGTTTGGTTGGAGTAGTGATTAAGGAAGAGAATCAAAATAATAGCTTAAAAATTATAATTTTTTATTATTCTTATAGGCATTTTTATGTTGTTAAATTTTGTTGTTTTAAATTTTAATAAAGTTACAAAAATTTAAATTAAATAATTGATAATTTCAAAAACATATGATATGTTTGAAAAAAAGAAGTGTATCAACAACTTATCAAAATAGCCTAGTGGCAAGACCTTCTTCTTCTTTAGTCGGAGAGTTTGAGTTCGAAACCTACGAAGCGCAAAATGCGCTTTCTTTCTAGGCGCGTCCAAGCGGGGTTGGGCTCTGGATCTCCCAGTGGTTGTGTGGTGGTTGTATCCAGCAATGGTGATGGTTGCCTTTTTGAGAGAGAGTCATTCCAAAATGTTAAATATTTATTATGACACTTAAAAGTATCATCATATGTCCATATAGTTACACTTTGAATGTCACGTAAAACTAATTACGAAACATTTTATAGTGTCGCTATTCTATGATTTGGAGACTCTTTAAAATGTCTTAACAGTAGTGTTTTGGAGACACTTTTAGATATTAGGACCACCACCTATGAGACGCTTTATAAAAGCATCTCAAAAATAAAAATGTCATTATATAGTACTTGTTGGAATACCTTTTAGTGTCTTGATAGACATTTTTTCTAGTAGTGCATGTGATCAAACTTTATTGAACATGAATCAAGTCCACCTCTTTTGCCTTTTGGTGAATAAAATATGGCCAGGACACTCAATATAGCTTTCTTAATTAAGAAATCTAATCACCACGAAATGTTATTATTATTATTATTATTATTAGTTAAAGTTCTTTGGGACTTAACTCAACTTAGTCACTGCAACTCCCTCAACAACACATTAATAAATTAAGTTATATCCTTTATCAGACCAGTTATGATAGGCTAGTCATCATCAGCCTTATAGTACTTTCAATTGATTGGTGAACTCTATATCTTCAATGAGGTTCGAATTAAGCTCATTGGCGAACTCTGTATCTTCCATGAGGTTCAAATTCATGCATCCAAAATGGGTATAGAGGGTGTTTGGCTAAGCTTATAAGCTCCTCAAAACATCTTATAAGATGTTTGAGAGTTTATAAGATGGTGCAAAGTGTTTGGCAAATATTTTGGAGGTGGAGCTTATAAGCTCCTCAAATAAGATATTTAAGAGCTTATAAGCTCTTTTTAAAAAAGTAAGGAGGTAGCAACTTATTTTTTAAAATCTACCAAACTCCTTTATTTTCAACCAAATTAATTACAATATTGTCATTACTAATATCTTATAAGCTATACCCTTTCTTATTTATCCAAACACTTTAATAACTTATTTTTAAAATAAGATCCAACATCTTATAAGCTCCTAAAACATCTTATAAGATGTAGGAGCTTATAAGATGTTTTAAATAAGCTTAGCCAAACACCCTCATAGTAAAATTTAACCACTAAACCAACACATTGGTGGTGAAACGAGTTGGCCCCTATTATTTTGAAAAGAACAAAGAACATATAAACAAATCCGATCACTCCACATTATTAACCTTCACCAAATTCAAATTAATTACTTCCCACTCAGTAACTATCCTCTGCTGAATTGATATCGCTGACGGTTCTCAGATTTTGAAATATAGCGTTTGAAAGTTGAAACTTTGATTTTGGTAATTTTGATGCTATATGACTTGGGAATGCTTCAACTTCTTCGTCTTACGTGCATTCTCTTAGAAGATCTGAAGGTTCATTTGCCCCTGCATACAGTTGCTGCTCTGTGTGTGTATGTATGTATGTGTGTGGGTTTTGTTATATATGTATTTATGTGTATATATGTACACACATCAATGGTTGCTCTGCATGCAGTTGCTGCTGGTCGTTTGCGATGGATACTGAAGTTTCAGCTTTTAGTGGAAAAACGTTGGACAAAAAATATTAAGAGGGTGTTTGGTTGTACTTATTCTAAAAACTTTATAAGCTCATAGAATTTTTTAATGTTTTGAGTGATAAGTTTCTACATCTTATTTTAAAAATAAATTATTAAAGTGTTTGAACAAATAAGATATTTTTAGAGCTTATGAATTGTAACTCTTTTTGGTTAAAATGAGAGTTTATAAGTTTTTTTTTATTTTTTTTAATGAGGACAACGAAAAAAGGTAAATTTGATTTTATGTAAATAAATATTGTTCAAATAGTAGAAATGGAATATTGGAAAAGAATAAGGATACTTATGCCATTTTATTTTTTAGCACTGAATAATTTATAAATTATTTTAAAAATAAGTTGAGTGGAGTTTTTTTTTAAAGCTTATAAGCTCTTAATAACTTATCCAGGTCACATAATTTTTCTATCACCTGTATCACTCTCGCACTCAGTGCTTGAACTGACGAATTGAGTGTTCAGTTCTTTCTTTAAGATGACTTAAGATTTCTTAATTGTCTCATTAAATTTATTAGTCGCACACTTATGTTTTAAATATAATATTGATGAAAAATACAAGTTTACTATTTATTTGATAAATAAACTCTTCCAACTACTTTTCTAATTTAGCCTCTTGAGAAAAATTAATGCATATCGTAATTACATATTGTATAGATAAATTTTTATTGATGTAATTAGTATATAAATATTCGGATTGCTAGAAAGTAAATAAATATGTATATATGAGAACAATAAGCTATTTTTTTGTTAAGGGTACTCATGCGATTAGCTTTTTGTTTATGAATTATACATTTATATGAAAAAATATTTATTTTGTAAGAAGAACTGTAAAATTCAGTTAAATACATTCAGTTATCAATGTTATGATACAAATGTAGCATTTAATAAAATTATTTTGCTTATACTCCCTCTTCAAATGTGTTTTGCATTGAATATGTATAATTTAGTACTATATATAAAATAAATTTTCTATTAGATGCTTTAAGGCGTTTTTCGCACTCAACGTTTTTAATTTTAAGCTCTTGTGCATCCGCGCTCGCACATGAACTCGCTTTATATGACCTAGCAGCTTATTTTTTTTGAGTTTATGAGCTCATTTCCTTAAAAAAATGATCAAATATTTTTAAAGAACTTATAAATTCTCAAACGTTTATGTTTTGAGAAGTTTATAAATTTAGGGAAACACTCTCTAAATCAAATGAGTAATTGTTTTGTTCTATTCATTAACTTTGGAGAAACGAGGAAGTTTCTTGCCAAAAGCATAGTAGATAGTGTGGCCGTCGATTATTTTCAAATCCACATACATTCCAATCATAATCTTTTTTTCTTTTAATAGTCCAAAAGTACAGGTGATTAGAATTCCACGAACAAATATTCGAATTCAAGTAAAACAATAAATAATACAAACGTCATGCATTGAGTACATAAAAATCATATTACAAATGAAATGCCCAAAATTATTCAAATGTGAAACACTGAAGTTACTAAAGAGAGGCTTGAGCCAGCAAGAGCAAAGATGAGAAAGCCCCCAGAGCCTCCTTTACGCCTTAATCTGAAATGTTAGAATAATGAGAAATAGAAAATAAGTAATACATACGAGTTAGTGAGGTACAAGCATTCCTATCTTAGCTTCTATATTTATTATCTATACTATTATATAAAAAGACAACACTTTTAGTAATTACTTTTGGTATTCTTACTTTTTTCATTTGTCAATTTTTTGTTTGTTTGTTTACTTTCTCTCTCCTTCCCTTCTTACATGGTCCTTTTATTTTCTCTCTCATCTCTATCCTTTATTATCCCTCAATACTCCTCATTATCAATTTTTTCTTAGTTTTTTTATTTTAAATTATTTTATTTCTACTTATTACTAATTTTATGAGTCTATTAAAAATAATTAAAAATATTTTGATTGTATAGATAATCCCAAAAAACATTTAGTATGTTATTAAAATAAATTATTATTTCTATTAAGCATAGCATCGAGTCTGTCAATATTAGTAATATATATAAAAGGAAATACTACAATACTAGTGAATTTCGATATATTTACATTATAAACCTATATTATTATTAAAAGAAAAGTGCGATTAACCTTAAAATTTCTCGTAATTTTTTAATCTACCAAAATATCCCATTAATATTGCTCTTTTCGAGGATAATTACGTAAATCAACACAGATATTATTTTCTCGAAATTAGGTTTTTTTTTTCCATCTAGAATATGCCAAGAATTGTAATATGATTTCAAGTATTCATTTCTTTTTTCAGACAACAAGACATTGGAGGATGATTTTAAAATTTGTATTTATTAAATGAGTTTCTAAATGTAATTTTAAAATATTAATACTCAAAAAATTACAGAGAATAAAAGCTACAATAGTATCCAAAATAACTTTACTGATAAGTAAGTCTTTAAAAATTGCAGCAACACCACGTTCAATATTTAAATAGGATTTTTATATGACTTTCACAAAATTAATTTTAACTGTCAACTTATAAAATTTAGTTTGTTCATCAAATATAATAATTGAAGGAGCATTTAGCAAATAGAGTTAGGAATGGAATAAAAAACAAATGAACTTTACTTGTTATATAATTTTTAAATCTGGAAGATGATGTCCTCTTAAAGATAGTTTTGTTTGATCTATTACCTCCTTATACTATCAAAAACATCATTTACCCATTAAATTGATCACCCTAAAGACTAGTGACAAAATTATACTTTATTTCACTGTACATATATTTTATCTTATTGTGTTAATGTTAATATTTTCATGAATAGTTATTTTTAATGTTTTCTTAGTACAATAAATTAATTTTCAAATAGTAAATAACTCTCAAATTTATAAATGTTCATTTCTCAAGTAAAGCATGTATCTACGTACAAATTTAATCAAAAAAAATAAAGAGTTAAAATAAAATATAAAAAAATATTTTCTGACCAACTTAATATTAATTAATTGTGCACAATTGATTAATGGAGTATTCCGCTTTCAATATTTTTAAAATAAAGCACTTTAACCAATTTTATTTAATTAATTAATATTAATTTTTTTAAATTTTAATTAGCTATTTTATTTTAATTATTTATTATTATTTATGATATACATGTTTTAATTGATGACGGAATGTTTATAATTGAGGAAATTAGTTGACATTCTCAAAATAAAATTTACTATGAAAAGAATTTAAAAAAATTATTTCCACAAATATTAATTTTAAGATAATAAGACAAAATATTTGTACAATTAAATAAAGGGCAATCATGTCATTAATATTAAGGGGAATTATTATTTTTTTTTGGGGGGGGGGGGGGGAGGGTGTTAAATGATGTTTTCTATAATACAAGGGGGTAAGTTTTATAAATGATATAGTACAAGGAGGGCAAAGTGTATTTTGCCCTAAAATTAAGATATAACAAAATAAATTTTCAATGGAGTACTTTATCCATTAATGAAGTTAACACTATTAAAGTACTTTATCCATTAAACTTCAAGTCTTCTAATAAATAATTCTTGAATATTATTTTTTAATACTTATATATATATATATATATATTTTTGATACAAAATATTTATATTTATTAAATTTTAATTAATAAAAATTATAAGTATTAGTTCTTTCCGACATTAATTTATGACACACTAATATATAGCTCTGTGTTACTTTATATTATAGTATTATTGTGTCATATTATGTATTAGTTACAATATATTATAGACTAAGATATATATAATATTATGTAATAATTTACATCATGCTTGAAATATATTTATTTCCAAATTAAAGATTCAAATTGTTCTGTGGTAAAAATAAATACACAACTAATGAACAACGTAGTTGAAAGCCACAAGTGACAATTTACCTCAGAGTTTCTAGACTTCTAATCATCCACTGAAGAATAGAGATCAACTTTAATTTGATCGAGTTCTAAATCCTTTCGATTTTTATTTATCTCTTGAGCTGAATCCATAACAGATGGGTTGCAATCTTCCACCTCTATCGTTCTAAGAGTTGCAATGTCTGCAAATTCTGAAGGGAACTCTTGAAGTTTGTAACAATGCCTAATAATGAGGGACTCCAGCTTTGGGAAGGAGCCATATGCTAATATGCAGTTCTCCAAATCCATGTCTTCCAACACCAGGAACTTTAGGATGGGACAATCATCTTTCTTCACTTCCCACTTAGGGCCCCGAAAGGCATAGCTCCTCAATTTGAGCACTAGAAGTTTCGGCAACATAGCAATGGCCCTCATATACTCCCAAGGAAATCTACATCCGCTCAAATTTAGCTTCACAAGACTATGAGGAAAAACAGGAGTGGAAGATGAAACAACTTGATGAGACCCCATATCAGGATGCATAACAACGCATTTAAATCTTGTAAGCACATCGAGGATATCAAGATGACCAAAAAAGCTAAATGATGATTCATCTTCTAATGGTGATTCGATTCGGATTCTTAATCTGTCAAGGTTTCTGAGCCTTTCAAGAATGGACAAGGTACAACTATCGGCACCAACATCTGATAGGGTAAAAATATTTTCCAGAAGAAAATTAGAATTGGAAGGAAGATCTGGTAGATCACTTCCCATTACTTTTAGATGCCTCAATTCTTTCATATTCCAAATCTCCATTGGTAGATATGAAGGAACTCCTATGCGTTTCATGCTGAGATAGCGTACCACAATTAAGATTTGAAGGTTCCGAAGTTTGCACACTGCTGCTGGAAGTTCTCCATTATAGCTCAAGGCAATGTACCTCAATTGAAGTAATTTGAGAATTTCATGTGGGAAAGTGTAGAAGCGGATTTTGAGAGCATCCAATACCTTGAGCAGCTTGAAATCTAACCACGACTGTAGTGGATATTGATGTTCTAGGCCCACATAAAGAAGAGAACGCATAGATGAAATTGGTGCGTTTGAGTTGTAGTTGGACATATCTTTGATGAAATGGTGGATGTTCTTCCGGATGCACAAGTGGCGTTGCTGATTATATGTACTTTCATCCTGCAGCAAAACATTATTCGTAATACTTATGACAAGGAAGAATTTCTCCTCCTCAGCTTTTCTCACAATGAACTCGTGAAACACTTCTTGAATAAATTTGAATCGAGAGCCCTCTATGGAGAAACGAGCTAGACCTCTCTTATGAAGCTCGAGCAAATAATCTACAGCATGAGTTTCTAAGAGTAGACGTGAGCTGGATTTTTGGAAAAATCGTTCTGAAATTAATAGGTTGGTAATTTTAAAGGTAGAAATCTCGTAATCAAATGGGAACATCGCAATATAGAGAAGGAATGATTTTAACTCTTGCGGCAAGTGCCTGTAAGTCAAAGATATAATAACCGCTTCTGTAAGAACAATATAGTTCTTGCAATTACTGATTGACGACAGTACTATCTCCCAGTTTTCAGCACTTAGTTCGACACATGCAAGTAGTCTTCCAATAAAGACAGCTGCTAAAGGGAGTCCTCTGCAACTCCCGGCGATATCCTTTGCAAAAACAATAAATTCTGAAGGGAGCGCTTCATCATCAAAGGCTAAGTTTTCAAGCAGAACCAAGGTATCCTCATCACTCAAGCGATCCAACTGATAAGGAGGAGCTGGTGCTGCATCCATATTCCTAGTTGTCAGCAGGATCCGACTTCCATTGTTATAGTCAGGTAGTACTTGTTTCAAATCATTCCAAACTACAACTTCACGAATATCATCGAATACAACGAGATACCTCTTATTCTTTAAAGAATTATATACATGCTTTGCCAATTGGTCATCTGTCATGTGACGGAATTGATCACCTCGTTTTTTCATGGATTCCAAAAGACGCAACAACACATCTCGTTTGTTATATTCAATAGGTACCCTAACCCAACAAGTAATACCAAAATGCTCACTAATCGATAAATCCTCAAAAACATGATGAGCGAGGGCAGTCTTACCCATTCCACAAATCCCAACCATTGGGACAACTTGAAGACTGGAAGATCCGGTCATCAACCGATCCTTGAGTTGAATTATGTCTTCACTCCGTCCAACTAATGTACGATTCCTTCCCGAACAGTCAAAATCTTCTCTCCATGACAAGGGCCTTATTTGCCGATCCAAGGTCAAATGATTGAACTCCTCCCTTGTCATTCGAACAATGGGAATGATTTTTTTTATCACTGTCTTCAAGTCCCGACAGAAGCTCTGGCTGATTTCAGCTTCTGATGATATGAGGGAGTCGATTAAGTCTTCTGCTTCATAAATTGCATCTCTGATTCGGGCTTCAAAATCACTTTTTATCTCTGGGTTCTTCTCAAGAAAATCTTCCAATGAACGGACTCCGTTGCGGAGAATTATGATTTGTGACTTTGGGTAGTTTGGAGTGTTCGAGAATTGATGATTAGAATCCAAAAGAGGCTTAGAGTGTTCAAAACAGAAACAGCCGCAGCGTGGGCGGCCATATCTATGGTATCACTTTACACTCCAAAACAAGAAAAGGAAAAAAAGGAAAGGAAAGATGGAGCGAGCTTATTTGCTTTCTGAATTAGTGTGTGCGTCACTGCGTGTGCGTTTAGAGAGAGAGAGAGAGAGAGAGAGAGAGAGAGAGAGAGAGTTGCTCGGACTATTGAACACAAATAAATGAACAATAGTTTAAAATCCTCAACTAGAAAGTAGGAAAGTTAACGCCTTCACTAGGACAGGGGAGGCCAGATGTGTAACAATTAATTAAACAATTACTATTATTATTAAATATGAAACCATTTCTACATTTGACATTACAAATGGACCCTTCCATATACACATATTATATGTTCTAAATTTATTGTTTATAGTTTTCTTTGTCTTGAAAACATCATCTAATTTAGGGTAATGCTGTGACCCACAGTTAATTATCCCCCAGTTTTACTTTCTTCCCCAAAAAGACAAAAAACAAGTTGGTCATAACCACACGGTGACCGACTAATTTGAATAGAGTACTACAAAAATTCATTACGGGGTGATCTTTCTAATTCAATTGATCCATTTATAATTATAAGATTCGAACTTTAGACGTTACTTAAAAGATTCAACACCTCATCCTACCAAAATAATTGGTAGTTGGTCTCCCGCTTGGCCACTTGTACTTTCTCAAGACAATGGTAGAAAAAAATACATGTATATATCTTGTACTTTCTTAACTCTCATGTATAATTATTATATGTTCAATTAATTGGGGCCATTTCTTGAACTGCAAGAAGTACGTTTACTATTAACAATTAATTATAGTAAATTTCCATGTGAATCCAGTCTATTTCTTGGTATGCTAATTTTCAAATTTTAACTTGCATACACGAAGCTTTGATTTCAAAAGTGTTGGTTAGGTGTATGTGAAAGGAAAAAAAAGTTAAGAAGATTCCAAGGATGTTAATATTAAAACCATTAGTTCACATAATAAATAAAAGAGTGTTTTTCTGCTTCTGTTGGAATGAAGTAGACAAACATACAGTGAGTGTTTCGTTTCTTTATTTATATTGAGAAAAAGTTAAAATAAGTTTAAAGCAAATTTCAGATTTTTTTTTCTACTACTAATTACTTTTTTAAAATTCAATCACAATTTTTCAACTTTTCTCAAAATACTATCTATTTTTATTACTCAATTTTTTTTTTCCTTTTCAATATTTTCTAGCACTACTTCTCCAAATATCTATATGAGCCCTAAGCCCAAAGCCTCCACAAACGATAAACGATATTGTAGGCCCCAACAATTGCCACCCATCCCCACACACTCTCCACGCAAGCCAACAGTCTCAACCCTACAACTGAAAATGATTATGATTACAAGAAACCAAAAATAAATAAATAAAAAATAAAAAAAGAGAGATAAAGAAAAGGCAACAGATGTTATAGTGAGAAATTTTAGGAAAAGATTACGAGGTATATGCATGCAATATGACGGATAGTTTTTAGGAAGGAAGTTTATTTAACTGAGTCAAATTTTATTTTACACTTAATCCCTATAATTATTTCTGACAATAAAAGTAAAAGAAAATATGACATGTACTTTTACGGGAGAGGTCACTTATTATCACAAAGTGATCAAAGAGGGTTAAGTGTGGAAAATATAAAGTTCGAATGGTCAAGAGCAACTCGTAAAAATTCATATGATAATGTATAAAAAACATCATAGTTTGGGGTTAAGTATTTTTATCATTTTTTTTTAATTTTGTTTTACATAATTAACATTCAATCTTTGTTTTATTTGTTTTTCTTACTAGAAAAATAAGATTGTGCAAGTGAGACATAAATTTAACGTATTATTTTTCTTTTGAAGTAATTTTTATATTTATAAAATTGTTATATTCATAATACACGAATTCTTTTAATTATTCTTATTTCTTTTATTAATAATATATCATATATTTTGAAGATACTGGTCAATCAAAGGTTTTATTTTCAATTTTTATTTTAGACCATCAAAAATGTTAAAGAGGGGCCGGCAATCAAAACACATACTAGCCAACTTTTGTTTTGGTGTTTAAATAATAAAGATGCAAATGAGTCAAGTCGAGCCGTGCTTTGGTTTTTTTTTTTTTAAGGCTTGAGCTTGAACCAAATAACTCGAGCCACATACTACATGGCTAATTTTGCTTGCGATGCTTGACACCAGCGGTTATGGAAGGGAACCAAATTCAGGGTCCACTTTGTGGAATGCTAAAGATGGATAAGTGGGGTTTCCCTAACTTAAGATCAAATAACCTATGCATATCATGATGGTTGTGCTTGATTCATTTGATTTTATGAGTTTGGTGATTATTCCTACTGAGTATTCTATATGGTCTTCTATGCTTAATGGCTTTAATATCGTCCTTTGTGGTGGTCTGGGTGTGATCTCTCTGGTTATTGATGACTGTTGGCATATGAAACTTGTTTCTGGCTTTCATCCTCAGCATGATCATGACTTATATAACCTTATTAGTGATGTTTGGTGGCTGCATTTGGTCATTTGTGTCATCAGGATGACTTTTATTTATGTTCTTCATTGGAATTTTGGGCTTCAGATGGAGATCTTGGTTTTTGACACAAATGGTTTCTTTGGCTCTTCTTTTGGTCATCTCTGTGTTGGTTTGATGGAGTTATTTGCTGGAATACTAACAAATATTAAGGTTGTCTCTATTCTGTTTATCATCATAATCAAGAGCAAGGGGACCAATGCATCATCATGGGGCGTTCTTGGTTGTATGATCTGTTTTAAAGCAACTCACGGCAGGTGGGACTGTGTGTTGAGAAACTGCAGGGGAGTAGCTGTTATTTGCTGCTTCGAGGTGTTTGGCAGCATGCAGGATATAAAAAGAAAATGGGGCCTCCTTTGCCTGCATTTTTGTTATTGTGCTGTGCTAAAATAATGCCTTGGATTTTGTGATGAAACTAGCCACATAATTGCCTTCAAGAATGCTTAAGAAATAGTTTGTCGGAGCAATTACAACAAGCCACCTCATTGCCTACTATGTGTTGGTCAAATTGAAGCATAGAAGCATCAAACAAAGGCCACCTTGATGCTTGAAAAATGGTGATTCACTCATGAGTTTGATTAATCATCATCACAATTGCTATCTACTCATTAATGAAGGTGAAACTTGTTCCATGTTTTGAATGCCCACGGCAGCTTTCCCATCAACAAGGCCGGTGCAACCTTCCCTATAAATTGAGCCCCCTTTTGCTCAATTTAGAATCAACCGAGACTTAAAGCTTTGAGAGTTTGAGGGCTTGAGAGGAGGCAATGTTTTTAAGGTTTGAAAAAATTGAGAGTCGAGAAATACTTAAGAAATATAATTCTTGTGAAAAAATTATAAGGTTATTTTTTTGAGGTTTTGAGTTTAATTAGAGAATATTTTTTCTAATTATTATAATTCTCAGAAAATTTTATTATAGTGTAATCTCTTCTTATCCGTGGATGTAGGTTTATTATTAGCCGAACCACATAAATATTATGTCATTTTAATTTTCATTTGTTTTATTATTAAATTATTATCGTTTATTTAAATAAATGTACTATTTGATCTGAGTGCTAGCCTAACATGCTGTTTCCTGGCAGAACGAGATCTTCACTTGGGCTCAAAGTTATTTTGATGACAAGACATACTCTATGGCTTTCGTTTTTGTTGTTGATGAGTGGGTTCATGGGCTGTTCTTGCTGCATTAGGGATTTTGTAGTTTTTGAAACTCGCCAGGGGGATAACTGTAATTTTGGAACCCAGTTAAAGAGGCAGATTTCAGAGCTTGTGGATCGATCTCACCACAAACACAGCTGCTATTTTACAACTCAGGCACCACAGTATTTTGCGGGCTTATCCTTGAATAAACTATGTCGTTGCTGCTGTTATAACCGTTCATTGTTTGAAATTTATTGGCAGAATGTGAATTTCGACTTACTCGAGCATGGGAGTGGGCGACCGTCATCTTCGAATCATTTTCAATTCAACTATTTTTGAAAATATTTCTAAAAAACACCTTATTTTTTAGAATTGATGCCAAGATGTCTTCAAAAACAATTCTGAATAGGTACAAAGATGTTTTCATAAACAGTTTTGTGTTTCCTCAACTCAAATGAAAGAGTGAGTTCTTAAACTTATGATAGATAAAGTGTAGGAAAATAAAGGAAAAATAAATATATGAAAATAATATATAAAATAACAAGTTGTTCTATTTAAAATTTTAAATTAAAAATATTTTAGTATTTTTTTGATAAGTAACTCAAAATTTAAAAGATATACGAATTAATAAAACTCTATTAATAGATAATATTAATTAAGAAAAATTAAGATTATCTAATTACCATATAGTTTTTTCTGGTAAATGAAACTAATGTATAGCTTGTAATTTTTAGTTATAACTTTTATTGTTTAGTAGACTTTAAAAATAAAAAAATTATTTTGTGATTCCATTTAAAGATTTAAAAGCAAAGAGAATAATACATAACAACTTTCAATGTTGCAAATTAATATAATTCTTCCTTGATTATAAGAACTACTCTTCCACATGTATTTCCTTTTGTGTTATTTATGTTTTAAAATAATTTCATCCAAACGCATTTTGCAAGTATTAGTTTCATTATTATTTTTCAAAACAACCACCCAAAGAGCTATCTGCATTTTAAGAAACATAAAAATGCATTTTACAGAATAATTCCACTGAATTGTTTTACAGTTCAATCAAAACAAAAATAATCCAAACACACCCTAAATAATACAAACATTATGCATTGAGTATGTAAATCATATTACCACTAAAATGCCCAAAGTTATTCAAATGTGAAAAACTGAAGTTGTTCCGAGTATAACTCATGCGTAAGAGAAGCTTGAGCTAGCAAGAGCAGAGATGAGAAATCCCATGGCTGCCTCGTGTGTTTCTTCGTTATGTCTGAGAGCCTCTCTTACGCCCTAATCTGAAATATTAGAATTGTCAATAAGTAATGCTAAACATTAGTATGAGTTAGTGAGGTACAACCACTCTTGTCTTAGCTCCTATACTTATCAATTATCATATGTATCTATATTATTATAAAAAAAAAAAAAAAAAACTATTTTTGTCTCACAAATAACATTTTTTTTTATGTGATTTTACAAAATTTGTCCTTTAATTTTATGTGAAATAAATAGAGACATATAAAATTATGGCTAAAATTGAAAATTCCCATAAAATCAATGCAATTTAGATACCAAATTTTGACGTGTCAATTTTATCCTTTTAATTAGTAAACACATACAATGAAAAAAAAAAACAAATAAAAAGGTTATTATTGTAATATTACATCCAATTTGAAAATACATGTTCTCAACCCACAAAACCACTTTCTCCATCATCTTAGTTTGTGGGAGTTGAAATCCATATTTAATGAATAATTTTTTTTAAATGGACAATTAATGCTTTTGATTATATATCTCTAATAAATTATTTCAAATAGTTCTCAAAAAAAAATTATCGTGAAAGAATTTAATAATATATTTATATTTTGATCCTAAAAAATTTAAGTACTAAAGTAAAATATATAATTTGTACACGCGTAAAGTGTGTGGCACTGCTATAATATATATAAAGGAAAATACTACAGTAAGAGTGAATTTCGCTAGGTTTACCGTCTAAACTTATATTAAGGACAATTACACTCACCTCTATTAAATTTAGGTGAAATTACTAATAACCCCCTCTTATTTCGAAAATTACCAACACCACACTAAAATTTGTCGAAGAATATGAAATCTGGAATCCGTCAACTCTACTTGCAAAAGTGGAGAAAAGAAAATAAACGAGAAACACTCGTCTAACTTCTAATGTAATTTGTGGTATTCATTTATTTTTTTGGACATTGGGGGATAATTTTAAATTTTGTATTTATTAATGAGTATCTAAATGCAATTTTAAAATATTAAGAATAAAAGCTATAATAGTATCCAAAAGAAGTTTACTTTTAAAAGTCATTAAAAATTGCACCTTCAATATTTAAATGTCACCTTACAAAATTTAGGAAGAAGTGGCAATATAATAACTGAAGGAGAATTTGAAAGAAATTAAATTTTGGAACGGTAGATATGGAATAAAAATCAATGGAGTTGTAAAACATGGAAAACATGGCTGCAGAAGAAAACACGTGGGACTCTTTCTGTCTTTCATTCATCTAATCAACAATATCAAACGTTTAGTTGGAGTAATTTAAATAAAAATATTAATAAGTTAAACACTAATCAAGTAATTTATCCATTCAAATTCAAGTCTTCTAATAAATAATTAAGAGATGGTAAAATTCTCATGCATCGATGCTAAGCAATTGAAAGCCACAAGTGATCGTTTACTTGGTTCCACGACGATCGAGAGGTTCTACACTTCTAATCATCCAATGAAGAATAGAGATCAACTTTAATTTGCCCACGTTCTACATCCTTTCGATTTTTATTTATCTTTTGAGCTGAATCCATAACAGATGAGCTGCAATCCTCCACCTCTATCGTTTCGAGAGTTGCACTGTCTGCAAATTCTGAAGGGAACTCTTGGAGTTTGTAACAATGCCTAATAATGAGGGAGTCCAGCTGTGGGAAGGAGCCGTCGGCCAATATCCACTTCTCCAAATCCATGTCTTCCAACAACAGGAAAAATAGCTGAGGAAATTCATCTTCCTTCACCTCCCACTCAGGGCCCCGAAAGGAATAGCTCCTCAATTTGAGCCATCTAAGATTCGGCAATGTAGCAATGGCCCTCATATATTCCCAAGGAAATCCACATCCACTCAAAGTTAGCTTCCTAAGACTATGAGGGAAAACAGGAATCGAAGATGAAACAACTTGATGGGACCCCATATCAGGATGCATAACAACACATTTAAATCTTGTAAGCTTATCGAGGATATCAAGATGACTGAAAAAACTGAATGATGATTCATCCTCTAATGGTGATTCGATTCGGATTCTTAATCGCAAAAGCTTTCTAAGCCTTTCAAGAATGCGCAGGGTACAACTATGGAGACCAACATCTGAGAGACTAACAATGTTTTCTAGAAGAAGAAGATTAGTATCGGAAGGAAGATCAGGTAGATCGCTTCCCATGACTTGCAGATGCCTCAATTCTTTCATATTCCAAATCTCCATTGGCAGATATGAAGGAGCTCCTGTGCGTTTCATGCTGACATAGCGTAAAACAATTAAGATTTGAAGGTTCTGAAGCTTGCACACTGCTGCTGGAAGTTCTCCATTATAGCTCAAGGCAAGGTACCTCAATTGAAGTAATTTGAGAATTTCGGATGGGAAAGTGTAGAAGCGGACTTTGGGAGCATCCAATACCTTGAGCTTGAAATCTAACCACGACTGCAGTGGATATTGATGTTCTGGACCCATATAAAGAAGAGAACGCACGGATGAAATTGATGCGTTTGAGTTGTAGTTGGACATGTCTTTGATGATGAAATGCTGGATGTTCTTCCATATGCACAACTGGAGTTGCTGACTATATGTACTTTTGTCCTGCAGAAAAACATTATTCGTATCCTTACTTATGACAAGGAAGAATTTCTCCTCCTCACCTTTTCTCACAATGAACTCATGAAACACTTCTTCAATAAATTTGACTCTCAATCGAGAGTCCTTCGTGGACACAAGAACAAGACCTCTCTCATGAAGCTCACGCAAATATTTAGTGAATCGACGTCCTCCTTGAAAAAATCGTTCTGAAGCTAATAGGTTCTTGACTTTGGAGAGAGAAATCTCATAATCAAATGGGAACATCGCAATATAGAGAAGAAATGATTTTAACTCTTGCGGCAAGTGCCTGTAAGTTAAAGACATAACTGCTTCTGTAAGGTCAACATAATTCTTGCAGGCACTGATTGAAGACAGTACTATCTCCCAGTTTTCTGCACTCAGTTTGGCACATCTGAGTAGTCTTCCAATAATGACAATGGCTAAAGGGAGCCCTCTGCAACTCTTGGCGATATCCTTTCCAGTAACAAAAAATTCTGAAGGCAATCGTTCATCATCGAAGGCTAAGTTTTCAAGCAGAGTCAAGGTATCCTCATCACTCAAGCGATCCAACTGATAAGGAGGAGCTGGTGTTGCATACATACTCCTAGTTGTCAGCAGGATCCGACTTCCATTGTCGTAGTCAGGTAATACTTGTTTCAAATCATTCCAAACTACGTCACGAATATTATCGAATACAACGAGATACCTCTTATTCTTTAAAACTTTATATACATACTTCGCCAATTGCTCATCCGTCATGTGACGGAACCAATCGCCTCGTTTTTTCATGGATTCCAAAAGACGCAACAACACATCTCGTTTGTCATATTCGACAGGTACCTTAACCCAGCAAGTAATACCAAAATGCTCACTAATCCATAGATCCTCAAAAATATGCCGAGCGAGGGCAGTCTTACCCATTCCACGAATCCCAACTATTGGGATGACTTGGAGCTCCTCTGATCCGGTCATCAGCCGATCCTTGAGTTGAATTAAGTCTTCACTCCGTCCGACCAAGGGATACTTCTGTTTTGGCCATCTCAATTCTTCTCTCCGTGACAAGGGTCTTATTTGCCGATCCAAGGTCAAACGATTGAACTCCTCCCTCGTCATTTCGACAATGAAATTGATCTTTTCTGTTACTCTCTCCAAGTCTTGACAGAAGGTCGAGCTGATTTCAACCTCTGACGATATGTGGCAGTCGATGATGTCTTCGGCTTCATAAATCGCATCTCTGATTCGGGTTTCAAAATCACTTTTAATCTCTGGGTTGACCTCAAGAAAATGTTTCAACGAACGGATTCCGTTGCCGAGAATTTCAATTTTTGACTTTGGATAGTTTGGAGTATTTGAGAATTGATGATTACCACCCAAAAGAGAGCTTAGAGTGTTCAAAACAGAAACGGTAGCAGCGTGGGCGGCCATATCCCTAATCTCACTCCTCACACTTAAAAACAAGAAAGAAAAAATTGGAAAGGAAAGGTGGAGCGAGCTTGTTTGCTTTCTGGATTAGTGTGTGCGTGTGCTTTGGGAAGAGAGAGAGAGAGAGAGAGAGAGAGGCATTCTCAGACTATTGAGCACAAATAAATGAATAATAGTTTAACATCGTCAACTAGAAAGCAGGGAAAGTTAATGCCTTCACCAGAACAGGGGAGCCCAGATACGTAACAATTGATCTAACAATTACTATTATTATTATTATTATTATATATGAAACCATTTCTGCAGTTTACATTAACAAATGGACCCTTCCAAATCTACATACTATATGTTCTAAATTTATTGTTTATAGTTTTCTTTGTCTTGAAAATATCATCTAGTTTATACATTACTATTACTATATAGTTCACATACACCATTAAATTGCGAAATTAAACTAATATTACATGTTAATCTTGAAACACCAAGTTGAAAAGTGTTAACCATATAAAACTAAGTCTTAACTAGTGATTATTTATTTGTAATTGCTTCCATAGAAAGTTGAGTTGTATGCTAATGAAAGAAAAAGATAAACGAGGCATATAATTTGGGACCACTTTTGCATTTATCTCGCCAATGAAAACAACATTTGCAAAACCATCAACTTCTCCTAGAAGATACAAACAATAGATGAGATATCTTTTAGGAGAGAGAAAAATTTTGTCCGAATAGTTTACAAATGGAAAAAAAAAAAAAAAGATAGTGCTTTTCTACTCCTATTGAAAAGATGCAGGCACACATAAAACTAATTAAGTTATGCTATAAACGAACTTTTAAAAATAAATATGATTAAAAACAAATACAAAAAGGAAAATTTATTATATTGAATAATGGAAGAGATCAGTGTGTGTTTGTGTGTGTGTGTGTGAGAGAGAGAGAGAGACTGACTACCAAAAACATAGCTTTATAAAAGTGTATAGGTAGTAGTATATTATAAATAGTACAATTAATATTAACTAAATTAAAAATACATCCATTTATAAGTTTGAATTTTCCCATGATTATTCGTCCAATGTTAATTTTACTTCAATAATTCCCGATTGCTACTTATCAGTAATTAATTTATGCCTATTTAATGAAGTTGTAAAACAAATTATGATGCTCGTAATATTTTACTTTAAATAAAGATATAATTTAGTAGCCTACTACTGATTAATTTTATTTTAATTTTGTTAAGTAAATTTTTGAATTTATTTATGGTTATGATAGGAACAATTACTATTGTGTGATATTATACAAGTTATGGAATAGATTTTTTGTTGTCTTGTTTAATAGAACACGTCACCTGCTTACTTTTATAACTCTAAATTTACCCTATATTTTAATAAGAATATTGTGCTATCCTTTTTAACCTGTGACAATCTGTTATTCCATTAATTAAGGATCCTTGAAAAAGGAAAAAAATCTGCCACATGGCAATAGATTAAATAAGTATCTAATATTCACTAGCTTATTTTAAACAACTCGTACGAAATTTAGTAAAGAGCAATTCTGAATTTGCCAAAAATTAGATTACTTTATTACTGAATTATTGTTTATTTTGTATAGTTTAGGACAATAGAAGATCCAGAAAAAATGTAGAGAAGCTTTTTAAGTTGGAGATTATGACTAATTTGATCACTTAAGTTGGAGGATATGACTAAATTATCAATTAGCTTAGTGATTAGGACCAATTGGATCAATTGAATTGGGGATTATAACCAATTTCATCAATTGAGTTGACGATTATGATCAGTTTGGTCAATTAAGTTAGGACCATAGTCAATATCATCAATTAAGTTGGGGATTATATCCAAATTGATCAATTGAGTTGTGTATCATGCCCAATTTCATTAGTTGAGTTGAGCGATTATGGTTAATTCGATGAATTGATTTCAGATTAGGATCGATTTGGTCAATTTGATTAGTCTGGGTATTTCTGCATGTGTGCTTGAATTTCTTAATTTACAGGTGCGTAATCTGACCATTAATCATACACATATTGTATTTATTCCCAAAAGTAAGGCTTATGACCATGTTAAATAGTGTTTTCTAGAACACACTCTTCTTCACTTAGGTTTTCATATGCATGCTTTTAATCTCATTATTTTGTGTGTTTTGTCTATTTCCTATTCCCTAGTCTCGAATGGTAGAGATTTTGGTTTGTTTTTCCCAAAATGAGGTCCCCATCAAGGAGACTCGTTATCAACTTATTTATTTCATTTTTTTTTGGTGTAGGTGTGTTTAGTTCCCATTTGTAGGCTAAGGAGACTCGGGATGAGATTAGGAGAGAGGCGATTTATTGAGTAGCCACATGAATTGACACATTTTTTTTTTTGCAGATAATACTTTGACCTTCTCTCGAGCCATGGAGGAGACAATGGGCCACATTTAGTCAGTGTTAGATACCTATGAGCATGCTTCGGGCCAATGAAGCTATCTCAACCTCATCAAATTTGGTGTACTGTTAAGATTCCTATAGCTAATGGTTGTTCCGTTTGTGGAGAGGTCAGTGAGGACTCCATGCATGCTTTCCTTAGCTGTTCCTTTACTCAGTAGGCCTTGGCTATCTTTAATATTCCTTGGCGAAAAATTAGGGGTTGGCACAACAAAGCATCTGATTGGATCCGAGAGATCTATTCTAAGTTACATTCCACTAATTTTGAACTCTTTATAATGATTCTGTGGAACCTTTGGTATAATAGGAACATATCTCTAATGGACAAGCATCGCGATTAGGCAACGGACATTGTCTTGGCTACGAGGTCTCAACTCTTATCTTTCAAGGAGTCCTTAACAATGACTCTTTTCAAACTCGAATAGACCAAGAAATAAATTTTAATTGCCTAATGAACGATATTAACTAGATTCATGTAGTTAAATTTGAATTTTAAAAGTTTTGCAAAATAAATGAGAATCTTATTTTATAATCTCTTATTAAATTTTTAATATAAATAAAAAATAAAACGAGTTTATAAATCCTCACCTTACTACTGTATACAGTCCAGATTCATGGTAAAAAAGAATAAGTAAAATTTTAAAATAATATGTCACTTGGTTGTAGAAATTGGTATGATGAAAAAATATATAAAAGTTTGAAAAATTAAAATAAATGATACCTGAAAAAGAAAGAATCACAACAAATAAATATTTATGGGCCCATAAAGCAGGGGAAAAGAAAAAAAATCCAATTAATAAATTTTTGCCTACCATGGCAATATATGTGGCAACATAATTAGTAATAATATGAAAATTACTTTTTTTTTTAAACATGGAATATGGAAAATACTTTTTAAAGATTAATATTTAGGGAATTATTTTTAGTTAGAGTAATATTTTGAAAAATGAAAAAAAAAACCCTATTTTCATATAGAGCGAAGAATGAAACTTGAAAAATAAAAATAGGGATTAATTTAGTTTTAAAATGAAAAACCAAGTTCTAAATTCAGTTTTACCTACAACATGCTCATTTCATTTAATTTATTGGGGGAATTGTTGTTAGCACTTTGAAAATTGTTATTGGCACTCTATTCTTCTCTTTTATTGAGAAATCAACCAAAATACCTGTTTATTTTAAAATATGATTGGATTCACTTTACCTCCTTAATTATTTACTATGTCTCATTAACTTCTCTAAACTATCAAATATAACACTTATCCCACCTAATTAAAAACTTAGTCAAAATTGCCTAAACACTCCCATTTATACAATTCTTTTTTCTACATTTAGCATTCTAAATTCAACTTTAAATCCTTTATTAGTTATAAAAAAAATATTTTAACTTTAAAAAGTAATTGATAGTTTAAGTAAATTGATGGAATAAGAATAAACTAATAAGTTATTGTAATAACACCTAATAATTAAATTAAAAAACGTATTCTAGTTCTTTAACTTAACTTGTTACAGGGTGCACTGTATGCGTGTGTAAAATAAAAAAATGATATAATTTAACTAACTATTTAATGTTTTTTTTAGAATGAAACTATAATATTTACTAATTTTCTTTCATGAGCATATCTTTTTAAAACTATTTATTAACTTATTTTTATTAAACTAATGATAAGTGAAAAGTGAAATAATTTTAAAATACAATTATAACAATAAGAAACAAACACCAAAAATTAAAAAAAAATGTGGTATAGTGAGAAGAGAGAGAGAATTCGAGAAAATATAATAATGTGGTAGATGAGAGAGAAAAGAGAAGTTTTGAAAAGAACAAAGAGGCCAAACCCCCTAGAATCTTTATTAATGGTATAGATAAATTTATAGATATAAATTATAAGTAGCTAGAGTTTGACTATTTTGAATAAAAGTGGATGATATTTTTTAGCCAAAATATAAATATGTTTATTTATGTTAAATTAAATTATGATATATTCAAATAAATTTAAAATATTTTAATAAAATGAGTATACCAATTTTTTAGGGGAAAAATGCACAAATTGAAGTAATTAATGAAAATATAATTATTCATATAAATTTAAAAGAGTCTAAATTTTACTTTAATTGAAGAGTAAATAGCTTGGTTTCTAGTTAAAACATGTTTAAAATTAAATTTAGTCTATAAATTGGTATAAATACTTTGTGAAATATAAAATAGTCAAGGTTGAGTGTGAATAATTAAGAGGATAAAATGTATTTAATCTTATTTTTAAATGAATAGATATTTTGATCAAGTTTTTAATGTGAAAGTAAGAGTGGAGTTCCAATGACAATTCTGATTTATTAATAGGATATATAACAACTGCTATTTAATTACTCAATAATAGGCTAATTTATTATACATAGTGATAGATATGAATCTTCATATGCCAAGAGCAAAATCTTTAATATTCCATACTCACACCCAATTGGTCTTTAATATTCTCCCGAATCTTAAGTCATTCCCTTAATTACCGATATGTTCCTTTATGATAAGATTTTGCCCAAAATATCTCATTGTAATATATACTTGGTATGGCTTTTGAACTTTTCTATATATATATATATATATATATATATATATATCTTAATCATCCAATAAAAAGAAAAGCAAAAAGCTTCTCTACATTTTTTCTGGATCTTCTATTGTCATAAACTATACAAAATAAACAATAATTCAGTAATAAAGTAATCTAATTTTTGGCAAATTCAGAATTGCTCTTTACTAAATTTGTACGAGTTGTTTAAAATAAGCTAGTGAATATTAGATACTTATTTAATCTATTGCAATGTGGCAGATTCTTTTCCTTTTTCAAGGATCCTTAATTAATGGAATAACAGATTGTCACATGTTAAAAAGGATAGCACAATATTCTTATTAAAATATAGGATAAATTTAGAGTTATAAAAGTAAACAGGTGACGTGTTCTATTAAACAAGACAACAAAAAATCTATTACATAACTTGTATAATATCACACAATAGTAATTGTCCCTATCATAACCATAAATAAATTCAAAAATCTACTTGACAAAATTAAAATAAAATTAATCAGTAGTAGGCTACTAAATTATATCTTTATTTAAAGTAAAATATTACGAGCATCATAATTTGTTTTACAACTTCATTAAATAGGCATAAATTAATTACTGATAAGTAGCAATCGGGAATTATTGAAGTAAAATTAACATTGGACGAATAATCATGGGAAAATTCAAACTTATAAATGGATGTATTTTTAATTTAGCTAATATTAATTGTACTGTTTATATTATACTACTACTTATACACTTTTATAAAGCTATGTTTTTGGTAGTCAGTCTTTCTCTCTCTCTCACACACACACACAAACACACACTGATCTCTTCCATTATTCAATATAATAAATTTCCCTTTTTGTATTTGTTTTTAATCATATTTATTTTTAAAAGTTCGTTTATAGCATAACTTAATTAATTTTATGGTCCTTAATTTTGTACGTTTATTCTTATCTCTTCTTTTTGTGATGTTGAAAAAATCACCTTTGATGTCTTCCTTCTTATCTCTTCTTTTTGTGATTTGTTTAAATGGTTGATTCATTCATTAGTTTAATCAACTATTTTCTTCTAATCAAGTATGAATCGATAAGTTACCAATTAGTGCTTAATTTAATGGAACTGATAAGCAAATCACTATTATTTAATTGCAACCAATTTATGGAATAATCCAAATTTTGTGGCTACTAGTTGGACTTTTTACAATTTTGACCAAAAAAAAAGTGTGTGCGTTAAAATTCTAACACAAAAATTAAATTCTTTGTAAGAGTAAGTCGACTTCTACAGAAGTCGATATTCCCGTTGTCAACTTTGCTTAAAATAATATTAATTTTTAACAGTAAAAAAAATATAAAAATTGAAAATCGGCATTCCATAAATTTTTTTTTGTCGACATACCCATTTTTTTTTTTTACAGTACAAAGCTGATCTGACATATTTCAAGGGATTACGTAGTATCTCATTATAAACTACTTTTTTCTGCTTGAATGAATATGTTATCTTCAATAATTTTGTTAATAAATAAATAAAAGGAAGTATGAAGTACAGAAAATTCAGCCATTAATCTCAGTAATAATTTCATATGTGCTAGAGCATGCTAGATATCGTTTAAATTTACTGAGAAAATAAATTAATTATAGATTAATTTGACTAATGTTTCCCATAATGAGTTGTTGATAGATTTTTTTTAAAAAATTATAAAATATATTAATTATAGTCTAAGGTGTGTTCGAAAAAGTTAATAGATTCATTCTAGAAATGTAAAAAAGATATATATTATAAGACAAAATATATATATATATATATATATATATATATATATATATTCCCAAAACCCATCTATTATGGGCAAAGGGGTATAACACAACATTTATGTAGTATATACTCCATCCGTTCCCTTTTAATTGTTGTTTTGTGCCTTTTAGCATTAAAATATGTTTCAACAAATTTACCATTTTCAACGTTTGAAAATGCATTTATTATTTTTTTTTCAAATATATCCTTTTTAGTCTCATAAGTCATAAGTACCTTTATCAACTAAAACGGTATTTTAGTTACAGTGATTTGAAATTATGGTTATTAATTGTCTTTTACTATTCTGTACTAAATTCTTAGACAACAGTTAAAAGAGAATGGGGTGGTTTTTTCACATCTTAATGGAAAAGTATTAACAATAGTTATATTTTTTTTTACTGTTAAAAATTAATATTATTTTAAATGAAATCAACAACGAAAATATCGATTTCTACTTTTACAAGGAATTTCTTTTGTGCGTTAAAATTTTAACGCAAATACTTTTTCAGGTCAAAATTATAAAATGTCCCTGCTACTTGGTCTACTACTTAGATAACTAATGATGTTTGAAAGTAGAGCCCGTGGAGACTTTTGACTAAGAAAAAGCCAAATAATGAATGGCTGGAGAATTTTCTTGGATACACTACGAGTTGAACATCGCAGAAGCAAAGACTTTTAACTCATTAAATGTGAAAGCCCCTTCATTGAACTAATGAAAAATGACTATGGTGTTTTAACGGATGAGTTTATTATTACATTTAAAGTTTTGCTTCATTACAAATGTAAAATTTGCCTATTATTTGGAGATATTTTGAGCCGATGACGGTGATGATTGATTGATTTATATTGTGCATTTTGTAAGATAGGATTTTATTCATTAGTGCGACGTAGAGTTTCTTTATTTCTAAAACAGTAAAGAAGAAAATAAAATTGAACATGCTCCAATCAAAAAAAATGGCCCTAGTGATTTGTAACTTTTCTATTCTTTTTGGGAAGAAATGATTTCTAGACAGGCAAGTCCTGGCTAAGTGAACAATTTCCTACTTAAAAGGTTGCACCTTTAGTCAACTTAAGTGGCTTAGAGATGTGTTATACATATGAGTTGGAAAATACCTAACAAGATTATCCCAACACTTCAATTGGGAAACGCACAATGTCTCCAAATCAGATGGCATTAGAAAAGCAATTTTTTTCTTTTTTTGTTTTTCATCCACAAACAAACCAAAGTCTAAGCATTTCCGTTTGGTTTGAGTAGTGATTTAGGAAGAGAGTCAAAATAATAGCTTAAAAATTATAATCAGCAGACCATGTGATCAAAATTATTGAACATCAACTGAAACACTTAAACTTTGTCTTGTATGCTCTATAATTTGAATTCTCTGATAAGGTCATCGATGGTAAAGTTTTGTACTTATTGATGAATGCTCTTGTGATTTTTGCTTTTTCTTCAATATTTTTGATTATTTTTTTGTTTAGATAAAAGGTCAGGTTGGAAGATTCGATATGACTTATCAACTAAGGAACCTAGTTGTAACGGAATATTCCTTTTGCCAAAGGTCTATGAGATTAAGTCCAATTTGATCATTAAGGTCCTACCAACACATTAGTGAATTAAATCATATTCAACCCTCTTTGAATCAAGCAAAATAAACTGACTATCAATTTGTATAGACTATTTTCGGGGTGCTTGATTCAGTCCAAAAATGGACCTGAAGTTTACAAATTATTTTGCGTACTCTAAGTGGATATGAAGCCATTTTGGTTTGCAATAAATTGATGTTTTTATCGGTGTTACCATTGAGAAGTCAATATTCATATCCTTTGCCAAATTTGATAATCAAATTATTCACAATGGCTGAGTTAATCCATTGGATTTCAAGCTTCAAGATTGGTAAATACACCTATGTGGGTATTCTTTAACAGCCATCTTGCCTTATAGGACACTACCTCTCTAATTGCTCTAAGTTTACATTCGTAGATCAATTTGCAATCATATAACTCAATTCTTTGAGGAGGATCTACCAAGTTCTATAACTTTTTTGCGATTAAAACATAATACACGGGAATTTTATGCAATTTTTCCGTTCAATTTATGTGGCTACATGGTGTAATAGTTGATAACTAATGATGTTTGAAAGTAGAGCATACATAGACTTTCAACTATAATAAGAAAAAGTCAAACAATAAATGGCTGGAGAATTTTCTTGGATACAGTATGAGTTGAGCATTGGAGAAACAAGAACTTCTGTTTTAGCTTATAAAGTGTGAAAGGCCCTTCATTGAACTAGTGCAAAATGAATATGGTGATTTAGAGGTTAAGTTTACTATTACACTTAAAATTTTGCTTCATTGCAAATGTAGAGTTTGCATATTATTTGGAGGTATTCTGAGCTGACAACGATGATAATTGATTGATTTAAATTGTATATTTTGTGGGGTAGGATTTTATTCATTAGTGGGACGTCGAGTTTCTTTCTTTTTGTAACTGGAAAAAAGAGAAGAAGATTGAACATGCTCCGATCAAATAAAATGGCCCTAGTGGTATGTAACTTTTCCATTCTTTTTGGGAAGAATTGATTACTGTAGAAATGCAAGCTCTGGCTAAGAGATAAAGAAAACAAGAGGAATAAAAGGTGAATGAAAAAAAAAAGTGTGGATCTAAATTTTTCACGTGGTTGTTTGGATGAAAGGAAAATAAATGGTAATAAAATGAAAATAGTCGTAATTTTTACCTTTCATTTTCCACCTAGTTTTGGAACGGGAAAAAAAGGATGTGCCCCAAGCAATTTTTTTCTCTTTCTTTTCCACTCATAATCAAACGAAGGAAACTGATTTCTTTTTTCTCATTTTACTTTCTTCCCCTCCCATTCCTTTCATTTTCCTCCCTATCAAACAAACCATTAGCCAACGAAGTGGCTTGGAGATGTGTTACACATATGAGTTGGAAAATGCCTAACAAGATTATCCCAACACTTCAATTGGGTAACACACATTTTCTCCAAATCAGATAGCATTAGAAAAGCAACTTTTTTTCTTTTTTTCTTTTTTCATCCACAAACAAACCAAAGTCTAAGCATTTCCGTTTGGTTGGAGTAGTGATTAAGGAAGAGAATCAAAATAATAGCTTAAAAATTATAATTTTTTATTATTCTTATAGGCATTTTTATGTTGTTAAATTTTGTTGGTTTAAATTTTAATAAAGTTACAAAAATTTAAATTAAATAATTGATAATTACAAATACATATGCTATGTTCGAAAAAAATAAGTGTATCAACAACTTATCAAAATAGCCTAGTGACAAGACCTTCTTCTTTAGTCGGAGAGTTGAGTTCGAAACCTACGAAGCGCAAAATGTGCTTTCTTTCTAGGCGCGTCCAAGCGGGGTTGGGCGCTGGATCTCCCGGTGGTTGTGTGGTGGTTGTATCCAGCAATGGTGATGGTTACTTTTTTGAGAGAGAGTCATTCCAAAATATTAAATATTTATTATGACACTTAAAAGTATCATCATGTCCATATAGTTACACTTTGAGTGTCACGTAAAACTAATTACGAAACACTTTATAGTGTCACTATTCCATGATTTGGAGACTCTTTAAAATGTCTTAACAGTAGTGTTTTGGAGACACTTTTAGATATTAGGACCACCACCTATGAGACGCTTTATAAAAGCATCTCAAAAATTAAAATGTCTTTATATAGTACTTGTTGGAATACCTTTTAGTGTCTTGATATACATTTTTTCTAATAGTGCATGTGATCAAACTTTATTAAACATGAATCAAGTCCACCTCTTTTGCCTTTTGGTGAATAAAATGTGGCCAGGACACTCAATATAGCTTTCTTAATTAAGAAATCTAATCACCATGAAATGTTATTATTATTATTATTATTATTATTATTATTATTATTATTATTATTATTATTGTTAGTTAAAGTTCTTTGGGACTTAACTCAACTTAGTCACTGCAGCTCCCTCAACAACACATTAATAAATTAAGTTATATTCTCTATCAGACCAGTTATTATAGGCTAGTCATCATCAGCCTATAGTACTTTCAATTGATTGGTGAACTCTATATCTTCAATGAGGTTCGAATTAAGGTAATTGGCGAACTCTGTATCTTCCATGAGGTTCAAATTCATGCATCCAAAATGGGTATAGAGGGTGTTTGGCTAAGCTCATAAGCTCCTCAAAACATCTTATAAGATGTTTGAAAGTTTATAAGATGGTGCAAAGTGTTTGGCAAAAATTTTGGAGGTGGAGCTTATAAACTCCTCAAATAAGATATTTAAGAGCTTATAAGCTCTTTTTAAAAAAGTAAGGAGGTAGCAACTTATTTTTTAAGATCTACCAAACTCCTTTATTTTCAACCAAATTAATTACAATATTGTCATTACTAATATTTTATAAGCTATACCCCTTCTTATTTATCCAAACACTTTAATAACTTATTTTTAAAATAAGATCCAACATCTTATAAGCTCCTAAAACATCTTATGAGATGTAGAAGCTTGTAAGATGTTTCAAATAAGCTTAGCCAAACACCCTCATAGTAAAATTTAACCACTAAACCAACACATTGGTGGTGAACCGAGTTGGCCCCTATTATTTTGAAAAGAGCAAAGAACATATAAACAAGCCCGATCACTCCACATTATTAACCTTTACCAAATTCAAATTAATTACTTCCCACTCAGTAACTATCCTCTGCTGAATTGATATCGCTGACGGTTCTCAGAATTTGAAATATAGCTTTTGAAAGTTGAAACTTTGATTTTGGTAATTTTGATGCTATATGACTTGGGAACGCTTCAACTTCTTCGTCTTACGTGCATTCTCTTAGAAGATCTGAAGGTTCATTTGCCCCTGCATATAATAAAAAACAAATGAACTTTATTTGTTATATAATTTTTAAACCTGGCAGGACACAGCAACTGCCATTAGAATATTGGATTGGAAGATGATGTCCTCCTAAAGACAGTTTTGTTTGATCTATTAGATTTCTCATTCCAACTTTAAGGATAATAGTAAAAATTAGGTCAAAATACACTTTGTCAAAAATTAGTACATGCCAAAATTACACTTTCTTTCACTGTTAATATATTTTATCTTATTGTGTTAATGTTAATATTTTCATGAATAGTTATTTTTAATGTTTTCTTAGTACAATAAATTAATTTTCAAATAGTAAATAACTCTCTAATTTATAAATGTTCATTTCTCAAGTAAAGCATGTATCTACGTACAAATTTAATCAAAAAAAATAGAGTTGAAATAAAATATGAAAAAAGGTTTTCTGACCAACTTAATATTAATTAATTGTGCACAATTGATTAATGGAGTATTCTGCTTTCAATATTTTTAAAATAAAGCACTTTAACCAATTTTATTTAATTAATTAATATTAATTATTTTTAAATTTTAATTAGCTATTTTATATTTTAATTATTTATTATTATTTATGATATACATGTTTTAATTGATGACGGAATGTTTATAATTGAGGAAATTAGTTTACATTCTCAAAATAAAATTTACTATGAAAAGAATTAAAAACAATTATTTCCACAAATATTAATTTTAAGATAATAAGACAAAGTATTTGTACAATTAAATAAAGGGCAATCATGTCATTAATATTAAGGGGAATTAATTTTTGGGGGGTTAAATGACGTTTTCTATAATACAAGGGGGTAAGTTTTATAAATGATATAGTACAAGGAGGGCAAAGTGTATTTTGCCCTAAAATTAAGATATAACAAAATAAATTTTCAATGGAGTACTTTATCCATTAATGAAGTTAACACTATTAAAGTACTTTATCCATTAAACTTCAAGTCTTCTAATAAATAATTCTTGAATATTATTTTTTAATATTTATATATATATATACATATATTTTTGATAAAAAATATTTATATTTATTAAATTTTAATTAATAAAAATTATAAGTATTAGTTCTTTCCGACATTAATTTATGACACACTAATATATAGCTCTGTGTTACTTTATGTTATAGTATTATTGTGTTATATTATGTATTAGTTACAATATACTATAGAATAAGATATATATAATATTATGTAATAATTTACATCATGCTTGAAATATATTTATTTCCAAACTAAAGATTCAAATTGTTCTATGGTAAAAATAAATACACAACTAATGAACCACGTAGTTGAAAGCCACAAGTGATAATTTACCTCAGAGTTTCTGGACTTCTAATCATCCAATGAAGAATAGAGATCAACTTTAATTTGATCGAGTTCTAAATCCTTTCGATTTTTATTTATCTCTTGAGCTGAATCCATAACAGATGGGTTGCAATCTTCCACCTCTATCGTTCTAAGAGTTGCAATGTCTGCAAATTCTGACGGGAACTCTTGAAGTTTGTAACAATGCCTAATAATGAGGGACTCCAGCTTTGGGAAGGAGCCATCTGCTAATATCCAGTTCTCCAAATCCATGTCTTCCAACAACAGGAACTTTAGGATGGGACAATCATCTTTCTTCACTTCCCACTTAGGGCCCCGAAAGGCATAGCTCCTCAATTTGAGCACTAGAAGTTTCGGCAACATAGCAATGGCCCTCATATACTCCCAAGGAAATCCACATCCGCTCAAATTTAGCTTCACAAGACTATGAGGAAAAACAGGAGTGGAAGATGAAACAACTTGATGAGGCCCCATATCAGTATGCATAACAACACATTTAAATCTTGTAAGCACATCGAGGATATCAAGATGACCAAAAAAGCTAAATGATGATTCATCTTCTAATGGTGATTCAATTCGGATTCTTAATCTGTCAAGGTTTCTGAGCCTTTCAAGAATGGACAAGGTACAACTATCGGCACCAACATCTGATAGGGTAAAAATATTTTCCAGAAGAAAATTAGAATTGGAAGGAAGATCTGGTAGATCACTTCCCACGACTTGTAGATGCCTCAATTCTTTCATATTCCAAATCTCCATTGGTAGATATGAAGGAACTCCTATGCGTTTCATGCTGAGATAGCGTACCACAATTAAGATTTGAAGGTTCCGAAGCTTGCACACTGCTGCTGGAAGTTCTCCATTATAGCTCAAGGCAATGTACCTCAATTGAAGTAATTTGAGAATTTTATGTGGGAAAGTGTAGAAGCGGATTTTAACAGCATCCAATACCTTGAGCAGCTTGAAATCTAACCACGACTGTAGTGGATATTGATGTTCTAGGCCCACATAAAGAAGAGAACGCACAGATGAAATTGGTGCGTTTGAGTTGTAGTTGGACATACCTTTGATGAAATGGTGGATGTTCTTCCGGATGCACAAGTGGCGTTGCTGATTATATGTACTTTCATCCTGCAGCAAAACATTATTCGTATCCTTACTTATGACAAGGAAGAATTTCTCCTCCTCAGCTTTTCTCACAATGAACTCGTGAAACACTTCTTGAATAAATTTGAATCGAGAGCCCTCTATGGAGAAACGAGCTAGACCTCTCTTATGAAGCTTGAGCAAATAATCTACGGCATGAGTTTCTAAGAGTAGATGTGAGCTGGATTTTTGGAAAAATCGTTCTGAAATTAATAGGTTGGTAATTTTAAAGGTAGAAATCTCGTAATCAAATGGGAACATTGCAATATAGAGAATGAATGATTTTAACTCTTGCGGCAAGTGCCTGTAAGTCAAAGATATAATAACCGCTTCTGTAAGATCAATATAGTTCTTGCAATTACTGATTGACGACAGTACTATCTCCCAGTTTTCTGCACTTAGTTCGACACATGCAAGTAGTCTTCCAATAAAGACAGCTGCTAAAGGGAGTCCTCTGCAACTCCCGGCGATATCCTTTGCAAAAACAATAAATTCTGAAGGGAGCGCTTCATCATCAAAGGCTAAGTTTTTAAGCAGAACCAAGGTATCCTCATCACTCAAGCGATCCAACTGATAAGGAGGAGCTGGTGCTGCATCCATATTCCTAGTTGTCAGCAGGATCCGACTTCCATTGTTATAGTCAGGTAGTACTTGTTTCAAATCATTCCAAACTACAATTTCACGAATATCATCGAATACAACGAGATACCTCTTATTCTTTAAAGAATTATATACATGCTTTGCCAATTGGTCATCTGTCATGTGACGGAATTGATCACCTCGTTTTTTCATGGATTCCAAAAGACGCAACAACACATCTCGTTTGTGATATTCAATAGGTACCCTAACCCAACAAGTAATACCAAAATGCTCACTAATCGATAAATCCTCAAAAACATGATGAGCGAGGGCAGTCTTACCCATTCCACAAATCCCAACCATTGGGACAACTTGAAGACTGGAAGATCCGGTCATCAACCGATCCTTGAGTTGAATTATGTCTTCACTCCGTCCAACTAATGTACGATTCCTTCCCGAACAGTCAAAATCTTCTCTCCATGACAAGGGCCTTATTTGCCGATCCAAGGTCAAATGATTGAACTCCTCCCTTGTCATTCGAACAATGGGAATGATTTTTTTTATCACTGTCTTCAAGTCCCGACAGAAGCTCTGGCTGATTTCAGCTTCTGATGATATGAGGGAGTCGATTAAGTCTTCTGCTTCATAAATTGCATCTCTGATTCGGGCTTCAAAATCGCTTTTTATCTCTGGGTTCTTCTCAAGAAAATCTTTCAACGAACGGACTCCGTTGCGGAGAATTATGATTTGTGACTTTGGGTAGTTTGGAGTGTTCGAGAATTGATGATTAGAATCCAAAAGAGAGCTTAGAGTGTTCAAAACAGAAACAGCCGCAGCGTGGGCGGCCATATCTATGGTATCACTTTACACTCCAAAACAAGAAAAGGAAAAAAAGGAAAGGAAAGATGGAGCGAGCTTATTTGCTTTCTGAATTAGTGTGTGCGTCACTGCGTGTGCGTTTAGGGGGGGAAGAGAGAGAGAGAGAGAGAGAGAGAGAGTTGCTCGGACTATTGAACACAAATAAATGAACAATAGTTTAAAATCCTCAACTAGAAAGTCGGAAAGTTAACGCCTTCACTAGGACAGGGGAGGCCAGATGTGTAACAATTAATTAAACAATTACTATTATTATTAAATATGAAACCATTTCTACATTTGACATTACAAATGGACCCTTCCATATACACATATTATATGTTCTAAATTTATTGTTTATAGTTGTCTTTGTCTTGAAAACATCATCTAATTTAAGGTAATGCTGTGACCCACAGTTAATTATCCCCCAGTTTTACTTTCTTTCCCAAAAAAACAAAAAACAAGTTGGTCATAACCACACGGTGATCGACTAATTTAAATAGAGTCCTACAAAAACTCATTATGGGGTGACCTTTTCAATTCAATTGATTCATTTATAATTACAGGATTCGAACTTTAGACGTTACTTAAGATATTCAATACCTCATCCTACCAAAATAACTGGTAGTTGGTCTCCCGCTTGGCCACTTGCACTTTCTCAAGACAATGGTAGAAAAAAATACATGTATATGTCTTGTACTTTCTTAACTCTAATGTATAATTATTATATGTTCAATTAATTGGGACCATTTCTTGAACTGCAAGAAGTACGTTTACTATTAATAATTAATTATAGTAAATTTCCATGTAAATCCAGTCTATTTCTTGGTATGCTAATTTTTAAATTGTAACTTGTATACACGAAGCTTTGATTTCAAAAGTGTTTGGTTAGGTATATGTGAAAGGAAAAAAAGTTATGATTCCTAGGATGTTAATATTAAAACCATTAGTTCACATACACCATTAAATTGCCAAATTAAACACCAAGTTGAAAAGTTGATAGCAATGTTAACCATATAAAACTAAGCCTTAACTAGTGATTATTTATTTGTAATTGCTTCCATAGAAAGTTGAGTTGTATGCTAATGAAAGAAAAAGATAAACGAGGCATATAATTTGGGACCACTTTTGCATTTATCTCGCCAATGAAAACAACATTTGCAAAACCATCAACTTCTCCTAGAAGATACAAACAATAGATGAGATATCTTTTAGGAGAGAGAAAAATTTTGTCCGAATAGTTTACAAAGGGGGGAGTTTGCAATCGAGAAAAATTAAAAAACAAAAAAAAAAAAAGAGTGCTTTTTTGCTTCTATTGGAACGAAGCAGACAAACATATAGTGAGTGTTTCGTTTCTCTATTTATGTTGAGAAAAAGTTAAAATAAGTTTAAAGCAAATTTCAGATTTTTTTTTCTACTACTAATTAATTTTTTAAAATTCAATCACAATTTTTCAACTTTTCTCAAAATACTACCTATTTTTATTACTCATTTTTTTTTTTTTGGCCTTTTCAATTTTTTCTAGCACTACTTCTCCAAATATCTATATGAGCCTAAGCCCAAAGCCTCCACAAACGATAAACGATGTTGTAAGCCCCAACAATTGCCACACATTCCCGCGCACTCTCCACGCAAGCCAACAATCTCAACCCTACAACTGAAAATGATTATGATTACAAGAAACAAAAAATAAATAAATAAAAAATAAAAAAAGAGAGATGGAGAAAAGGCAACAGATGTTATAGTGAGAAATTTTAGGAAAAGATTACGAGGTATATGCATGCAATATGACGGAAAGTTTTTAGGAAGGAAGTTTATTTAACTGAGTCAAATTTTATTCCATCATCTTTATTTTTGGTGCATCTTCTTCTTTGATTCTTTTCATTTAATTCTTCAACTAACCCCCCCAAACTATGGTACTTTTTGCATGTTACTATCTGAAATTTGTATTTTTTACACTTAATCCCCTATAGTTATTTCTGACAATAAAAGTAAACGAAAATATGACACGTACTTTTATGCAAGAGGTCACTTATTATCGCAAAGTGACCAAAGAGGGTTAAGTGTGAAAAATATAAAGTTCGAATGGTAAAGAGTAACTGGTAAAAATTCATATGGTAATGCGTAAAAAGCATCATAGTTTTGGGGTTAAGTGTTTTTATCATTTTTTTTATTTATTTTTACATAATTAACATTCAATCTTGGTTTTATTTGTTTTTCTTACTAGAAAAATAAGATTGTGCAAGTGAGACATAAACTTAACGTATTATTGTTCTTTTGAAGTAATTTTTATATTTATAAAGTTGTTATATTCATAATACACGAGTTCTTTTAATTATTATTATTTCTTTTATTAATAATATATCATATATTTTGAAGATACTGGTCAATCAAAGGTTTCATTTTCAATTTTTAATTTAGACCATCAAAAATGTTAAAGAGGGGCCGGCAATCAAAACACATACTAGCCAACTTTTGTTTTGGTGTTTAAATAATAAAGATGCAAATGAGTCAAGTCGAGCCGTGCTTTGGTTTTTTTTTTTTTTTTAAGGCTTGAGCTTGAACCAAATAACTCAAGCCACATACTACATGGCTAATTTTGCTTGCGATGCTTTGACACCAGCGGTTATGGAAGGGAACCAAATTCAGGGTCCACTTTGTGGAATGCTAAAGATGGATAAGTGGGGTTTCCCTAACTTAAGATCAAATAACCTATGCATATCATGATGGTTGTGCATGATTCATTTGATTTTATGAGTTTGGTGATTATTCCTACTGAGTATTCTACATGGTCTTCTATGCTTAATGGCTTTAATATCGTCCTTTGTGGTGGTCTGTGTGTGATCTCTCTGGTTATTGATGACTGTTGGCATATGAAACTTGTTTCTGGCTTTCATCCTCAGCATGATCATGACTTATATAACCTTGTTAGTGATGTTTGGTGGCTGCATTCGGTCATTTGTGTCATCAGGATGACTTTTATTTATGTTCTTCATTGGAATTTTGGGCTTCAGATGGAGATCTTGGTTTTTGACACAAATGGTTTCTTTGGCTCTTCTCTTGGTCGTCTCTGTGTTGGTTTGATGGAGTTATTTGCTGGAATACTAACAAATATTAAGGTTGTCTCTATTCTGTTTATCATCATAGACAAGAGCAAGGGGACCAATGCATCATCATGGGGCGTTCTTGGTTGTATGATCCGTTTTAAAGCAACTCACAGCAGGTGGGACAGTGTGCTGAGAAACTGCAGGGGAGTAGCTGTGATTTGCTGCTTCGAGGCGTTTGGTAGCTTGCAGGATATAAAAAGAAAATGGGGCTTCCTTTGCCTGCACTATTGTTATTGTGCTGTGCTATATTAATGCCTTGGATTTTGTGGATGAAACTAGGCCACATAATTGCCTTCAAGAATGCTTAAGAAATAGTTTGTCGGAGCAATTACAAAAAAGCCACCTTATTGCCTACTATGTGTTGGTCAAATTGAAGCATAGAAGCATCAAACAAAGCCACCTTGATGCTTGATAAATGGTGATTCACTCATGAGTTTGATTAATCATCATCACAATTGCTATCTACTCATTAATGAAGTTGAAACTTGTTCCATGTTTTGAGTGCCCACGGCAGCTTTCCCATCAAGCCGGTGCAACCTTCCCTATAAATTGAGTCCCCTTTTGCTCAATTTAGAATCAACCGAGACTTAAAGCTTTGAGAGCTTTGATAAGTTTGAGGGCTTGAGAGGAGGCAATGTTTTTAAGGTTTGAAAAAATTGAGAGTCGAGAAATAATTAAGAGATATAATTCTTGTGAAAGAATTATAAGGTTATTTTTTTTAAGGTTTTGAATTTAATTAGAGAATATTTTTTTTAATTATTATAACTCTCTAAAAATTTTATTATAGTGTAATCTCTCCTTGTCCGTGGATGTAGGTTTATTATTAGCCGAACTATATAAATATTATGTCATTTTAATTTTCATTTGTTTTATTATTAAATTATTGTCGTTTATTTAAATAAATGTACTATTTGATCCGAGTGCTAGCCTAACATGCTGTTTCCTGGCAGAACGAGATCTTCACTTGGGCTCAAAGTTATTTTGATGACAAGACATACTCTATGGCTTTCGTTTTTGTTGTTGATGAGTGGGTTCATGGGCTGTTCTTGCTGCATTAGGGATTTTGTAGTTTTTGAAACTCGCCAGGGGGATAACTGTAATTTTGGAACCCAGTTAAAGAGGCAAATTTCAGAGCTTGTGGATCGATCTCACCACAAACACAGCTGCTATTTTACAACTCAGGCACCACAGTATTTTGCGGGCTTATCCTTGAATAAACTATGTCGTTGCTACTGTTATAACCGCTCATTGTTTGACATTTATTGGCAGAACGTGAATTTCGACTTACTCGAGCATGGGAGTGGGCGACCATCATCTTCGAATCATTTTCAATTCAACTATTTTTGAACATATTTCTAAAAAACACCTTATTTTTTAGAATTGATGCAAAGATGTTTTCAAAAACAATTCTGAATAGGTACAAAGATGTTTTCAGAAACAGATTTGTGTTTCCTCAACTCAAATGAAAGAGTGAGTTCTTAAACTTACCATAGATAAAGTGTAGGAAAATAAAGGAAAAATAAATATATGAAAATAATATATAAAATAACAAATTGTTTTATTTAAAATTTTAAAGTAAAAATATTTTAGTATTTTTTTTATAAGTAACTTCAAAATTTAAAAGATATACAAATTAATAAAACTCTATTAATAGATAATATTAATTAAGAAAAAAAAGATTATTTAAGTACCGTATAGTTTTTTCTGGTAAATGAAACTAATATATAGTTAGTAATTTTTAGTTATAACTTTTATTGTTTAGTAGACTTTAAAAATAAAAAAAATTATTTTGTGATTCCATTTAAAGATTTAAAAGCGAAGAGAATAATACATAACAACTTTCAATGTTTCAAATTAATATAATTCTTTCTTGATTATAAGAACTACTCTTCCACATGTATTTCCTTTTGTGTTATTTATGTTTTAAAATAATTTCATCCAAATGCATTTTGCAAGTATTAGTTTCATTATTATTTTTCAAAACAACCACCCAAAGAGCTTTCTGCATTTTTAAAAACATAAAAATGCATTTTACAGAATCGTTCCACAGAATTGTGTTACAGTTCAATCAAAACAAAAACAATCCAAACGCACCCTTAAAAATACAAACATTATGCATTGAGTACGTAAATCATATTACCGCTAAAATGCCCAAAGTTGTTCAAATGTGAAACACTAAAGTTGTTCCGAGTATAACTCGTGCGTAAGAGAAGCTTGAGCCAGCAAGAGCAGAGATGAGAAATCCAATGGCTGCCCAGTGTGTTTCTTCTTTATGTCTGAGAGCCTCTCTTACGCCCTAATATGAAATATTAGAATTGTCAATAAGTAGTGCTAAACATTAGTACGAGTTAGTGAGGTACTACTACTCTTGTCTTAGCTCCTATACTTATCAATTATCATATGTATATATACTATTACAAAAAGAAAGTTGTTTTTGTCTGACAAATGACAATTTTTTTATATAATTTTATAAAATTTGCCCTTCAATTTTATGTGAAATAAATAGAAACATATAAAATTATGGCTAAAATTGAAAATTCCCATGAAATCAATGCAATTTGGATACCAAATTTTGACATGTCAATTTTATCTTTTTAATTAATACACACAGACAATGAGAAAAAACAAATAGAAAGGTCATTATTGTAATATTACATTCAATTTGAAAATAAATGTTCTCAACCCATAAAACCATTTTCTCCATCATGTTAGTTTGTGGGAGTTGAAATCCATATTTAATAAATAATTTTTTTTTAAATGGACAATTAATGCTTTTGATTATATATCTCTAATAAATTATTTCAAATAATACTCAAAAAAATATTATCATAAAAGAATTTAATAATATATTTATATTTTGATCCTAAAAAATTTAAGTACTAAAGTAAAATATATAATTTATATAATTTGCACATGCGTAGAGTATGCGGCACTACTAGTATATATATAAAGGGAAATACTACAGTACGAGTGAATTTCGTTAGGTTTACCGTCTAAACCTATATTATGGACAATTACACTCACCTCCTTTAAATTTAGGTGAAATTACTAATAACCCCATCTTATTTCGAAAATTACCAACACACCCTAACATTTGTCGCCGTTTAACAAAAAAAATCCAATCTATTAATAATTTTCGGAATTGCAAATAACTTTCACGCATCATAATAGTCACCCCAACCATTAAGAGATTCGATTCATCAAGCCAGACAAAATCCATCAATTAATTTTGTGCTACCACCAACTTTTGCGAAATAATTTTATTTTATACCATAACAACCACCACCAATCATCACTGTATAATTCGACATTATCACTACTTTTTTTCTTTCCAAATTAGCTTCATATATGCATTCTATATCTTGAACTTGTTATGATCATATGAATTTCATCTCAAAACACCACCAAAAATACAAGAAATACAACTCACGATTACGTTTGGCCATGATGAAGGATCAATTTCGTCAAACTTATGAATACTTTAGGGGGCTATTTTTAATTTTTTGAAACAAAAGAGTGTTATTTGTAATTTCACTTAAACTCAAAGAGGTTGAAGCAATTATCCATGGCTGCTATTATTATTATTATTATTATTATTATTATCCTTAAAGTTTTCTCGGAGTGTTTGAATCTACCAAAATATCCCTTCAACATTGTTCTTTTTGAGGGTAAGATTAGGCTTCATTCCAACTAAAATTTGTCGAAGAATTGGATATTTGGAATCCGTCAACTCTACTTGCAAAAGTGGAGAAAAGAATATAAACAAAGAAACAATCTTCTCTAACTTCTAATGTAATTTCAGGTATTCATTTATTTTTTTTGTATTTATTAAAATATTTGAGAAATATGGAATAAAAATCAATGGAGTAATATATAGTTGTAAAACATGGAAAACCACGTGGGACTCTTTCTGTCTTTCATCCATCTAATCAACAATATCAAACGTTTAGTTGGAGTAATTTAAATAAAAATATTAATAAGTTAAACACTAATCAACTACTTTATCCATTCAAATTCAAGTCTTCTAATAAGTACTTAAGAGATATATAGTAAAATTCTCATGCATCGATGATAAGCAATTGAAAGCCACAAGTGATCGTTTACCTGGTTCCACGATGATCGAGAGGTTCTAGACTTCTAATCATCCAATGAAGAATAGAGATCAACTTTAATTGGCCCACGTTCTACATCCTTTCGATTTTTATTTATCTTTTGAGCTGAATCCATAACAGATGGGTTGCAATCTTCCACCTCTATCTTTTCAAGAGTTGCAATGTCTGCAAATACTGAGGGGAACCCTTGGAGTCTGTAACAATGCCTAATAAAGAGGAACCTTAGCACTGGGAAGGAGCCGTCGGCCAATATCCACTTCTCCAAATCCATGTCTTCCAACAACAGGACCATTAGCTTAGGAAATTCATCTTCCTTCACTTCCCACTCAGGGCCCCGAAAGGAATAGCTCCTCAATTTGAGGAATTGAAGATTCGGCAGTATAGCAATGGCCCTCATATATTCCCAAGGAAATCCACATCCGCTCAAACTTAGCTTCCTAAGACTATGAGGGAAAACAGGAATCGAAGATGAAACAACTTGATGAGACCCCATATCAGGATGCATAACAACACATTTAAATCTTTCAAGCCTATCGAGGATATCAAGATGACTAAAAAAGCTCAATGATGATTCATCTTCTAATGGTGATTCGATTCGGATTCTTAATCGCTCAAGCTTTCCGAGCCTTTCAAGAATGTGCTTTGTACAACTATGGGAACCAACATCTGAAAGGGTAACAATGTGTTCTAGAAGAAGAAGATTAGTATTGGAAGGAAGATCTGGTAGATCGCTTCCCATGACTTGCAGATGCCTCAATTCTTTCATATTCCAAATCTCCATTGGCAGATATGAAGGAGCTCCTGTGCGTTTCACGCTGAGATAACGTAAAACAATTAAGATTTGAAGGTTCCGAAGCTTGCACACTGCTACTGGAAGTTCTCCATTATAGCTCAAGGCAAGGTACCTCAATTGAAGTAATTTGAGAATTTCGGATGGGAAAGTGTAGAAGCGGATTTTGGGAGCATCCAATACCTTGAGCAGCTTGAAATCTAACCACGACTGCAGTGGATATTGATGTCCTGGACCCATATAAAGAAGAGAACGCACGGATGAAATTGAGTTGTAGTTGGACATATGTTTGATGAAATGGTGGATGTTCTTCCAGATGCACAAGCAGCGCTGCTGATTATATGTACCTTTGTCCTGCAGAAAAACATTATTCGTATCCTTACTTATGACAAGGAAGAATTTCTCCTCCTCACCTTTTCTCACAATGAACTCATGAAACACTTCTTCAATAAATTTGACTCTGAATCGAGAGTCCTTCAAGGACAGAAGAACAAGACCTCTCTCATGAAGCTCACGCAAATAATTAAATACTTGACCTTCTATTTGAAAAAATCGTTCTGAAGTTAATAGGCTCATGACTTTGAAGAGAGAAATCTCATAATCAAATGGAAACATCGCAATATAGAGAAGAAATGATTTTAACTCTTCCGGCAAGTGCCTGTAAGTTAAAGACATAACTGCTTCTGTAAGGTCAACATAATTCTTGCAGGCACTGATTGACGACAGTACTATCTCCCAGTTTTCTGCACTCAGTTTGGCATATCTGAGTAGTCTTCCAATAATGACAACGGCTAAAGGGAGCCCTCTGCAACTCTTGGCGATATCCTTTCCAGTAACATAAAATTCTGAAGGCAACTGTTTATCATTGAAGGCTAAGTTATCAAGCAGAGTCAAGGTATCCTTATCACTCAAGCGATCCAACTGATAAGGAGGAGCTGGTGCTGCATCCATATTCCTAGTTGTCAACAGGATCCGACTTCCATTGTCGTAGTCGGGTAATACTTGTTTCAAATCGTTCCAAACTACAACGTCACGAATATTGTCGAATACAACGAGATACCTCTTATTTTTTAAAACATTATATACATACTTTGCCAATTGCTCATCGGTCATGTGACGGAACCCATCGCCTCGTTTTTTCATGGATTCCAAAAGACGCAACAAGACATCTCGTTTGTGATATTCAGTAGGTACCTTAACCCAACAAGCAATACCAAAATGCTCACGAATCGATAGATCCTCAAAAACATGCCGAGCGAGGGCAGTCTTACCCATTCCAGGAACCCCAACTATTGGGACAGCTTGAAGTCTGGCAGATCCGGTCATCAGCCGATCCTTGAGTTGAATTAAGTCTTCACTCCGTCCGACCAAGCGATACTTCTGTTTTGGCCATCTCAATCCTTCTCTCCATGACAAGGGTCTTATTTGCCGATCCAAGGTCAAACGATTGAACTCCTTCGTCATTTCGACAATGATATTGATTTTTTCTGTTACTCTCTCCAAGTCTTGACAGAAGCTCGAGCTGATTTCAACTTCTGACGATATGTGGAAGTCGATGATGTCTTCGGCTTCATAAATCGCATCTCTGATTCGGCTTTCAAAATCACTTTTAATCTCTGGGTTTTCCTCAAGAAAATCTTTCAACGCATAGACTCCTTCTCCGAGAATTTGGATTTGTGAGTGTGTATTTGAGAATTGATTGATTGAATCCTGGAGCCGGCTTAGAGTCTTCAAAACAGAAACAGCAGCAGCGTAGGCGGCCATATCTCTGATCTCAGTCCTCACACCAATCACACCAAAACTATATTGGAGCTAGCTTATTCACTTTCTGAATTGGGGTGTGTGTGTGTGTGTGTGTGTGTGTTTGGGGGAGAGAGAGAGAGGCTTTTTCAGTCCATTGAACCCAAATAAATGAATAATAGTTTAAAATCCTCAACTAGAAAGAAGAAAAGTTATCGCCTGCACCAGGGCAGAGGAGGCCAGATACGTGACAATTAATCTAACAATTACTATCATTATTAAACATGAAATCACTTCTACATTTTATATTAACAAATGGACCCTTCCAAATACACATATTATATGTTCTAAATTTATTGTTCATAGTTTTCTTTTTCTTGGAAACCATCATCTAATTTGAAGTAATGCTGTAAACCACCGCTACTTATCCCCCATTTTTACTTTTTTATTTTATTTTTTTGTCTTAGTCATCCGATGGCCGATTAATTCAAATCGAATATGGTAAAGGTCCATTACGAGGGCGACCATCCTAACTCAATTATTTTATTTATAATTCGAACTTTAAATATTATTTAAAGAATTTAACAGCTCATCTCATTAAAATAACCGGTAGTTGGTCCCCATTTTTACTTTTTGAAAACAATAGTAGTAAAAATACATGTATATATCTTGTACTCTCTTAACTCTCTCGTGTAATTATTATATGTTCAATTAAATGGGAGCATTTCTTGAATTGAAGGAAGTACTTGTACTATTAATAATTAATTATAGTAAATTTTCATGTAAGTCCAGTTTATTTCTTGGTATGTTAATTTTTAAATTTTTATTTGTATACACGAAACTTTGATTTCAAAAGTACTGATTAGGTACATGTGCAAGGAAAAAAGTCAAGAAAATTCCAAAGAATGTTAATAATAAACCCATTAGTTCACATGCACCATTGAATTGCGGAATTAAACTAGTATTACTTGTTAATCTTGAAACACCAAGTCGAAAAAGCTGATAGCAATGTTAACTTTAAATTTGTCTCCCTCTCTCTCTCTCTCTCTCACACACACACACACATATATATATATATATATATATATATATATCTTTAAGTTTGAGTAGGTACTAAAAAGCTGATAGCAATGTTAACTTAAATTTTTTTTTCTCTCTCTCTCTCTCTCACACACACACACATATATATACATCTTTAAGTTTGAGTAGGTACTATAATTGTCTTTTAGCGTACGCATAATTGTATTCTATGCATCTCTAATTTTCTTTAATATACAATTAAATATTTGTATTATTGATAATTTATTATTGGAATATGTACCCTTTGACCATAGTAACCTCACTCCGCCACCGCAATTCCAACCACAATACAGAAAAACGAAAAAGAAAAGTGAATTACAAGGATACAATTTTATTAGATAATATTTAAAGCTATTATTCCTCATAAAACTAAAGTTATGGGGAGACAAGGTTGTGAATGGACATCACTTTTTCTAGTTTTGTGACACGCTTATGTGAAAATGACATTGCATCATCAATATTGCCTTTCCACGAAGTTTCTTGTAAGCCAAAAACTAGTAAAGAATTATCGAAAACCTTGAATAAAATCCCCAAATCTTCTTTTAGTCCCGGCATATTTTATTTCGTTCTTCTATTGCTCTGCTTTTGAATCAATTTCTTGGCTTGCCTGTGCGATGGGCGAGGCCGAGCCCCTAGACACTGTTCCGGCAGGCAACTTATCAAGCAACGAACCGGCTATTTGGCTCAAGAAAGACAAAAATTCACCCAAGTCGTTGAACGGGTATATGCATTGCTGAAGCTCTTGAGAGATCGCAAACAGATCTGAAAGTTCATCTGAAGTATATTGCGGTGGCTAGTAGTTCCTCTTACTTGGGAAAGCGACACAGGATCTCCCGACCCGGCTCTTAAACCAATAAAAGGAGCAAAACAAAACAAAACAGAATTGAATGATCCTGCTGTAATCTAAATAACACCTACCATATAAGGAAGGCTGAATGTTTGCAAGAGTTAAATCGTACAGCAAGTGCAGGACATCATGGGCCACATAGCCGATCCGATACATCATTTTTTCCTATTACTGATAATATACACATGGTATACCAAAGAGAAGGTATCAGTACTTCTTATTACAACATACGCAAACACGAGTAGATTATGGTACTTCCTTGACATTCTCTAAGATGAGGTGTTCTCAGCCAAGATTCTTACCTTCTCACTAACCGTATCGACTTTCTCCGTAAGAAGTTTCATTTCATCCTTCAAGCTAGACTTGTCCTCGGTCGAAATCAAGAATTGCAGTCATTATCTCGAATTTTTGCTTGATGACTCTGCCATCCGAAACCAAATCATCCGCTGAGTCCCGTTTGTCAGTAGCCTGTTTAGGAGCTTTCTGATGAGGCCTAGTATTGGACTTTGAACCGGCCGAAGAACGCTGCAATGTATAATTAACATTCTCGGAACCAAACGGGCTCTCGCTTAATGATGATTTGAAGGCAGCTTCTGCATCGGAGTCCTTCGTACAGACAATCAGGACCGTATGAGAATCTGTGACTAATGAGAGTCCTTTGGATTGATGGATTTGAAAAAAAATAAAAGCATTTGAGGGGGAGGATTTTAAATCATTTAATAGATTTCAAATCCACCTCAATAACTCAAAAATTAGATTAAATTGAGAGCAATGTTTTTAAACCCGGACCGGACCGGCCGGTTCGACCGGTTCGATCGGGAACCGGTGGCATGGCCGGTCCGGTTGACCCCAAAAAACCAGTCCTCAATTGACCCAGTAAGAACCGGCGTGAACCGGCTAATTACCGGTTGAACCGGTGCCGGTTCGATCGGTTGAACCGGCGGGTCGTATATTTGGAAAAAAAAAAAAATACCTATTTTAGTTAGGGTTTATATTTTTTGAATTTTGTTGGATATTTAGTATGAAATGAAGCTTTTTAGTATGAATTTAAAAGGGTTACAAAAAGTTAGAATTTTTTTTAATATTTTTTATAAGTTAATTGCACTCTTTTTATATTTTTCATTAATATTTACAACATCATATTTATATATAATTAAATATATTTTATAATTAATTATGACGTCACACCGGTCGAACCGGTGGTTGAACCGGTCGAACCGATCGAACCAGTAACCAGTAAGACGGCCGGTTCTATGTCCGGTCCGGTTTTCAGAACATTGATTGAGAGCTAGCTAAACGGTTTCAAATCCATTATAATATGATTTTATCTAAACAAAACTCAATGAATTTGTTATTATGATGAATCTGAAATCCATAGTTTCAAATCTATCAATCCAAGTACAATCTAAAACTCTTTATAAAATTTATTGAATGAATATTTTAATATATCAATAGGGCCATACTAGTCTTCATGTTCAAATATTTTGAACAAATACTATTTGGGTGCCCTAGGACTACAAAAAGTAAACAGATCTGATTACACCTAACTTAGTTAACGAAATTAAGGCCTCAAAATTACGAACGGTTTGGGTTCGATTCCCCACGAAATGTCTCGATTTATTTTTTTACGCTGATAGTAGGTTTCTTATTTGTTTAATATGAAATAGTTTGAAATGGGTTCGGAGTCGGACTTTGGACTATAGAAATAAAAAGTCAAACAATATGGTCTTGACGTATTTCTTGCCAAAGGCATTGTAGATAGAGTATGAATAATTAAAACACTGGAGAAGCAAGCACATTTATTTCAGCTTCTTTGATTCATTGCCCTTCTCAAAATTGAAAATTGTTCATGGAAAATATGGTGGTTTATTAGTTAAATTTATAGTTCTATTTAGATTTTAGCCTTATAATTGAAGACTGGTTTTTGCCCACTGATAAGCCTGTTTTTCCGAAGGGGAAGCTCATGTAAAAGAATGTTGAGAAGAAGATTAGGGAGGCTAGCTTCTTTGATTCATTGCCTTTTTTTCTAATTTACTGTCGAAATTTGAGATATGTATAGTGAAGAGAGAAGAAATGAGACAAATGGATTACTTGGTTCGGCCAATTCAGCCTACATCCACGAGACAACAACTCACAGGACTAAAACATATATATACATTATTGATTTGTGCTTATAATAAACACCTATTTATATAAATGAATTATATTAGTTCATATCAAACTGTATGATATCAAAATAAACACAAATCGAAAAATCAAAAATAAAACGACACCAAGATCTAGAAATTTTTTCCCATATTATCCATTTTTCTCTTCTCTTATCTCAATAGTTCATCAATACACGTGGTATTTTATTGATGAGTGGAGGAAAAGATGTAGTATAGTTATATAGCAGATGATTTGAACTGCACCCTAGTTTGGGTTACATCCACGGGCAAGAAAGAGAGAGATTTTCACTATCTTGACAGAGGTGCAAAACGGAGTCACAATGATGGCATAAATTCAAATTAAAGTTGAGTCACTTTTTATGATATGTGCTCTTCATCATGTTTCATGTATTTCTTGAACTTGATCTTCCTCAATTGCTACCAAGACACGAGATGTATATGGTTTGTAGTTATGACTTACAAGCACATAATTGCATCATGATCTAGCATCTACCGAATGAAAACTTCATTCTCAATTATAAAAGAATTTTATGAAAGCATTTGACTATGATTTTCCGTTTCTAATTTTTGGCTTAATTCTTTTTCTTATGATCAATTCAACCTCTGATATACTTTGATTCTATTTTATCTCTTTAACAAGTTTAGAAATGGGCATAACTGTCGTCCAGCCCATTGAATACTTAGATATTCTTTCATTTGCTGATAGGTATGGTGGTTTTTCCCCCCCTTTGACTTGATTAGGGGTGGGAAATTTTGGGTTTGGACCCAAGATTTCTCCCATGGCGATGCCACTCGCTTTAGAGGACGTTGCTTCCTTGTATGCATTATTTCTTTTCTAGGTTTATCCGTTACATTATTTTGTTGTTATTAGTTGTTCTAAATAGGTATTATTTTGAATGAAGTTTCATTTCTTATTTCATAATTCACAATTTCACATTGTTGTTATGTGTATAAATTATTGTTTTAATTATGCATTTGGTCTAAGATCTTACACTTTGCGTACATCTATATATTGAAATAGGAGATAAAATACGATTTGAAAAATAAGATCTGAAAAATAAGATCTCATGTGATATTCCCTTGAAACACTTAAACTTTGTCTTGTATGCTTTATAATTTGAACTCCCTGGTAAGGTCATCGGTGGTCACGTTTTGTCCTTATTGATGAAACCTCTATTGATTTCTACTTCTTCGATTTTTTTTCCTTCTTGTCTGGATAAAAATTAAAGCCAAGTTAAAAGATTTGACATAATTTTCTCAGTTAAGGAACCTAGTCACTATGGAATGTTCCTTTCCCCAAATAACTTTGGAATTAAGTCTAGTTGGATCATCATAGACCCACCAATACATTAATGAATTAAATCATACTCGACGCTCTTCGAATCAGGCATTATAAATTGGCTACAGATTAGCCATAATATGCTCAAATAATTGACAAGTTTTACGTTTTTAATAAAGTTCGAACTTAAACATTCAAAATGAACTTAGTGAAATTTAATCCCTACACAACTATATCGATTGCAATGCTCTTGTGATCTCGTAAACGTACAGAAGCACCCATAATAAACGTAAAACTGATTAAATATGCAAAGTATATATTCTAATCCACATGGCTGTACTAGTAGTCTTGTTTCAAGTTTCAAGTTTCAAGTTTGAACAGACACTATTTCAGTCCTCCCAAGCCCACAACAATGAATAAATATCTGATGTGTTACAACAATTGACTAGATGACCGGAGCTCAATGCTCTTATCAGCAGGCTGGTATTCAAGTGGTTCCAAGCTTATGATCAAAAATATTATTAGTTGTGTGCTTTTCAACTTAAGTATGAATCAATGTTGGTTTCTATAAATTATATTTGAATCGTAGTGGTGTTACGCCGACGATACCACAGGTGTCTGATATGATTGTAGCTGGTGGTGGCAATTGAGCGGATTGAGTTCAGTTTGGGTTGGGCTATATTGGGTTGAGTTAAAAGTGAGTTGTAAATTTGTTGAAAATAAATTGTGAATGGATTAAAAATAGTTTTTAATGGGTCACATGCATCATTCTTATATATTTGATCAAAGCCCAATAAACATAAATTAAAATTACTAATTCATGTACTTTGCAGATGACTATAAAAATTCTAAAATGAACTCCAACAAAATAAAAAATATATTTTTTTTTAATTTATGGGGTGATCAATTTAGGATACTACATGAACTCATTATCAACTTATCTATAACTTAATATCAACACCAATTATATAAAATAAATTCAATCCACCTTAAAATATATCGGACCTAATCCAATTCAACTCAAAATCATATAAATCGAGTTCAACTCATGAGTTAGAGAATTATTTTACCACTCCTAATCGCAGCTAAACACGAAATTCTGGGTATGATGAAAGTGTCTCACAATTCGCCACAACTACTTTCTTTTTCAGTTAAAGAAAAAAAAACCTCCACTTATCTCATTAATTTTTGCAGAAGAGGAAGCCCCATGTTCAAATTGTGTGGCTACTACTTGGTCGAATAGTTAGATAAGTATTGATGTTTGAAAGCAGAGCATGTGGAGATTGGAGACTTTTGACTATAGTAAGGAAGAGTCAAATAATAAATGGCTGGAGAATTTTCTTGGATACACTACGAGTTGAACATTGCAGAAGCAAGACTTTCTGTTTTAGCTCATAGAATGTGAAAGCCCCTTCATTGAAATCAAATAGCACTAAAAAAGCAATTTTTTTTTCTTTCTTTTTTGTTTTTCTCATCCACAAACAAACCATACTCTAAGCATTTCCATTTGGTTGTGAGTAGTGATTAAGGAAGAGAACAAAATAATAGTTTACAAATTATAATCAGCAACCCATGTGATCAAAATTATTGAGCATCAATGAAGTCCACTCTTTTGGAGTATAAAAGGTTAGAAACTTAGATCGGAAGACCTGATTAGGCTTTTTCCAATTAAATAAACATAGTTGTCAAAATATTTTTTTCACCAAAGTTTATTAGAACTAAATTCAATTTGATTGTTTTAGTCCCACCAACACATTAATAAATTAAAACATATCCCTCATCAGATCAGACATTATAGTCTGGTCAATGTCAATCCATAATACTTTTAGGATATTTTTGGTTTAGGTGTATACACCATAATATGCATTTTCATTTGCCTTTTATTCTCAAGTGATTTGTCATACTATGTAGTATAGGCCTTTCAAATATACATCTAGGCCTAGTGTATTAATAAGTGATCTAAGAGTTGGGAATCTCACCCCTTGGAGTGAGTTGGGAATGGCTAACTTGGGATTAAATTATATTGATTGGTATTATACTTTTATACCTCCAAGTACAACTCTAGTTGTACAATTGAAGGGATATTTAGATAATTTTGTATTGGTAACAATATAAATTACCATAAATCAAACACATACAATGAAATTAATGAATATTCATATTACAACTTATTAAACTATTTCAAATATAAATAATCAACTATCCAAAATACACTATTACCCCAACATACCAAATATAATATAATTCGAACACTCAAATCAAAAATGTCCTTTAAATAATTATAAAATTTTACATTTTTAATTAAGTTCGAATTTAAATATTTAAAATAAATTTAGTGAAATTTAACCGTTAAAACACTGCACTGCGGTGAATCAAGTTCAACTCCATTATTTTGAAAAGCACACAGAACAATATATAATCAAGTCCCACCACTCCACATTATTGACCTTTACCAAATTCCATCCATCATTTTTCTTCAAATTAATTAATTCCCACTCTAACTAATAGCTAGAGACAGCTGCTGAAAAGAGTAGCCGAGACCACAGTGTACCTTAAAAAGTTCTTGTCAAACCTTGGAAAATTCAAACTTCACTGTGTTTCTTGTCCAAAAATGGAACAATCATCAAACAGAGCTTCACCATCTTCTCCATTTCTCTAGATTTTAGCAGCCCGAAATGGAAAAAACAACCATGTTGATGTTCCCTCCGGTAATCTTGATCCTGTTCCTCCAGTTACTACATCCATCTTCAGCTCTCGACTTCATCTTCAACTCCTTCGGCGGCGGCGGCGCGAACCTCACACTCACCGACGATGCCCGCCTCGAGCCGCCGGTGATCCGACTCACCAACGACTCCAATCAGTTCTCCCTGGGCCGGGCCTTCTATCCTGCTAGAATCCCATTCAGGCCCTCCAATTCGACCAATGTAACGACGTCGTTCTCCACTCAGTTCGTCTTCTCAATCCTGCCCGAAATCGCCACCAGCCCGGGATTCGGGCTCGCCTTTGTCATCTCCAACTCCACTTCCCCGCCCAACGCGATTGCGGGACAGTATTTCGGGCTTTTCTCCAGCTCGCCCCCGACTGTGGGCCCGCTTCTGGCTATCGAGTTCGACACGGGTCGTAACCCGGAATTCAATGACCCGGATGGGAACCATGTCGGGATTGACCTGAACAATATCGAATCTGCGATTGCACAAACAGCTGGGTATTATAATGCCACTGGTAGTGGAGGTAATACTAATTTTACCTTTGTCCCTGTTGATATGAGAAATGGGCAGAACATCCATGCCTGGATTGAGTTCAATGGCCCGGATAATGAAATCAATGTGACGATCGCACCCGCTGGAATGGCCCGGCCAGCAAGGCCTATGCTGTCATACAGGGATCCCGTGATTGCAAATTATTGCGGCCCGGAGATGTTTGTCGGGTTTTCAGCTTCCAAGACTCAGTGGGTTGAGGCACAGCGAGTTCTTGCTTGGAGTTTCAGTGATGTAGGGGTTGCTAGGGATGTCAACACAACGGGTTTGCCCGTATTCATTTTGCAGAATTCCGGGTCATCCTCGTTGTCCACCAGGGCGATTGCCGGGATTGTGGTAGGCTGTGCGGTGGCGGCAGGTTTATTTATCCTGTGTTTGGTGTACTGGTTTTGGTGGAAGAGGAGAAAAGAAATGGAGGAAGATGATGAGATTGAGGATTGGGAGATGGAGTATTGGCCTCATAGGTATTCTTATGAGGAGCTTAGTTTAGCTACAAAGGGGTTTTCTAGTGAGGAATTGTTAGGTTCTGGTGGATTTGGTAAAGTTTACAAAGGTACATTCGCTAATAAAATGGAGGTGGCGGTGAAATGCGTTAACCATGATTCTAAACAGGGTCTCAGGGAGTTTATGGCTGAGATTTCTAGCATGGGGAGGCTACAACACAAGAATTTAGTACAAATGCGCGGGTGGTGTAGGAAAGGGAACGAATTGATGCTCGTTTATGATTACATGCCTAACAGCAGTCTCAACAAATGGATCTTTGATAAGCCTAAGAAGCTCATGAGTTGGGAGGGAAGGAAGAGGGTTCTTGCAGATGTTGCAGAGGGTTTGAATTATCTCCACCACGGTTGGGATCAAGTGGTGGTGCATCGGGACATTAAGTCTAGCAATGTGTTGCTCGATAGTGATATGAGGGGGCGGTTAGGTGATTTTGGTCTAGCTAAGCTGTACACGCACGGTGAGGTGCCTAACACCACCCGGGTGGTGGGCACATTGGGGTACCTAGCACCCGAAGTGGTCACATTGGCTGCACCAACTGCAGCTAGCGATGTTTATAGTTTCGGTATGGTGGTGTTGGAGGTGGCATGTGGGCGGAAGCCGATAGAGACGGCGGTGTCGAGCGAGGAGGAGGAGGTGTTAATAGATTGGGTGAGGCAGAAGTATGCGGAGGGGAGATTGTCCGAGTTGGCGGACCAGAGGATTAAGGGAGAGTATGAGGTGGGTGAGATGGAGACGGTTTTGAAACTTGGGTTGTCCTGTTGCCACCCGGACCCGGCCCGAAGGCCGACCATGGGGGAGGTTGTTGCAATGTTGTTGGGTGAGCGTGTGGACATGGTGCCGAAGGATTTGCTGTCTGGATTGACGCCCACTGAAAGTTTTGTTGGTGGACGTGAAGAAGATGAGCAGGAAAATGTGTCTCAGATAGAAGAGAAGGCGTGAGTATTTTTATTTCGCTTTGTGATTTTTACATTATTTTTTCTTTTTGGTTGCTATCGTGTATACTACTACCAATTTTGTTTTGTGTTTTTTTTTGGCATTTGAATGTGTGCAGTTTTGATGAGAGTTTTGGAATGTAAGCAAACACTTGTTTCTTTGATTGATCTTGCCATTGTTGTAGTTTAAAGATCTATTTTTCTTGCTAGAAGAAAGGGAATGTCTGCATGTATTGCTTTTGCTTTTGAGAAGTTAAAGTTGTAGTCTTGTAGAGAAAGATGGACGAGGAAAAGTAGAGACTGTTTGGAAAAAGAAAAAGGAAAAGAAAAGCAAGAAGTTGGAAAAGTGGTAGAGAAAAGCTACAAGCATTCACATAAATTCCTAGTAGAGGATATGAATGTCAAAATCAAGTTTCATATATTTACCAAAACACTATTACTAGAAGCAGAAAAAAAGTCTTTCCCAAGGTGCTTTGGCTCTCGAGTTTTCAAATGCACATCTCAACATTTGATTATTATTGTGGTACAAATAGATTGTGAAAGCATTAATAGAAAAAATCAAAAGGATCCATACATAGATCAACTTATGCTAGAGTGTGAAATTTAGTGAGTGAAAACTGAATTGTGTTCTCTTTCGCTTAGTATTCGTTTGTGAAAGCAGAGCTAGTCTGCATTCCGAAGCCACGAACTCTTTCATAGCTTCAGGCCCACACACGAACACACCTACATCAGTAGATCCCTGACATTCGCTCGTGAAATTTGATAATGTATCTGTTAAGAGAGAAGCATGTTAGACCATGTATGATATGGAATAGGAAAAGGAAAATCATGAATTCAATTACACTGATTTTCTATTTAGATATGTGTAATTGCACACACTTCCCCTCTTAGTTTCAGAATTATAATTATCCCTCTTGCTTTCAAAGTTTAATCATAAAACGTTGGATAACATCATCCCTACATGTAAGAACAATTTGAAAAGTTTATCGGACTTTGAATTATTACATCATCTAACTATGTGTAAGGATCAACAGAAGGGGGTAAGTGTACGGTGAAACTTAGTTCGAACAGAGATATGTGTAGCTTGGAACCAAGAAAGCATATTTGTGTAATTATATAGAGTTGCAGGGGAGGGTGCTGTAATTTTTGCTAAACTGAAATATTTAAGTTAGATAACCCATGACAACAGTAAAAAAGAATAAATAACACTGACCTCACCTATAACTATGTGGAATTGTAAAATTGGTATGTGTGATTTTGTAATCAGGAGAGAATATATGTGTAATGATTTACAGCTACTATGGGAGGGCACTGTAATTTTCGCCAAAAGACAATAGAGGAAATGTTACCTCGGAAATTCGGTCTTCCCCCAAAATATATTTCATGTTCATCTAGATCTCTACCGGCTTCAACCAAACTTCGTTTCGCTCCTTTGCTTTGTTTATTGGCAGAAAACAATTGAATCCCTTTCTTTAGCCTTCTCCACCTCATTATAGTAGCCATTAAACTGCTAAATGTGATTGCTATGGCAAAAGAACACATGAGTAGAACATCAATCATCGAAGATGAATTGTTCTGTTCCGAGTGCTTCTTGGCTGGTGGGATAACAAAACGGTTGAAACAAATGAGTGAAACGAGAAATACGAGTGAAGAAGCCATTGTAAAGCCTCCAATACATAGGTATCTCTCAGGTCCATAAGTTGCATATTTGCTGCATTTAGTGCTAAAATTTGTTACTCGTGCCTCGGGTATGTCGTTGAGCAGTTCTCTTAGTGTGACGGCGATTTGGTTTTCTTGAGTGATAAATACTTTGAGTTTTATGTGGAATTGTTTGATATCTAGAAGCTGAGGGAGAATTGGATCCAGCAAGCAAATATCTAGTGACTTCTTTGTAACGTAGGTAAGTTGTATTTTATCTGGATATTGATTTCTGTATTTAACTGAGTTTGAGCTGATTTCCTGCAAGATACTCAGGAATGGTGTTATCCCGATTCCTCCAGCTATCAGGAGCAAATTCTCGTACCTGCGTGTCAGGTTTTGAGGAATCAAGAAAATATGCAAGCTAAAAAGACTTATATAGAGATTTACTTGTAATAATGATTCCATCATGCGCTCTTTAGGCATGCAAATGAGCCGAGCTGAACCAAGCCTTTGGCCATTTTTCTCAGGCTCGAGCTCAACGAGCCAAGAAAAACAGTGCTTGAGCCGAGAAAAAAAGGCCTCGGCCTCGAACTTGAGCTTGACCTGGATCAACTCGCTTTGCTTGAATTTATGAATAAAGCTCAAGCCATTGGCTCGTCTCTGCTCATTTTGTCCAAATATATGAACAAACTACCGGATTGAGCTTTGATTCAAAATTTTCTATTATTTTATTGTTTTTGAGCTTGAACTTGAAAGTCAATATATTACTCATAATTATATCCTAAAGTGTGTGTAAGTGTGTGTAAAACATACAAGCCAGCCTCGAGCTAAAATCTTCGTCAAGCCGGCTCGTTGAGTTCGCGAACCAGTTGAGTTGATTTGCATCCCTAGCTCTATTGATCCTATTATTACCTTAAAAAATCCGGTGTGGCCGGCCCATATGGACCTTCCACTACAACTGGAATACACATCCGCTGATCTGCTTCTGAATCCTTTTCACCATGGATATTGTCATAGAGACAACTTGTCCATTGGCCGTCACTTTTCATAATGATTGAAATCGTGTGCTCATCTACGCTAGAGCTGGAAGTGATACTGAATGGATGCCATTCGAACTTCGAAATACTTGGTATCTTCAAAAATACCACGCTCGTGGGCGTATACTTCAGCACTAGCAATCACAGGTAATAGAATTTTTTCAGTTAATTTAAGTTCTTTTGCATATGACTTCCATGAAAAATGAACAGAAAAAAAGAAGATTCATTGATTTTACATGGATCCTTAGGCAAAGTGAGTTCTATGGCTTTGCACGGGAAGACACGAGCCAAGAGAACGCATGTCTCCAGCCTGGACTGTACGATGCGGAGTATTTTATCCAGCACGAAGAGAAAAACTCCAGGAAATACTGAGTAAAAATGCCGGTCCCCACCATGGAACAAGAAGAGTACTATGAAGATTATGTAAAGGTGGTGTGTGTAATAGAAGAGCTGGAACCATTTCCTCCTGATCTGTGGGAGTGCTGTGATCCACATGACTAAAGCTGTTATAAAAGCCATTTCTCCCGCAAGGTATATTCGACCCTTTTTCTGCCACTTCCACATCTGTTTTCGACATTATTATCGACTTACAAGCTCATAAATCTTGTTTCGAAAAATAAGTCTAACTGGCTATATGTTCTAAACAACACTATCACATACTCCGCACTTTCTTATGTTAATTTGAATGTCAAAGGGTGTGTAATTTGATACCTCATCTTGAATTCTATGTTTCATTCCCCAGATAAAGAATGTGCCCCCACCGTGTAACGTGGCAAAAAATACCATCGCAGTGCCAAGCCAGATATGGTATCGAACCGAAGCTTCAAATTGCACGCCGACCAACCGGAATATGGACATCCCCCGTAATACAGGCAAAAGAAGCAGAGCTAAGCAAGCTTCTGCTAACAAACCGCAACGAGTAGCCATCCTGAACAACTTGTATTGCCATCTGAAAAAATCAGGTAAAATTTATTTATTTTTTCTATATTAATTTTAAACCGTTAGAGAGGAGAGGAAACGAAATACTTACGGGCTGAGTATGAATGATTTGATTATTATCGTCTTCTTGAAATCATTAGAAATACGAGCGTAGAAGGTCCAAACAAGAAATATGATGAACAGGGATGAAGCAAGAATCTGTGCTCCAGACAAAATACCTATGTACTGATTCATAAAAAGTGGACTGGAGAAAGAAGTGAATGCATTCTTCCCTCGTCTGCATCCAAAACACAAGGTTTGTAACGTTAAAATTATCAAAAAAAGTGTGGCTTTTAATGTTGTGGAGTTTGATTCTATACCTGGTTCTTGGTAACTGTCTTTGTTTGAGTTCCAAGTAGATAAAGCCAGTTATGGCCAAAGCCACTATAGGAAAGGTGTAGGCAACAAAATCAAGACCTGTGCAAAATATCACTACTGTCAAGAACCTAAGGACAAGAGTTTTTCTAGTCAAGCTCGGTTTTAAAATACAAGCCATGCTTGAACTCGAACTTCTGTAAATCCGGCTCATTAGGCTCGTAAACTAACTCGGTTCGTTTGTATCCCTATACTGTGAAACAGGAAAATCAACCCAGAGTCTGCTTGTATGAAACAGGAAAATCTTGAAAATTACCGTTATAGCCGAACACAGAAGCCGAGGCCTTTTCTTCAGCTTCCTTCCATTTCCTTGTCCAGAACTCAGTTGGCTTGAGAATCCAAACACACACCCAACCAGCAAATATCAAGATCAGCAGTAGCTTGAGTACTAGAAAGGACAACCTTATCATATTGAACCCAAGTATCTATCTCAAAAAAGACCTGTCTCTAGGAAAGATAAGATTCCAAGTCTTACATATACTGTCTTTATATAGTACTCATGTAATAATTAATACTAGTTTGCTATAAAGATCCACTTCATTGAGGAGTATCCCCACCATTTTGTAAGAGTATGCAAGTGCGATGGGATTTTTGCTATGTCCTTTTTATCATTTTTGGCTTTCATTAGTAACATTATGTTAATTTGGACTTTGGGTTTGTTTGAGACTAGAGATAATGGATTATGGCGACTGAAAACACGGTATTTTGCCGCGAACTATGACAAAAGCATGATGATATATGTGTGTGTGTGTGTGTGTGTGTTTATTTGGTTAGTTATGCATGTGCTTCTTGTTGATTGCAGATTTACATATCAGTTTCAAGCAGCATACACTTGAGGGATGACTGGTTCAACAATATTGTGGACTTGTAGTGGTTTTTATGGTCCACCATCACACTATCCCTTATTACACGGTATGAAGATTTTGTGGGAAGATTGGATCCCATAAAAGATCTAACACTTCTTTTGTTATACGGATACAGAAATTTGAGTCAAACGAATCTAGTTGAATCAAGCTGAGCTCCAGCAGGGCTTGATGCTCAAGCTTGGCTCAATTAATTTGGTTCAAAATTGAGCTCCAATATATATATATATATATATATATTTGGTTCGGCTCGTTTGCATCAGTAATTCAATGCACAGTAAGAGAAGATAATTTTAAAGTCATTGCAAAAGCGTTTCAACCTTTTGGTCCATACTTCAATCCTTGCTAAAGGCCACCCACAAAAGTTTGTGCTTTTTAAGTGCACTTCTTGATGTAAACTGCGAGCTCACTGAGATGGCTTTTCTTTTAGAAGAAGAAAAGCATTTTTTTTTTTTCGGACAAAGAGCACTTCAATGGAAAAATCAGTGTCCGGTCAAGACTTTTTCGAAAGATCAAAAAGCTAGGAAAAAAAAAAGTCAAAAAGTGATTTTTTTTGGAAACTATTTGAAGTAGCTTTTTAAGTAAAATCACGTTTTAAAGCATTTTTCAAATGCAAAATAATTTTGTCTAATTAAACAACGATTTATTATAGAAAGTAGGGATCGACAAGCATTTTTGTTTTTAAACTTATTCAGACGGTCTCGCATCTTGTGGAAAAAGCTCAAGGGGGCAGCTAGCAAGTAGCTAAAAGATCATTTTCAAGCAAACATAGGTAGAATTTTATTGTGCGTCGGAGATGATAGTAATAGACAAAGTTAAAAAAAATTGATAACTCCTTGGTGGGCTCCAAGGATAACGTGGGAAAAAAGGGTTTATAAGGAGGGGGAAAAAGAGCTATAAAGAAACAGACGTGAATGGCGATTATCAAAAAGAAGCCCAAAGATTCTCGCATTATTGTCTTTTCAATTCAATTATGTCAGGCGTGCAGAGAATTCAATTATAAGACTTAGGGATGTCAATGGAATGGATTTTAATCCGAATTAGATTCGAGTTTGATTTGAATTTTAATATATTTTTGATCAATTTAAAATATTTGATAAATTAGATCCGATTATGAATATCGATAATAAATAAATGGATAGGATATGAAATCAAATAGTTTGATCTGTTAAAAGTTTGAATCCAAAAAAAAATATTAATTACCTTGTGTATATAATATTAGTAAAGAAGTTTAAATAAAATGTAATATGTAGGGCATTATAATTAATAATATACTGATTTTTATTTTTCAAGATATATATTTATATACTTTTTAACAAAATAATGTATAGTTTTTATTCATATTAGTCAGTCGAGCACACTCGATATGTGTGCAAAATAAAAATAAAATATAATTTATTATGTATTTAAATTCTAAGTACAAAATTAAAATATTTATTGAAATTTATACATAATTATATGTAGTTTTATTTATTTATATTGTATTTTAGTAAACTCATTATAGAAAATATGTCAAATAAAAATAAAAGTATTAGATTAACAAATAAATAAGAAAGAAAAAGGTTAAAAGAAACGACAGAAGCGACTTGAAAAAATGTATATTGATAGGAGAGAGATGGAGAAAAGAAAGAAACTAATGACCAGTGAATAGTGGAAGAGGAGATAAGAGAGAAAATAAATTAAATACGTAAAACACCAAAGAGATCAAAAGTAGTTATTAGACGCCACAGATATGTTATTAATAGTATAGATTCTAAAACCATTTGTTTACTTTCTGAATTTTTGTTTATTGCATAAGGGATAAAAAAAATTTATTAGTTACTTGATCTTATTGGATGTCAAATTTTTATCAGAGTTGAACTCAATAGTAATTAGGGTTCAAATTGGATTCGAATACTAGAAGAACTATTTGGCGGATTTTTCAAATTCGGTCAAAATCCGACATGTTGACAGTCCTAATAAGGCTAATTGTGATTCGTGCAAAGTTTATCTTTAAGAGCAATTTATAAGATATGTGAGAACTTATAAGATGTTGTAAAGTGTTTTGGTCTTGGAATAATTAAGATATTATGAAATGAATAAGCTCTATCGACTAATTTGAAAATTCTGAAGATTTTGTCTCAAATTTCAAAGGGAATCTAGGAATTAAACTCGAAATTTAAAAGAAAGTTTCTATTTATTTCTGATATGAATTGAGTAAAATAAAAGAATTCATTAGCGCAAACTACACTTAATTTTCTTGAATTATGTTAATGTAACACTTTATTTTCTTGTATTATGGTAAGTTTTACTTACCCCTCCACCTTAACAAGTAAATAAATTGTACACAAATGGAACTTAAATATTACTTACAACAACCTTTATGCTTTGACCTTTTTATTTCAATACTTCGCCATGGAGTTTTAAGTGCTTTTTTGCTCTATTGCTTTGATATTGAAGAAGAGAAAAAAGAGAATTTTCTTTGTTATTCGCAAGAGTTGAGAATATTTTAGGTTGCAAAAGATTTCTTATATTTTATAACTTTTATGAGTAATTTCAGGGTGTAAAAGAGTAAAAGGTTTTAATAGGGGTTTTACAAGTTATAGTTAAGTTTCGTTTGTTTACAATTTATTTGTTCGTTTAGATAAAAGGCGAGGTTAAGTGAAGTTTATTATAGCATAAAGAGATAAAGTGTAACATGAGTATAGTTCAAGAGAAATAAATGTATTTAGCCCTTATTTAAATGATACACAATCTAACTCCTCAAACGTGCCAAAAATACATCTATACAAAAATAATAAAACTTTGATAATACGAAAGTAAATGTTTAGCTAAAAGTTCAGATGGGGTCTTCTATTTCAAATCGATCACTTTTCCTAAATTATAGACCAATCATAGAGCTCGCGTAAAACATTCGCCACGTGATTAGCTTTGATTCTGCAAAGGCGCGTTTAGGCAAGAATTTTCCCTTATTTCATAATTCACATTCGTGTTTCCAATCATGTGTCTAATTTTTTTTTCCTTAATTATACATTTAATTTCCTTAAATATTTTCTCTTAACTATTAAACTTGCCGTGTATCCAGTATTGAAATAGGAGATGAAACAAATTTTCACAATAGAGAGATCTCGAGTGCTAAAATTTGGACCTAAAAGACATCTATACAAAATATTAAAATCAAATAAAACTCATTGGGACAAGTACAAAAATCATTCGAAAAAGTGATAGAAATGCATTGACCTCTATGATACAGAGAATCTCATTTCCATTTATGGAAGAACAAAAAAAAAAAAAAAAACCCACGCCTTCTCTAGTGCATACCTAGTCAACAAAAATTGCTAATGGAGGGATAGCAATCAGCAAGTGGCTTAGCTATGGACAAAAGGAAAGCACAAAAATTTCTTATGTCTTAGTGAAAAATACATGTTTGTGACATGTACAAAAGGCATGCAAATATTGCCAAAAAAGAATCCATTTTTTTATTTTTTACAAAAATAAAAATAAAAATAAAAATAATATATTTTTAAAAAAAAGTCTCTCATGGCTTTGAAAGCAACGACCCTTTTTCATCCTGTATCCAATTTGTACTTTTCTTCTTTGTATGTGCATATATCTCTTTGTCTAAAGCTATGGAAGAGGAGAAGAACACAATGGCCATAGAAGATCAAGGGCAATATCGTAATTTCCCATCACCGGAAATCGTCGAGATTGGAGAGGAAAGCAAGAGCAGAGATGCTGGAACGAGTGATGTTTATGTTGCTGTTGGTAAACACGATTTGCATGTTGTGAAATGGGCTCTTGATCATGCTGTTTCACCGGGAAGTCGTGTTTTTCTCGTGCACGTTTTTCCTCCCATATCCTATATCCCTACACCAGGTAAAAAAAAAAAACAAAAAAGAGAAAAAGAAAAGGTCCCTTCAATTTCTTTTTTATGTTTTTCTGTATATTATGTTGGTATTCGATGGTAAAATAGCATAGTTATTTTATACATATCATTGTTTGTATTTGTTTCCTCTGTGTGTGTGTGTGTGTGTGTGTGTGTGTTTGGTTTGGAAGTTAAAAACTTATATTCTCTGTTACTGTGTATTTTGAGATATGGTTTAGTTGATTTAATTTTCTAGACTAATACGTTAAAGAACTAGATGGCTTGGCCAGATATCTCCTAGGTTCAATTATATATATTGTGGTTCTTTGTAATTATGTGTAGTTATATAAGTTTTTCTTCTTGGTTCAAATTTGCAAATACAACTTGAAATTGTTGACAAATTTAATCAGAATTTACAAAAATGGACGAGTTAAATCAAATGATGTCATGAATAAACGCGAGGGCTATTTGAGAAATTTATTCAAGGGAGTATCAATAATGTGGAGGAAGTATATTCAACTTTATAATTAAGAGCGGGAGAAATATTGTGAAATCACACATAGTTAAATAAGAGGACGTTGTAGTTATTTCATTCGTAAAAGTGCTTGCTTAGAATAAGAATTGATGAAAGAACCCATTTTCAACTTTGAAGTTTGGGATGAATTTCTAAATCCAATCAAGAGGTAGCGTCGGTAATTTTTACTTGGGGGGGGGGCGAGTCTAAATTTTTATAAGATGCTGGAAATTACTTTTGTTGTGATGGGGAAGAGAGGAAGTGAAATCTCGAATTTTAAAAAAAATACATGTAAAATCTGCTTGACGCACAAAATTTTTGTGGCAGTGGGGAGGCTATCAAGAAGCCAATTGAGCAAAGAGCAAGTGCAGGTATATATAAGAGAGGAAAGCAACAAGAGAAGACATCTCTTGCAAAAATATATTCAACTGTGTAAGTGAATCCAAGGTATGCATCAACTTTGGACCAGATTGAATTTTTACAAAACATATATAGTACTTTTTATTATTTTTACGGGGCATAATTTTAAACTTTAGCAAAAATATTTGAGCAATATAGTCTCATATAAGGTTAATTACACTCGGCACCTCTGAACTCTGACTCTGTGTCTTGCTTATATGCAATATATCAGTCCATTGAATTATAGATATTCGGGACTAATTTGTTACGTTTTTAACCATTATCAGGGCTATTTTGTTATGTTTTGTAATTTAGTGGTAAACGCAACAAAGGATGCAAACCAATTATTTGTACTGTGTGTGCAGGTAGTGGTGGACACAATGTTGGTGGAGAGCAATGCAACAGCCAAGGCCATTTTGGAACTCATTCCTGTTGCTAATATCACTAATCTTATCATGGGAACTAAGCAATCGCCTTCCTCGAGGTATGTTTTTAAATAGAAAAACAATTTTTTTTATTAATTCAAAATTTAATAAATATATTTATATATAAATTAATTTATAATATGGTTATTTATGAATTTGAGAGACGAAGTTGTTTCTACCAATTCTTTTTCATCATTGTATGACTACCTGTGTTATTTTCCAATATAATAGGGATAAAATGGTCATATTTACGTAGAAACGAAATCCTACTCGGATTGAACATGCGTGAATGCCACTGACTGGGTGGAAGGTTTATTTTGCATACCTTACAACTTCAACGAAATTCATTCTGACAATTAAAAATACCATAAGGTTGTTTACGACAATTAAATATTATTCGGATGCAAAGAACTTAAGGACTTTTAGGGTGAATAATTCGTCATCTATTCATATATACATATATTCACACACACACACACGCACGCATACAGTCAGGATCCAAACCTTAATAGAAAGCTTCCCATACCTCTATAATCGGGGAATATGTCCATTAAATCAAAGAGCCACGGAAATATCTATTCATATTGATTGCTGTTTCTTTTTCATTCTAGGCTATCAAGGAAGAAGGAGCTAGGAAAAGGAGATTATGTTCAAAAGAATGCACCAGACTATTGTGAGGTGACCGTGGTATTTGATGGCCAAGAGATAAAGGATCACCAATCACAAAAGTTGGATGAAATGGCTCCATCAAAATCCAATAATACCAAATCAAATCAAAGGCCACAAGAAAGGCACTTCTTTGAGTGTGTGTGTTTTTCGGGCAAATTCAATAGTTAGACAGACACTCTTAACACACATTTATTTATACACACACATTTGTAAGGTTATTATTATTATTTTATTATTGTTGTTGTTGTTGTTTTAGCTCTTTTGTTTTGCAAATTGAGGAAAATAGTGTGGAAAGCTTATTTAAATAACTTTTGAAAAATTGGACCCCTAGCCCTGGAGAGGAGCAAGAGCAAGAGCAAGAGCAAGTTGTTAAACAGATCGCATCTTTTGTTGTGCTTTCATGTAATATTTTTATTATATTCATTAATGCACGTCATTTGTATTGGCAAACAATTAAAATTAGAGGGAAAAAATTTAAAGTTTTCTTTTCCATGGTATAATTTTGTCTTTCACAATTTTACGGAAATATTTGACCATTTATTGACAAAAAAATTATTTAAAGGGCTTTTTTTCTAGGTGATTTTCTCTGATTTTATTTTTCATATATATTTAACATCTTTCATTAGTTGAGTATTAATTTTGACAATTTTGACATAATTCATACATCATATAATATAATTATGAGAATTCGAATATCATATTGACATTTAAAATTAAAGTCAAATATTAAAATATTTTTTCTCTTTTCGATTTTATTTGTTTTTAAAGGAATATCTAGGGTTGCAATCGTATTAAGAGGGTGTTTGGCTAACCTTATTTTAAAGAGCTTATAAACTCGTATAGCTTATAAGATGTTTTAGAGCTTATAAGCTTATACGTCTTATTTCAACAATAAGTTGTCAAAGTGTTTGGATAAAATAAGGTCTTGTAGCTTATAAGATATTTTTTGAACTTATAAGTTGTGATTATGTTTGGTAAAAATGAGAGCTTATATTTTATTTTAAATCTAATGATACTTAAAAAATAATAATGTTAAATTATTTTATGTAAATAAATATTTTTTGGAGATAGTAGGAATGTTATATTAAAAAAAAATAAAGATATTTATGTCATTTTATATTTTGATGTTAGACAGCTTATAAGCTGTTTTAAAAAAAAGTTCGGGGTACTTTACTTTTTTTTTCGGAGCTTATAAGTTCCTACCAGCTTATTTTTTAAGCTTATAAACTCTTTTACTTAAAAAATTATCAAACAAATTTTAAGAGCTTATAAGCTCTCGAACATTTTATAAGATATTTTGAAAAGCTTATAAACTTAGCCAAACACTCTCTAAGTTGGACGGACACATCTAACAATTTTTTCTACTTCTTTTATCAAATGAATCGTATTGGGTTGAGTTGACTCATATTAATGGGTTCCACAATGAAATTATCATGTTTATCGTGTAACACACAATTCAACCCAAATCCACCCGAAGTTTCCGTATTTCTTGTGGTGTCATCATGTTGTCGACCAATCGACCCAATCCCAATAACCCAGACCTGATAATATCATACCGACTCGTGTTGTGTTATCAGTCTAGTATCGAAAATTATCAACCCCATGAATATCTAGAAATTTGATATAACAAACCCACTAGTAAATTCTTCGGTACTACATGGAGCCATGGAGGTCCATGATAATATAAATCAACCGGACAATTCAGCAAATGAACAGGCCTTCTAAGTCGTCATTGAAAGCCCACTGGGCAATACTATTAGCCCAACATGCTTCAGTTTACATAACCAATCGTTCTACATATATATATATATACATATATATGTATATATATGTATGTGTATTCTAAAAAGTTCCATGCAAGAATTATGTGAAATGAAAATGGGCGTAGATTCATAAGTTTTAAGACCAAAGAGGGGTAAAAAAGGGTTTCAAGAGCAATTGAGTTTCATATTTTATTTTTTAACCAAAAACATATTTGATGTGCTTATTTTTATATAAAAATAAAATATAAATTAATATTTAGTGATGAAATAGACTATAATACTAAAATAAATTAGCGAAAGCTTTCCAGATATATTTGGAGAAATTAAAGTCGTAGAAAAAAAAGATGAATAATGAAAATGGGTATTGTTTGAAAAGAAAAAAACTGTAGATTCATAATTGGCCAAACCACATAATTGTTAAATATAAGACATATTTATGTATTTCTGTATTCCTGTATTCCTTGTATAAATTCAAATAAATATATTTTAATATCAATTTGAAATCTACAAAAATAAAATGAATGAAACCTATTTTTTTAAAGAAAAATTGGTCCTGCTAATGTAATTAAGTGTAAAAAAAGAGATGAATAAATCTGATTAATTTTAACAGCATTTTTAAAAAAATAATTTTATAAATTTGTTAAAATTAATTATATTTATTTTTATCCCATTTCTTTAAATTGAAACTAATTTTTTATCCCATTTATTTTAAAAAATATTTTTTTATCAATTTCTTTTTAAAATTAATTAATTAGCAAGATAAAAAAAATTTAAAAAAGAATAATTTATTCCTTTTATTTTATAAATTAAAAATTGATATTAAAATAAAAGTAATATCAAATTTTAATTCACAAAATAAATATATTTTTTTTTTATTTTTGAGAATTTCAAATTAATATTAAAGTCCATTTATTTGAATTTATAGAGTACAAATATACCGATCTGCCTTTCATTTAATAATAATGTTAGTTGGTCAAGTGGTAATGGATGTGGTTACACTCCATCTCAACCAAGTTCAAATACTATAGGCAACATTTTTACAAATAATTATTCTACAAGCAAAATGACAGAAATACCCTTACCAAATCACGTGCCATGTATGTGATATGATTTTGGCGACTTTTTTGGTTGGAATTTGCTCCCAGTCCCAGGTGATAAATAATTCTTCTGCAGGTGAAATGACGGAAATACCTCTACCACAAACAATTTTTCTATAAAATAAAATGATGGAAATACCCTTACCAAATCACACGCCATGCACATAATATGATTCTAGCGAATTTTTGGCCTAAATTTGCTCGCATGTGGTGAAGTCAAAAAATCATATAGTTTAAATGGCAGCTAGAGACAAAAAAAAATTAGGTAGCAAAGTCTAAAAAATATCATAATTTGAATGGCAAAAAATCATTACTCCTTCTAAACTAAACTCGTGAAAGTTGTGATTTTTGAATACTTAGGAAGTGTTTACAAATATTTTTGTAGAAGTTAAAATCATAGAGAAAGTTTGAAAAAAAAAAATTAGTTAAAGTGGATAGTATTTGAAAAGAAATATTGAAAATTAGTCATTAAATTTTAAAAAAAAAATAATTAGATGCAATTAAAAATCTGCTTCCAATTTTTAACTTTTTTTTTTCAATAGAGCAAACACCCCTTAAGTTGAATGAATAAAAGATTAGAAAAAAGGAAAAATATTGAAACGTAAACAAAAATTAAATGAATTCAACTAAAAGAATATATATGTATATATATAAATCGTTTCCAAGAACCGCCCTCAAAATTGTATAATATTCATTCTTGTTTCTCTAATTAAACAGTAGAAAACATTTCGTCTGCTCTTAATCCTTCTTCCCTTTCATTCGATTCGATTCGATTCGATTCGTTTTAGGGTTTTAGTTTCCCTTTTCCCTCTCAAAATCTGCATACCCTAACCCTAATTTTGATCCCAAATCTCTCACATCATGCACAACAACTACGACCCCAGACTGAACGATGCCGGCTCTTATCGTCAGCGCCGAAGGTATTGTCTGCTTATGTATAATGACGCAGCAAAAATTTATGATTCAAAATTTTTGTTTTTTTTTGGCTGGTGATTTGGGGCGAACGTAGTCTAGGTTCGGCGGTTCAATTGTGGTTCTCTTAATGTTGATATATATAATTTTTTCTATTTAATTCTGTAGTGATTTAGTGGGGCAGCCACCAATGATGATTCCACCCCCTATGCCAGGTGGTGCTCCGCCGAGCTATGGCCGTGGTGGTCCAACTCCCTATGGAGGTCATCCGGGAGGACGGCCTAATGTGGTGGGCGGTGGGAGAGTTGGAGGTGGTGGTAGTGGGTTTGATGGATATCATGAGATTCAGCATGGTGCTGGAAGAGGATTTGAGGCTGGTCGTGGCGGTAGATTCACTGATCGGGGCGGAGGTGGTGGAGGGAGAGGGTTTGGTGGTGGAGGATTAAGCAATAGTGGGTTTGGAGATAGAAGAGGTGATGGAAGAGGCCGCGAAGGTGGGAGAGGTTTTGATCATGGACGGAGTGGAGGTAGAGGTCGTTCCGGTGGATGGGGAGGTGGTCGTGGTGGCTTTGACGGAGGTCGTGGTGGAAGAGGAGGTAGGCCAAGGGGGGATGACTTAGATAATATTGCTCTTCCAAAGCCAGATTTTAGAGGCTTGATACCTTTTAAGAAGGATTTTTATGTGGAGAGCCCATCTGTGCGGGCGATGAGTGAGCAGGAGGTTATGATGTATCGTGCAAGGAGGGAGATTACTGTTGAAGGACATGATGTCCCCAAGCCAATTCGGATGTTCCAGGAAGCAAATTTCCCTGGTAATCCGTTGGTATTTTTAATTAAAAACTTCTCCTTTTGATGGTAAAATGCTACAATGACCTGGTCCCTGTTGCACGTGTACCCTTGTTATTACTAAGGAAAAGCCATCTTGCATGGGTTTATGTCATATCTCTTCTTGGATTTGGTTCGATTATACTTTTTGGTTGTGAACTTGTAGCTGTAGTACGCTCAATGATGAGTTTGCTTTACAGATTACTGCCTTGAGGTCATTGCGAGATTGGGTTTTGTTGAGCCTACTCCTATTCAATCACAAGGATGGCCTATGGCTTTAAAGGGACGAGATTTAATAGGCATTGCTGAGACCGGTTCTGGAAAAACTTTGTCATATTTGCTGCCTGCTTTCGTTCATGTCAGCGCTCAGACCAGGCTGGGTAAGCTCTTTCAGAAATTTTTATTTTGACGAGTCCTTCTATCTTTTCTAGATATGTTAATAATTTATGACTAAAATAAAATGAGTCCAGCACAAGGTGAAGGTCCCATTGTATTAGTGCTAGCACCTACCAGGGAGTTGGCTGTTCAGATTCAAGAAGAAGCTGCTAAATTTGGATCATATACAAACATAAGAAGCACTTGTATATATGGTGGTGCTCCAAAAGGACCACAAATTCGTGATCTTAAAAGAGGTGATTCAGTTGGTTGTTTCCCCTATATGTTGTTTATTTCTGATATTTATTCATGATGATATTAAATGGAAATTTTTGCAACCTCACTCTAATGCCAGGAGTTGAAATTGTCATTGCGACACCCGGCAGATTGATAGATATGTTGGAAGCTCAACATACTAACTTGAAAAGAGTGACATACCTCGTGTTAGATGAGGCAGATCGCATGCTAGATATGGGATTTGAACCCCAAATCAGGAAAATTGTTTCTCAGGTATTGAGTCATTTTCCCCCCTGAGTTTTTCTTTATAATTTTCCTCAGTGATTTGACATTCATGAACTCTTATATCTTGACATGCCATTCGATCAATCTGAATGTGCCACTACTCCTAGAGAGTTCAGTCTACCACATGATACAAGTTTCAGTGGTCTCATAAATTCACACATTTTGTTAATGTGCTTGGGTTAGACATGGCGATTCTCTCCAGAGCATAAATGTTATATGGCTTACTACATTGGTTATGCTTCCTTTTCTATTGAACCATTGAATCGGCCCTTTATAAAATAGACAGACAAGTTTCCAGTGTCTGCTGCAAGGTACTATTCCTGTGCAGTCAGAAGATAATCTAGTTCTCTTGAGTGCTGTAATTCATGAGTGGGACATGAAAATCTTAATCTCTCTTGTTCATATTCTTGTCAAAACGATACAAACTTCTGAGGTAAATGGAATCCCCGAACTGCAGATTCGTCCAGATAGGCAAACCTTGTACTGGAGTGCCACATGGCCGAGGGAGGTAGAAACGTTAGCAAGGCAGTTCCTGCGCCATCCTTACAAGGTCTGTTCTTCCATTTCACCCTAGGCAGTTGTGCTATTTCTAGAACAATGTCAGTGTTATAAGCTCTCATAACCTTTAATGTATAACAGGTTATCATCGGATCTCTAGATCTGAAAGCAAATCAATCTATACATCAAATTGTTGAAGTTATGACTGATATGGAGAAGTATAACAGGTGACATAGCCTATAGAAGTTCACATCCTGTGTTTATATGTCGCTTCCTTCTGACCTTATATTTCTCAAACAGGTTGATCAGATTGCTGAAGGAAGTGATGGATGGGAGTAAAATTTTAATTTTTGTAGAGACAAAGAAAGGGTGTGATCAAGTCACAAGACAGCTTAGAATGGACGGATGGCCAGCTTTGTCAATTCATGGTGATAAAAGTCAGGATGAACGGGATTGGGTCCTGGCTGATTTTAAAAGTGGCAGAAGTCCTATAATGATTGCAACTGATGTTGCTGCTCGTGGCCTTGGTAGGATTAGCCTCACAGTTTAGGTTTTAGGCTACATTTTGGTCTTGACACACATAGGAAGTCTCCCGGCTGCTCTCCATGTTCCTAAGAATATTGTGGTTTGGGTGCACAAGTTTGTGCTGTTTGTGCTCATTGGCTGCTCACTACAATTTTGTTGTGTTTATGAGCGTTCTACTTTACTGTCACTGGAGGAATCAAACTGGATATGGGGGATATTAACTGCATTCCATCTATCTTGAAATGGTGCGCGGGTTGGTGATGACCTAGAAATGGCTTAGATTGAGCTTTCTTAATTTGCTCAAAAAGCCTGAAGAAAAGAGGCAACATCCTTTAGAATGCTCCATATGATTCTTCTTCCTTGTATGCAAGCTTGAGTTGTACAGACACGAGGAGCACATTTGACCATGTCTGGACATTGTTGTCTGTTATCGGGTGGTACATGCTACCGTTATTGATAAGCGAATATATTATAGGTTAATGAATTTCTTAGGTTTTGTTAACGGAATGCATAGAAAATGAGGTTGAGCATTAGATTCGGGCAATGAGTTTTTCCTTAAAAAGACTCTTCCAAGTATAGTGTGCTCCTCCGGTGTGTGTTGAGTGGCGTAATTGAAGTTAAGGTGCCCATCCACACTTAGGGAGCTGGTAGATGCAACAGCCGGTTGACTCACGAGAGATTATTCTTTGATTGGACAATGATTTTGAAAAATTGTGGAGAAGTTGCTGCTTATCCCTGCAAAGTAAGGTAGGCACATTTTAAAAAGATGTGTTGTATCTTAAGTATGATCGATTTTGGATCCTAGGAATGCAGGGATAAGGTGGCTATATATTATGTATTACTTTCATGTGGTTCAATGTCTTTATCTGATCCAAACCCTATCTGTATTGCTTGCAGATGTGAAGGACATAAAATGTGTTGTCAATTATGATTTCCCGTCAAGTCTCGAGGATTACGTTCACAGGATTGGCCGAACAGGTCGTGCAGGAGCCAGAGGGACCGCTTTCACATTTTTCACACATGGAAATGCGAAGTATGCAAGAGATCTTATTAAAATCCTGCAACAAGCAGGGCAAGTTGTTCCTCCTCAACTTGGTGCTTTGGCCCGATCGAGTGGATCGAAAATGGGGGGTAAGCACTCTTCAGTTACTACAATTTGATATTTATTTCATTGAGCCAATTACACCGATCTCTCCTGTAACTACATGAAATTGCACTAATTTCCCTTTGTTTCAAAATTATGCAAATAACCCTTTTTTAATCACTGAAAATTAATCAGAACTAATTTGTATGACACCATCCAAACACACAATAACAATTTGAAGAGTTTGCTAGAGTTTGAAATATGGCATCGTTTAACTTTGCTTAATAATCAATAGAAGGTAGTAATTGTAATGTGGAAATTAGTTACAAGGGAGGTATGTGTGATTTTGAAACCAAGTATCTTTGTAATTATACACCATTACAAAGGAGAGGTATGTTCTGTATTTCATTGAGGTTCATCAGTATTCGGAAATCTGATTCTCATTGTGGATTATATTTGGATTAAAACACATTATCGATTTATTTTTCTAACAAACTCTTGATGCAGCTTCCGGGAGCAACTTCCGATCGAGAGGACGAGGAGGTTTTGGCAACCGATCTTCAGTTTCTGGGTCAAACATTGTTCCTCTTGGTGGCAGAAGGCCTTATTAATCTCTGCTCAGGAAAAAGAATTGCTAATGGTTGATGGATTGTTGTTCTTTAGGATCAAACTAAGTTATGCAGAACATTAGATGGTGTTTGTAATAGCACATAGTATCTGGTTGCATTGAAGTAAAATGAGAGTGTTCTCGGTAATTATTATTATTTATTATTTGCTTTTTTTAATCAATTTCTAAATATTTGTGGAGTTGCAACATTAGCTATCCTTGCCCATAACTTGGCTAATACGTTGATAGAATTGTTGTTCACTGATAAAATGATGTAAATTGTGTTACTCAAATTTCAGGTGGATTTAGGATGAAAAAGGAAAAGTAGCATAAATTAGTTTGTTATAATATTTGAAAATGAGTGGGGGAAAAAAATCAACTTTGAAAACTTGACAGGAGCAATTATCAGAGTAATATATGTGTTTCCTGTGAAATTGTTCAAAAGAAGTGAGACAGCAAAAACGATTGAAATAAAAATATTGAATTTTATTATATTTTCTTTTCTCATGATATGATGTGCACAGAGAGCGAAACTTAATAGAAGAAAAATATGAAGAAATTATTTCCACGGTTATTGTCAATCGTAATTATGTATAAAGAAAAGAAAGAAAAAAGAGTAAATTATGTTTACACTTTATAGGTATAAAAATGTAATTACAAATTATATCCTTTTGGTTAAAAAATATACAAACCACAAAAGATAATCTTCATGTGGTGATAATAATCAACCCAACTATTAAAAGATGACTAAATTCTTCAATTAATTTTATTATTTTATCAATCTTTACCAAGTAAGTCACTACCGGATATCATCACCTATAATCAAATACCGCCATTATTTTTTATATTTTTTTAAAACTGACTTTATGTATAACTTTTATATTTTGAATTTGACTAGACCGTGTAAATTCCATATTAAACCCTGTCCGAAAGTATTAGGAATATAATTTCGTTCTAATGAATGAAGAATTTTGTTAATTTCATACATACTTTAGAGGGAATTAATAATTTTTAAAATCTTAGAAACTGATTTGTGATTCCAACAGGTGTAAACGTAATTTAACCAAAAATTAAAAAACAGGAGAGAGAGAGAGAGAGAGAGAGAGAGAGAGAGAGAGAGAGAGAGAGATAACCTAACAAGGGCAATGTTGTAAACACAGCCCCTTCTCAGCTGCCGTTCCGAAACCCTCACGCGCACACTCTCAACTATATATATACTCCTCAAAACCCTAATCCTCATTTCCCCTCCCCAGCGGCGCCTCACCCCCACCCCCACGCTACCCCTCCCCTCTTCACGCTGAAATGACGACAAGATGCAAGAAGAACCGCAAGAAGCGCGGCCATGTGAGCGCCGGCCACGGCCGTATAGGCAAGCATCGCAAGCATCCCGGTGGTCGCGGTAACGCCGGTGGCATGCACCACCACCGTATCCTCTTCGACAAGTACCATCCCGGGTACTTCGGAAAGGTCGGTATGAGGTACTTCCACAAGCTGCGCAACAAGTTCTACTGCCCCACCGTCAATATCGACAAGCTCTGGTCAATGGTGCCCCAGGAAGTCAAGGACAAGGCCTCCAAGGACAATGCCCCGTTGATCGATGTGACCCAGTTTGGGTACTTCAAGGTTTTGGGTAAAGGTTTGTTGCCGGAGGATAAGCCCGTTGTGGTGAAGGCCAAGCTTGTATCGAAGAATGCTGAAAAGAAGATTAAGGAGGCTGGTGGTGCTGTTTTGCTCACTGCTTGATTAGGTTTTTTAGTTTCTGCTTTCTTTTTATATGTTGTTATGAATCGTGACTTGTGTTATTGCTGGATGAGATTTTTGGTTGAAGTACTCTTGATATATCATTCTGAATGTTTTTGAATCTACTAATTTTTGAGATTTTGTTGAGATCAAGTCAGCTTTTGTGATTCTGCATCTTGTGTGTGATTGATTGATGTGTTGTTATTTGGGAGTTGATTTTGTGATCTTGGTGGCTTCTGAGATTGAAATCTTGCACTTAGGTATGGAGTTGTTGTGATGTGTTGTGTTTATGAGGGATTTATCGAGGGATTTATCGAGGGCATCTTGCATAAATAACCACCTAAACAACTTAAATTTTTTGCTAAAAGAGCTTGAAATTCTTGGTGTCTACTGACTACTAAATTTGTTCAAGGGACTCTTTTATGAATTTAAAATACTAATTTCCTAAATCATCCCAATGAAATGCACACTTGAAAGTTTTTGATCACTTAGCTGTAGTAGACTACTGTGGTTTCAAATGTGAGTTCTACAAGGAATTATAATGGTGTGGCTAAGAATGCTGTGTGAAAGCATCAAGTTCATTTGTTCATTATGGGACCGTTGAAATGTTAGCTTGGTTTAAATACTTAGGACATTCAGGTAACATTTTTGTTAGCGATGTGTGTTTTATATTGTGTGCCTTTCTGAGTATGATATAGGGAGTTGAAGCGATGTCTCTGGACAGTGCCCTCTATCGGTTGTTTGGAATTTCTTGAACTTGCTTTATTGCACTGTGCATTTGCAGTATATTCCATGCCACACCCAATGTGGTGTATTAGGTGGTCGGATGGTAGATACTGTGAAAATTATGTGATAATTTCGTCACAGTTTTTAGGCTATTGTTGTTGTGCCTAGAGGTGTGTTTTTCATTTTATGTGGCATCATCTTACAACACCCATGTTGTCTTGTACCTTCTTCAATCAAATGGCTCATCTGTTTGTCTCGGTGGTAGCTCCGTTGTATATTATTGTGTATCTCTCTGGATGATGGTGTCAAAAGTGTTGATTTGCTATCAACTGCCTGTTCTGTGGATGTTAATTTATGTTGCTGGAGTTATAAAGTTTAATCCATTGATCTTGTATTGCCTGAGAAGAATGCAATTACTGTAGAAATCCTGTGAGGTGTGGAGACCTATCAAATCAAAATGTAGTAGTAACTAGTAATCATAGCTGCACCATTTTTGAACAATTTCATCTTTAGGTGGTGATAGATGAATAAAAATTGGCACATTGTTGGTGAAAATATTTCTTGTAATGTTTGTAACAGTTGATTCAAGTATTCAGATTTAGCCTGAAAACCTTAAACCCATGTTACAACTAAAGGCCTAAATAGCACCTTAAATAGCTACTCTTATGAGCCAACTCGATGGATGTGTGTAAATGTCAATTGCCTTGTGGAGAGATGTATGGTGAATGATCAAAGATTAGCTTCTCTTTTACTATTTGAGTAGAACCAACATGTATAGGCAATCAAAGTTACTAATAATTTAATAGAACCATTAAGTTATTTTATTTTTTAATACGTGTTTAATGTCGTACCTTGTCAGATGAAATACATAAATTAATGTGTGAGATACGATAAGCATCACATTTTGCATTTTGATATTCAATCTTTGTGAATGTGCGGCCTAGGCTCGATTTTTATTTTTTTGGTAACCGACCCTTATTATAACAGTCATTTTACACTATCTGGATAGAATATTCTCCAAGATTCCTTTGGAATATTTTTAAATATTCCACCAAAATAATGGTAAAAAAAAAAGAGAACATTAATGCCTGTTTTGAATAGGTTAGGCACTGATGTACTCATGTAGTATCGGCTTAGCTCTACTCTTTTCTGGTACTAAATTGACATTCGCATCTGATTATCTGAGGCTAGAGGCAAATATGGACATAAAGCTGTTGGGCTAATTAGTTATTGGGCCTCTTTGTTAGATGAAGTTTGACGAGCAGGATAGTCCAAGATGATAATCACAAGTCTGAGGTTGGGCTTGGCCACATCATTTAGTAACAAATTGCTATAAATGCTTAACAATAAATCTACAGTTGATAGCTTGCATCAAAATGAATAAAAAAAATTGACTTTTATAAATTTAGTGTTATTATGATTTTTGAAAGAAAAAGAAAAGAAAAGAAAAGAAAGAAACCAGGCTGTGAGAACTATTATTTCATCATAGTTTGTTTCAAGGGGTGAGATCAAATTCTATAAACTATTATAGGTATTTTTCATGTTTTTTTTCTGAAAAATTAAAAAAAAAATCCAATATAACTTTGGTGAAATTAGATTATTACAACGAGTAATGGATATCAAAATAGGTCTTTGAAAGTCGAATAGGGGTTACCAATTATTAGTTGATCTAACGGGATGAAGGCGCTAGATCTCTTAAGTCCGCGTTTAAAATTTGAATTCTAAAATTATGAATAGTGCAATTAGTGGGAAGGATTGTTTCCAAAATAGGCATTGCAATACCCAATTAGATTAATTGGATATTAAATCAAAATCGAGTTACTAACAAAAAAAAAATGGACAAAAGTCGAATAGGGGTCGTTTTTTGTGCAGTTGTCTCCACTCTCCATGCACCTAGTATTGCTACCAGAGATCTAGACTTTAGGGGCATAATCAATTCGGTGAATAAAAGTGAAAAGCTCAAACAATTCATGATGCTTAAGATTTGTCATGTCCACTAGCATATATCTGAAGCCCAAAACCCCACAACTCCAAATAGCCAAGGACTGATTTGGTGCTTTTTGGTTGACTTATTCTAATTGGTTCCCAAAAAAGGCCCCATAAGTTGGTGTTAAATTAAATAATGAAAAATATTTACTACATTATTCACACCAATGCTAAGGCCCATTGTGTGTATATATCTACACACACATATATACATGTGTATATATTTTTCGATTTTAGCCATCTAATTCCAACCCATCAGCCAACAAGTCCACATCAGATACCGCATAAGTCTATTATGAGGGTGACCCTCCCAACTCAATTTATTCCATTCACAACTCCAACATTTGAAAATCGGACATTTGCTCAAGAGATCTAGCGCATCATTTCAAATATACATATATATGTACACATGCATCACAATGCGACAAGAGTTATTGCATTTATTATATGACTAATCACTTGTTTTGAATGTGTAGGGCTGAGCCCATACCCTATATGTAATTTCTCTCTTTTGTTGTGTGTTTTAGTGGTTATTAGAGATGGGTCGCCCCTTCAGTTAGAATATAAGTAGCTAAAGAAGTCAGAAAAAGAAAATCGTCAGAAAATTGTTTACATGAGGTATTTTGGAAATTGCAACATTGAGCATGGGGAAAGCCTGAATAGTGTGGGGGGGAATTGAATTGTCGTGATAATACCTTTCAACGTGGAAGATCAAAAACCCTCTTCGTCTTAATTGAATCGGATCTCAACATGTTCGACAATTAACACCATAACTATATATTCATAGCTTGCATCTCCATATGAATTTAGTCTAGTGCAGCTATTTACATTGCAATTACTATTATTGTTTCTATATAATGAATTATTTTTCTTTCAAATTTTTTTTAATGTATTTATCATAATACATATATGTATATATACACACATTTATATACTATTTTCACAATTGGTGGAGGATGGTGGGAAGATTAATTTGTGAAGCAAATATCAATATCAAGGTGGATGTCCATTTAGTCCACATTGATAAAGTGAGATCCCTAGTCTATTCACCCTCGTAGGATGGAAAATATAAAAACAAGAAAAACAACCATTGGGCTATAATGACAAGAAGAGCACTAATAGTCATGCAATATGTTAAAACATAATGGAATGTGGTTAATGTAAACTTTTTTGGGGCATATAATATCACCTCAACTTATGATGTCTTTTCAAGCTTTGCGTAGTAAAAATGATGAGCCCTTTTTATAATATGATCACTTATTGTTGTGGTTGTTATAAGTGGAGTGCAACTAATGATAAGATTATTGACCTATTGATCTCATGTTTAAAGGAGTTGTTTAATTTTTTAATCATTTCACCTTTGAATGATGAAAGATGAAAGTGAATTTTGACACGGATCGAGAAATGGGTGTATATATATATATATATATAATAGATTCCTTTTTATCGAAGCGATGTCTCCATTACCTAATCAAACGCGAATTAGAACTATAAACTATAAACTTATAAGAAATTTAATTAAAAAGGATTTTTCTTTTTTTGGTTGGATAAAAAAATGACTTTTAATCAATATTTGTAAGACCTAATTCCCACTAAAATTTACTCGTGTCACACAACTAGAGAGAAAGAATAAGGAGATTATGTTCCCTGGAATATCAGGCAACAAAGAGTAAACTTAAATATTGTATGATTTGTTGAACAATCAATTTCATATATTTAAGGAGGAAAAAGTATTTTGTTAGGCATATTTTGAGAAAAATCTTTTTTTAAAAAAATTAATTTAATACTAAGCCCATTTTTAGAAATCCTACATTCTATTTTTGAAAAAAAAATTAAAAAAATTAGTACAATTATTAATTATTTTTGAAAAAGAATCTTTATATGTGAAGAAAATTAAACCTAATATTTTTAAAAGAAATAGAGTTGGTCAAAATCTTAGATCCGCCCGCGAACTGCCTATCCGTCCCAATCCCCCCTTGACCCCTCCCCCTCTAGTACATTTTGGGGCCCTAATGCCCATTCAACTTCTTTTTCTTTTCTTTGTTTCTTTTCTTTGATAATAGGCACACACCACCGACATATGCATATTATCAAAATTTGAATTATAATATTAAATTCAATATATTTTTGAAGACAAAATATATATTCATTAGATCAAATAACACAGATCCCTAATGCTCATTTTACAAAGGATATATTTAATGTTAGACCTTTAATTCCAATTTTTTATTGGACAAAATCCACTTTGCCCCTAGAAATATTAAATCTTTACAATATATCCTCTAGAAAAGGGAAAACAAGATTGTCCCGCTTGAAATTAACAACTTTATATCACTATGTTCTAAAATTAGAGATGAAGTCAAGGGGGGCTAAAGGTGGTGATCGCCCCTCAGCCCTCTTTCCTCATGTTTATATTGAATTAAAATTTATATATATTTTTTGAAAATTTGAATTTTGCCCACCCTCTTGCCAAATTATATAAATACACTTAATATTTTATAGAAATTTGACACCGCCTCTCCAAATCAAAAATTTTGGCTTCGTCCCTACGTAGAATCAATTTTTTGGTGAATTTTTTGTCGGAATCTTATCCAATGCAACTCACAAGCAAATGTGATGTTTTAAATTTTTTGTGTAATGTTAGGAATCGGGTGTGTGTGTGTGTGTGTTATTGGCTTGGCCCGCCGATGTGTAATAGAGTTGTTCAAATAATTCTTGTTTACTTAGTCAAACTAGCGAGTATGATGGTGAAATTGCTCAAATAAGATATATGTAGAAAAGGTTATGGCTTGTACTAGTGATCTCATGAATGTTGGTGCATTGGTTGTGTTAGAAATGGGCTTGTTTAATGATGACATTCGTAGGGGTTAATCTCGAATTAAACCATTTCTAATGAAAATACATAGATAAAGCCTAAAGAGTGCTGTCTATGTGTTAAAAGGTTGAGTGTAAATGTTCCGCGTTGGATATTTAGCCTTGATATTTCAAGTATAAATGTGATTAAGTGTGAAGTTAATATAAACTAATTCAGAAAGGACCGTATATGGATAGACCCACACGCGTGCGCCGCTTGCCCTCCCGACCCGACCTCGGCTTTGGCTTTGGCTAACGAGGCACAAACTGCAGACCATGGTTGCGGGCTCAGGCGCTTGGGCAAATTATCACAATCTCGAGCTTACCTTTTACTGAAATAGCCATGCAGTAACGATTATAATTTAAATTTAGATTTTAAATTAAACATTACAAAATCATTAACACGTTTGAAAGATAACTGGGTTAGGTTGTTGTCGCTTTGGCATCCAGGTATATTGTTTGATCGTTGCCAACAAAAACGATTTTAGCACCAGGTGTTAATGTCCAACATTTATATTGGTTGTCTCCCCACCTTTATAAATAGTAGCTTCTTGTTCTTATGCAGACAAACAACATAACATAATTCAAAATTACAAGTTAATAAAAGTTTTCTCTCTTCAAGTATATCAGTGCAATGTACTGCTGGTCTTGTAAGAAGAAAAGTTATCATTTAAGTACTTTTGTTTTGAGTGTGTGTCTGCTTGAATACAAATAATATTGAGTTGAATAGCTTTTGAAGTGAAGTTCGAAATAGCAGTACGGTTTGATATGAATCTCTAGACTATCTTATCTTGGAAGAAGTATTGCTGGTCCATCACACCGGTTAGTAGGACGAATATTTCTTTAAGACTAACTGTTTCATCTTGATGATTCTTTAAGTGGTTCAAATTGGATGATACCATTATTGAAAGCATATTACGAGTATGTAAAACATGACTTTATGCTATGGATTTGAAGGGATTACTAGAAATGGACTTCTTAATGATGACATTCGCAGAGGCTAATTTATGATTAAATCATTTCTAATGAAAATCTATAGATAAAGCCTAGAGAGTTTTGTATGTATGTTAAAAGGCTGAATGTAAATATCACACACCAAATATTTAGCATTGGCAATTCAAGTATAAATGTAGTTAAGTATAAAGTTAATATAAAATAATTCACAAATGACCGCATATGGATAGCCCCACACGCACATGCCGCTCGCCCGCTTAACCAGACCCGGCACCGGCTTCGGCCAACAAACAGCAGACTATGGACCATGGTCGCGGGCTCAGGCGTTTAGGCATTTGGGTGAATTGTCTCAGTCTTAGACTTATTTATTGCGGAAATAACCCTGCAACAACAATTATAATTTAAATTCATATTTTAAATTAAATGTAACAAAGTCATTAACACGTTTGAGAAATAGCTGGGTTGACTCTAGACACATTTCTAGGTTGTTGTTGCTTTTGCGTCCAAATACATTGTCTGACGCTTGCCAACAAACGTGGTTTCAGCAGCATGACTTAATTTGCAGCATTTATATTGGTTGTCTCCTCACCTCTATAAATAGTAGCTTCATGTTCTCCTGTAGATACACAACACAGTACAATTTAGAATTACAAATTAATAAGATTTTTTTCTCTTTGAGTCGATCTGTGTAGTGCACTGCTGGTCTTGTGAGAACAAAAATTATCATTTTAGTACTTTTGTTTTGAGTGTGCGTCTACTAGCATACCGATAATATTGAGTTGATTAGCTTTCGAAGTGAGGTTCAAAGTAGTAGTGCAGCTTGGAATGAATCTCTGAACTGTCTTATCTAGGAAAAGTATAAATACTGAGACCTTTGCATATTTGGTCTAATTGTTGATTTTTTATTCAAATGAAGCTTGTTCACATTCAATCAATTATATAGTATGCATTACTGTATTTGTTATATTATTGACCACTCTCTTTTTATGAAACTTCAATCATACAGGAATTATACTTCTCACTCATCATGATGGAAGAAGCCAAGACTTTTGTTTTGGGGTTTAGGAGAGGGTCATATTTTAAAATTTTATTTAAATAAAAACTTTTAGTTCAATATAGTTAAGGATGAACAATCGGCCCCTCCAGCCTCTCGATAGCTCCATCCCTGCTCATCATATAATTAAATTTTTAAATACATATAATTTTAGCTTAATATAAATTTTAGAGCATGCAACCGTTATCCATTTGGCTATGTTCTTGATCATCGTATGATTAATTTTGGTTCGATTAAACCCAATTTGGAGAAATTATGAAGCCTCGAAGAACAAATATATTGGTCACCCCACCCCAATGGCCCAAACCCCATTGCCACGTCTACTTATTTCTTTATGAACCCATGTCATATCTACTTGAAGGAAATTCACTTGGTGACAATTCAGAAAATTAGTGGACCATCTCTTGAGAAAGACTGAAAAAAAAAAGCCCATAAAAGAAAATGCTAAAATCATAAATAAAGAAGTGATTAGTGACCCGTGAATTTGATGAAGTGAGAAAGGGACACTGTGCAAAAAAGTGGTCACTGAACAAAAAAGTTGAATTTAAACTTAAATAAGAGTAGTAGTTCACACAAAAACCTTCCCGAACATTCTATTTGAAAGTACAACTCTACGGTCACTCTCCGGCTACTTATGGCCAAAATTACCACAAAACGGCTAGAGAGAGTGTGGGTGCGTAGGGGGGGAGAGAGAGAGAGAGACTGGGGCGGGGGGGGGGGGGGGGGGGTTGTGTTGGTGGTTTCTTGGAATACCAAACGAGTGAGATCTACTGGGTTTAAATTAATTCGTATTATTTCACTATAAGGAAACATTCGTTTCAATAATAAAAAAATTATTATGGAAAATTTTATCATGAATTTAAAATATTTTTAATAGTTAATGATATAATTTAATGTAAATACAATTAAAAAATATTAATTAAGTGACAAAGTATTTATTGATGAAATTATTATAAATAAAATCCATCACAAAAATTAAATTTATAATATATTAATTCGTCACCGAATGAGGTATATTTTTATAATAAATTTATTATTTTCACATTGAATAAATAAGAATTTTTCTATAAACATGTTCGGGACATGTCTGGTACAATACTGTGGTCAAGTTTTTATAAACTCATGAGAGATAATTTAATTAATTTAATATATATATATATATATATATAAATAGAAATATTTAAATTAAAATCATTTATTAAAGCTCCTTTTCTTTTCTTTTTTTTTCTTTTTTGTATTAAGTCTAATTGGTCGGTACCGTCCTTTTTATTGTGATTTGACGGGCAATAAAGGCAATTTGTGTGAACAAAGATGGGAGAAAATTTATCCAATCTAACAAAGAGAGGGGCACAAATAATAATTTATGAAAAATTTGGACTTTTGTGAAGTAAAGCATATCTATTGCTTGCACGTTGAGGAGTGAGAAATAGTTCAATGAGGTCACCTTCAAGGAAATTTGAAATTATTTAGAGGGCAACTTACACCTATATTTCTTAAAGTATAAAGTAAAATATAATTATAAATTCATTTTTATAATTTTAAAAATCATAAATACCCTCTAACATATGTGTCAATTTAATCAAATTCACCATTCGTCAAGCTCGATGAGGCGCTCTCTTAGAGATCGAGTTGACTACTATAACTGTAAAAAATTATCTTTTAGACATCTCTATTAATATTTACAAAAAGATTCTAAATTTCAATAGGGTATTTGTAATTTTTAAAACAAAAAAAAAAAATTACAATTACACCATATCTCAAGAGGTGTAAACATACTTTGTCCAATCTTTAAATGAGAGATTTACGTGGACTCAAATGTTTATTTGAATAATTCATTGAAAGTGTGATTACAATTGACAAGGCATTGTATTAATAATAATGCCAAAAACTTTTCAATCAAAGGGATCAAGGATTCGAGTTCTTTGAGATGTACCAATGCAAGTATTGATCTACTAAATTATAGTTTAGGTGGATTATATATTAGTTCTTGTACTTGAATGTCTTAAGTATTTATTCTTTTTTTTTTATAGGACTTAAGTATTTATTAGTTCTTGTACTTGAATGTCTTAAGTATTTATTCTTGATGACTAGTAATGATGGATAAAATAATTTGTTTTGATTTAATAATATTGACATAGTTTTTGTATGCTGAGTGTCATTTGTTTAGTAATCTTTATCTTTAAAGTAACCTTTATATTTAATAATTAGTTCCTTTTTTTTTTTTAACTTAAGAATTAGAGGTCCCAATTTTATAACTATGGAGTATAGGTCCATTTAGGGATAGCAAAATGGGTTGAGAATTATGGTTCTAATCCATTTTAACTAATTTTGGGTTGGCTTCGTTTTTTAAATTTTATAAATGGGTTGAAGCGGGTTGGGCTTTAATGGATTTCAAAATTTGTTGGGTCTTAAATGGGTTGAAACGGTTTCTAAACAGGTCCGTTTCTAAATGGTTCCAACAAGAAAAGCATTATAATTTGATAATATTTTTTAAAATTTGAAAAGTTTGTGATAAAATAATTTTTTTCAAATTAAAGAATATGTTAAATAACAAGTAAATAGTTAAAAAATATACAAAATTATATTGAACAAAATATATTTTATTTTGTGTTGAACCCGATAAAAAACCGCATCAGCCCATTATTTACCCGCCTCAAACCCATTATCAACCCAATCCATTTACAACTTATTCTCTAAAACCCATTTAGAACCCAACTCATTTTCAATCCGATCCAATATAACCTAATTCAAACCTGACTCAACCAACCTATTTGCCACCACTAGGTCCATTTCTCCCTAGAGGTTTGAAGTTTGGCCGATTTAATTTGAAATTTAAACAAACTTGGATTTTTTATAACTTCGCAGTGAGTAGAGTTCATATTGGAAAATTCTTTTCATAATAATTAATTACTATATATATAAGAGATTATTATATTATAAAAATGCACTTTTTTTACTATTGAAGTAATTCATAACAAAATTTGACAGCAACCGCACATATTTTATTCATCGCTAATCCATGACAAATGCTTTCAATTTGTAATGTATTCATCGTTTGTAATTTTTTCATTACTAAAAGAAAAAAAAAGATATGTTCTCATAGTGTTAATTAGTTGATGTTTATGGACCCAAGTTTAATTATGGGCAAATTACCTCTACACCCCTTAAGGTATCATATAATTACAAATTAGTCTCTATAGTTTTAAAATTACATATACCTACCCTGAGGCATCTGTGTATTAGTTTAACCAAATTCATTATTGACTAATGCGAGACGTAATTGCTCGTTGTGTTTCTGGTATTTTCAATGGGTTTTGATATGGGATTCTTATGGTTTTAATAAGTCAAAATGTAAAAGTTATATATGAAATTAATTTTTACTTTTTTAAAAATAGTTAGTGGTGGTGTCGAATTATAGATGATGATGCCTGATGGTAGTTGTGGAAGTATAAAGTGAAATTACTTTGTAAAAGTTGGTAAAATTACAAAATTGATTAAGGGATTCTATTATGTTTGATGAGACGTATCTCTTGGTGATCGGTGTAACTACTATGGTTGCGCTAAAGTTATCATATAATCATCTTTACTAATATTTATAAGAAAATCATAAATTTCAATGAGATATTTGTAATTTTTAAAACAATAAGGGTTATGTTATAATTAAAATATACCTAAATGGGTATAGACACTATTTAACTTTAAATTAGTTAATAGAAGATCACATTTAGGGGATATCTCAACAAATTTAATGTATGTTTGTGTAATTACGCCTCTTCCTAGCCAAGTCGAGCAAAATATTATTCAACTTTGATTTAAATTTATTTTTTGAGTTTGAAATCTTACTTGAGCTTAGTTTGATGATTAAATGCGAGGATACGAGCTTTAATCGAGTCAAATTTGAGTCAAGTTTAAGTAATTTGATTTTTTTAACACACATATTACGATATTTTAATTAATTGAGTCGAATTCGAATCAAGCTTCAAATTTTATCAAATAACAAAAAATATATTTGGACGGGATTTATTATGCTTGACGAATCAAGCTTAAACAAGTTTTTTATAATTAATTTTTAATCGAGTACAAAATAACTTGATTCATTTTTCAACCACAACCACACGACTGCTTTTAGAAGTGATGAAACCTAGAACTTTTTACCTCATGCCCCATCTACTTATCATTGCATTAATGTGATGTAATTAATCCAATACGCTATTCCACCAAATTATATACTCTGAAATCAAGGTTTGCTTTCGATAATTAAGAAGTTGACAAACATTAGTCATTGCTAACTATGCAAGTAGGTCAAGTTGGCTATTTTTTTAATGATATTATTGTTGGCACTATTTTGGTTTGTGAAAAGGCATGCTCAATTATTGTCGTGGAATCAAGAATATGTGGCCGTTATCTATTAGAGAATCTTTATTTATTTATTTATTTATTAATTAAAAATATTAATTTTGGATAAATAAATACAAGTACACAAACATCCTCATCCCGTGGTACTGGCAACTTGGCATAATTATTAATGCAATAAAGACCAAATATCTTTGCCGGTTTAAAATAATATAGACATGGTTTAGGGTAATTAATAAATAGATAAGCCTACAATCTTATCTGCATTTTTTTCATTATCAAAAGGATTAGTGACTAGGACACAGCTTAGCTTAGCAACATAATACAATTTTAAAACTAATAATGCATGTCGTCTTTCTTAATTTGTTCTCTAATCGATACGTTTTGTCGTATGACTAATGTATCGTTATCAATTCTAGACCATTCTTGAAATGATGTATTCTACATATACATATATATATATATGTATATATATTAATAGTCCGTTTAGATAATTTTTTTTGAAAAAACAAATATTTCAATGAAAAAATTTATATTTGGTTTGGACATTTTAAAATTTGCAGGAGCTAGAAAAAAAGTGATTTTTTTAGAGATATTCAGAATAATTTTAAATAAAAATATTTATTAAAATACCTTTAATAATTGTATTCAAATACAAAATTATTTAACACAAAAAAATTCTACTATAGAAAATATGATTCGAGAAATATTTTTTTTATTATTTTTTTAAATATAAATCCTCTAAAGATATTTCCTAATATGTAGAAGATTTCTCTAGAAATTGTTTGATGTGTATTTTTGTTTATTTTTTTAAATATTTAACTATTATATTTGGCAAAGGGTTGTGCATTGTTTCACCTGCCAACTCTTCATCTTATGATTAAAATCTCTTGATTTTGTTTTAATAGGTTAAATTCTATTGATTTGACAATACATATTTTCATTATTAATGTCAGTTATCAAATCCAGCTAGCAAGCAATATTTATTGCACCTTCTTTTTTTTTTTTTTTTAACTAAAATTGGCATCACTGTTTAGCAAACTAACCCAAGCCACAAGAATTTTCAATTGAAACATTAGCATTAAATAATGCATTTTAAAATCAATTTTCATGAATATTGAAGGAATGAAAATATTTTTCCACTCGAACTATGTTTGTTTCTACATATTACAATTTTTGTTTAATGTCGCGGAATTTAGATACTAACACATCGCGTCGAGATTGGAAGCCAGAAAGGCCAACTGTTCCACTTAAATTTATACCGAATTAAATTTTATATATATTTATTTTAAAAAAATTAATCTCTCTCTCTCTACCCCTACCAAATTATATAAAAATCTTTAATATCTTATATAAATTCAGTCTCGTCCCTTGAAACAAAAAATTCTGACTTTGTTCTTGCTTCATGCTATTTTTAGTGAAAAGAAAGTTTCAAAACTCACACATATTCTGTCATAATTCAACAAAATAAATCTAGTTGGCCACTAATGCAGATCTACTTGGAAAGTAAATACCATTTTTAATCTTTATAAAACAATTTCTTTTTTTAATAATCCAGCTGGAAAGTAGAGATATTTTTCTTTATATATCCAGATTTGATGACCCAAAATGAAAAGTAAATTATTTTGTTTTCACATTAAAGAAATGAGAGACATTGACCATTATTATTTTGCCTCAGTAAGTGGTGGGTTGGTATATGATAATGAGTTGTTAATAACCCATCATTTTCATTAATTCTTGTTCAGCCGTATTACAAGGGCCAAATGTACTTGAATAAAACATTTTCATAAATCACCCATCATTGTCAGATAATATGATAATCGTACTCCTTTTAACATGTATAATTTATCTCTTTCTCTCGCGCCGATGAAGCTTAACTTAAGTGACAAAAATAGAACTCTCAAGATTATGAGGTCATGTTCAATCTCCGATCAAAATGTGTGCGTTTTTATTCTATTTAATGGTAATTTAATCGTTCTACTTTTATAGTAGTCTCTTTATTTTGTTATGATGCAATAGTTAGATTTGTAATACATGAGTTAATGTAATTGAATGAAATATTCAAAAAGAAAAAAAACCTCTCTCTGTCTCTCTCTCTCACCTATTGATCTGTCATTTGTTGTCCGAATATACATGTATCCACCTAATATGTCAATACTATTACAAAAAGAAAGTTATTTTTGTCTCACAAATGGTGGTTATTAATGTGATTTTACAAAATTTATACTTTAATTTTATGCGAAATAAATAGAAATATGTAAAGCTATGGCTAAAATTGACAATTCACAAGAAATCAATTCAATTCGGATATCAAATTTTAATGTGTCAAATTTACCTTTTAATTAATAAAAACATACAATAAATAAACAAATAAAAAGGTCAATATTGCAATATTACATCCAATTTAAAAAACTCATGTTCTCAACCCACGAACCAATTTATCTAATTACAATTACTTGATTTTTTTTTCTTTTTGTGTTTATTCTTTATTATGTAATTTTATTTCATATAATTATTTTATTTTTAAATTATTATAATTTAATAAATTGTTTAAAATAATTCTTAAAAATTATTCTTATAAAAGAAATTTAATGATATATTTATATTTTCACCCTTAAAAAAGTTTAATTACTAAATTGAAATATATATTTTTTATATTTTGCACACACATAGAGTATGTGGGGTTGCTAGTGATAATAAAAGTGAACCGTAGGTTCTTTTTTATTTGTTGATAATTCATTCATCTGATTTGAATCAAAATGATCAAATTGGTATTAATTCAACTTATACGAATTATTAGTTTTCTTTACGTGTCATGATACAATTCATATGTAATCGAAACAAGCCAATTGGAATAAAAAATTTAATTTACACAAACTAAAAAGATTATATTACAACTAGCATGTACTATATGCTATGCATGTATATCATAATTTATTGTACTGCATAAAAAGTTAAAAATAAAATATTATATTTATGTAAAATAACATTTCCTCAAAATAATTTTTAATGTAGTTCAATAGTCAAATAAATAATATTTTAATCATATTTGAAGCTTTTAATGATTTTTTTAAAAGTATTATCATGTCAAAAAAATCAAATAAAAAATGAAAAAAAAATAAAAAATCTAAATATGTGATCAAAACTAAAGTAATAAATAAAAATTTTAGATGTATGAAAGTTATGAATGATAAATTATGAGCAACTTTGAGTTAATTGGTCACAAAATAATGAATTATTATCCACATTGGAATGTGCAACATTATATTTTTTTTACGCACCTAAACATATGTAGATGTGAATCATCGTAAAATAAATTAAAATCAAGATTTATTTTACAAAAAAGAATAGTAATAATATATAAATAAATTAATAATTAAATTATAAAACACTAAGTACTGTTGATGTAATTTGAATGTTGTGAATCTCCTGTTACAATCTCCGAATAAACATTTTTCCCTAAACTTGCATCAAATGTATTTTAAATGTTGTGAATATTTTGAATCTCATTTTATATCTTTTTTTTTTTATAAATAATTTTCTTTCATATATCAATTCATCTTTTGATATATATTTTTATTATAAAATCTCTTACCTAGTGGAAATAAAAAATCGTAGAAAAGTGGGAGCACATAATTGGACATATTAATGGGTAAATAAGTGGATGAGTGGGATACAAATCCAAAAGGAAGCAAATAACAATAAATAATTAAAATTTGAATATGTCAACAATTAAATACAAAAAAAAAATAAAGATAAAAATACGGCAATGAACAAAATAAAAAGTTGGAAAATAAAACTTTCACATTGCGTTAAACTACATAAAAATAAATAATAAAGATAAAAGGATGAAAAAATAAATTGTAAATAATATTGTGTCCACATTTTAATCCTTTTAAAATTATAATTTAATTTTGGTCATATAACATATCACATTAAAGACATTTTTTCAAATTTGAATTATATAAGTTTTAAGTGAATGCTTTTTCTAATCTTTGGGGAGACATTTATCATAAATGACATTATGTTGATATTTATATTCCCAATATTTCTTAAATCATAACTAATTTAATGATATTACATAAGATTTTAATTAGAATTTTCATTATGTATATATATTTTTATTAAAAATTACTATTATATTTTTATGCCCTTGTGTGTGTGAAGAGGGGGGCGGGGGGCGGGACATAGTTAAATATGAATAGTTAGTGAATTTGAATGATTAGAGAGAAAAGCTAACTAATTAATGCAAACCAATCAAGTAATCAATCATTAACAATTAAAATTAATTTGAAATTCTAAAAATTAAGAATTTAGTCAAAATTGTACATTTAGATCAAAAGATTTCCTTCAAATATATAATAATCTAAATCTAGATTTTAAACGTGCACCATCTCTCTCTCTCTCTCTCTCTCTAATTTGTTGGCCTGTCATCTATCGTCCAAATGTAAACAATAAGATATATATATATATATATATTCATCCAAATTTTCATTTTCATTTGTTGATCATTAATTAATCTGAATTAAATCAAAATGATCAGATTTGTATTAATTCGACTTATATGTAATATTTGTGAGTTGTTAATTTTCTTTATGTTGTATAATACAATTCATACGTAATCAAAACAAGCCGATTCCAAATAAATATTTTAATTTACACGAACTTTCAATCTATGTAGTAGAGATTATAGCAAAAGAATAGAAATTGAAAAAAGGCTAATTGAGAGTTGAGATTAATATCCCAAAAATATTGGCCTTATCATGCAAAATCCAAATATTTGGGGGTAGCCAAAAGCAATTGCTCCTATCAGTTGCCTTCTCCGCGCTTATCTAATAAGCCCCCCTCTCAAAATAAGTTACAAAGAAAAAAAATATATCCAAATTTTCTCCTGAAAAAAAGATTTACGAAAATTTTCACTTTTATAAAGCCTCGTCACGTGTCTCTATATATCCCCTTCCCTCATATTCTCTCTCTCTCTCTACTCTCTCTCTCTCTCTGCATTTATAAGAAATTATACATACAGATAGATACAGAGGCATTGTTGATCGGAGGCGAAGCCCTAGCTATAGCCTTCATTTTCCCCGCTGTTTAGATAAGAGCACCTGTATTTACGAATCTATATCGATAGATTGTGGTGGAGGCGTTGGTGGTGGTGGTGGTGGTGGTGTGAAGGTGTTCGAGTGTTTGCTGTATGTCAGTAGATTGCGACACGCATTACGGTGGATTCGGTGAGCTTGCGAACCAGTTACAATGGCCACAACTCCGAAAAAGGCGACGCATCCTGCTCCGACGACGGCTGTCTGCTGCGCTCCCGCTGCCGCCGGCGATTCGGCCGCCGTAGTCCACCGTGAGTCTACATCCGCCTCCGCGGCTGCTGATTGGGGCGTATCTCCCGCCGTCGTCTCCGCAGCCGAAGATCAGAAGAGTAATAAAGCTCCCGCCGCCGTGGCAACCTTAATCAGGCCGGAGCCATCTTCCAATGCTGCCGCTAAAGGTTTCGCCGTTTTTGCCTTTCTCATTTTTGTTTTGCCAACTGCGATCATCAACCTACTCTGCTGTTTATTTCGCCCTTCGGTGCTGTTTCTTGTTCCTGATGTAAGAAGTCTAGAACATTTAGCATCAACGATGGACATGTTGATCGCATTGTGGACATATATTCATGTCTTGTGCGTCGATCAAGATCTTAGGTCCGTATTGCTGATCGTGGAGAGTATGTTGGTTCGTTGAAACGATTGATCAGTTTTTGCCTCTGTCCTTATCTGTTCAACAATTGCATAATTTTTTATTTTTTTTGGCTTTATTTTATTGTTCTCGGTTATGTGGACGATTTATTAGTTTGTTAGTGTTTGTCTGAGGTCGCACATGGGAATAATTATACTGATTCTGCATTGAAATTTCTTAATTTGCAGCGGGAAATGATTTTTCTGATATCATTAGGTGAACAACTGGAAAAATGAGGGATAATGACTGGAGTTTGATATATGAAGTGGAATATGCTTTTATAGTGCAAATAAAAGTTAATATCATGTTGGCTGATCATTTTGAGATTAGTGTTGTCATGTCATGAAGATTCCTTTTCTAATATATGAAGCTTTGAGCATCAATAGTTCAAAACGTGTGTTGAATAATGTATAAATCATCATCACCGGAAGGCTTACTCTTGTTATGATAACTGAGCCTGTGTTTATCTTTTTCGTTTGAAACTCATCATTATGTTTTATTTTCATTTTATAATTGTTATCTATTAGCATTGAAGTCAGTAAAGCATGACTTGATTTTGGAAATTCAAGAAACAATCTGTGTCTGCCAGGCAAAACTTTTCTCGTACTAAATATATTATTTATCCAGTTAATTCCTACTATAATTGACAGGCAAAAAATTTCTCTAAGCTAATATTTTCACTTTGGTGCTGTTAATTTTTCTCTGCCTTTTCTTAATCTTGTAGAGTGATTGGTTGTAAAGTAGGCAATGAAGATTTTCCTGTAAGTAAGATGTGTAGGCTGACCACCACGTTTTTCACTGCCCTGTTGTGGATGTGTATGTTGCTTGCTTGGTTGTTGGCAAGACTTTCATTGAGTAGTGAAAAGTTGTAACATGATTGTTGAGTTCCGAATATCGAATTGGGTGTTTATATTCGATACATATATATATGTTAATTTTTCTTTATGGTTTTATCTGAAATTAGAAGTCAGCTTCCTATGTCACTTCATGATGCTACATTACTTTGGCCACTAACTTGATATATTTGTAATGGTTAGTATTTATCTCTATATGTTGCGTCTTTTGTATTTGTTTTTGTACTTAGTAGCCTGGACAATAGATTGATGGATGTTGCATCTCTATAAAATTGCTGTTATGAATTAAATTTATTCAGAAGATTCAGTTGTTAGGTAATGCCTTGCTTATTCAGGGATCCAGATCATGCCAAGGGCTCAGAGCAAACATCCTTTGGATCCTTTGTCCGCTACTGAAATCTCTGTGGCTGTGGCAACGGTCAGAGCAGCTGGAGCGACCCCTGAGGTTCACAATGACTTATCCTTTATGCCTATTCTGCTTTATATGTGATTATTATCTCAAGTTACTAGGAAATTGTCACACTATATTTGTCTCATCATCAAGTTTTCTCTAATTTTTCAGGTCAGAGATAGCATGAGATTTATTGAAGTGGTTCTGTTGGAACCAGATAAACATGTAGTGGCACTGGCAGATGCTTATTTCTTCCCTCCTTTTCAACCATCCTTGTTGATTAGAACAAAAGGAGGACCGGCAATTCCTAGTAAGCTCCCACCAAGGCGAGCCAGACTAGTTGTCTACAATAAGAAGTCCAATGAGACTAGTTTGTGGATTGTTGAGTTGACAGAAGTACATGCAACAACTCGAAGTGGACATCATCGAGGAAGAGTCATTTCCTCTACAGTTGTCCCTGATGTTCAGCCACCAATGGTATCTCAACAATTGTGAACCTTACTTTTGTTTCTTTCTGAACACTGGATACAGTACAACTTTGGAACTCATGTTTATTTCTTTCAAATTTTCACAGTAAATGTCATTTTTGAGCATTGGGTTAAACATGAGAGTTAGGCACATGCTCAGGATACGTTTTACACATTTGTAAGCTTTTCATGTATGAGGTTAAGGTTTGCCTTGAAAAGAGGATAGTTGATATTCTGTTGCCTACACCCATTTTCCTCATCACAGATTATTCTAGAGGTTTGATACTGACCCTTTGGCAAATATATGGAAAAAACTAGTTTTAAAACTGGCATGTGTTTGGAAAGTGTTCAACTAATACTTCAAACCTGAAACCTCCAGCCATCTCTAAGTATGCATGTTGAGAGGTTCATTACTTTGATAGCTTTGTATGTCGTTTGGTCTTTCTATGTGTTTTTCTTTTTTCCTTTTGAGGTTGGACTGATACATTGATCCATGTGGTTTTGCCTTGTAGATCATACTTCTGTGGCATTTGATTCAACATGATTTCTTTAGCTATTTTTTTTTATCTTTTTCAAATTTTAGGATGCTGCAGAATATGCTGAATGTGAAGCAGTCGTCAAAGATTACCCTCCATTTATAGAGGCAATGAAGAAGAGGGGTATTGATGATATGGAACTGGTCATGGTTGATCCTTGGTTAGTAAAAACAGTACTGCTGCTGAACTTAACCCTGTTAGATGTACTAATTATTTATCGGGCTTATTGCTTTTGAATATTTACTGCAGGTGTGTTGGTTACCACAGTGAGTCTGATGCTCCCAGCCGTAGACTCGCTAAACCACTTATATTTTGCCGGACAGAGAGTGACTGCCCGCTGGAAAATGGTTATGCACGGCCTGTTGAAGGAATTCATGTGCTCGTTGATATGCAGAATATGGTAGTAATTGAGTTTGAAGATTGTAAGCTTGTTCCTCTGCCTCCAGCTGATCCATTGAGAAACTATACTCCTGGTGAAACAAGGGGAGGCGTTGACAGAAGTGATGTGAAACCCCTCCAAATTGTTCAACCCGAAGGTCCAAGCTTTCGTATCAGTGGAAACTATGTTGAGTGGCAGAAGGTACTTTCTTTCTCTTTATTTTATACTTATTTTATTATCACATTGCAACTTATATAAAGTCATTGTTGATATGCTGGTTAACAGTGGAACTTCCGCATCGGCTTTACTCCAAGGGAGGGTTTGGTCATTCATTCTGTTGCCTATGTTGATGGCAGTCGCGGTAGGAGACCAATAGCCCATAGGTTGAGTTTTGTGGAGATGGTTGTGCCCTACGGGGATCCTAATGATCCACATTACAGAAAAAATGCATTTGATGCTGGAGAAGATGGCTTGGGGAAGAATGCTCATTCTCTGAAGAAGGTTTTGTCTTTTCCACTTTCAGTTATCTTTTTGTTTAAGTTTACTGTACTTTGACCTCTCATTATAAAATGCTTACTCCAAAGCCCTTTTCCATTTCAGGGATGTGATTGTTTGGGGTATATCAAACATTTTGATGCTCATTTTACGAATTTTACTGGAGGAGTTGAAACAATTGAAAACTGTGTATGCTTGCATGAAGAAGATCATGGAATCCTATGGAAGCATCAAGATTGGAGAACTGGCCATGCAGAAGTTCGAAGATCAAGGCGTCTCACTGTTTCTTTTATTTGCACTGTGGCTAACTATGAATATGGATTTTACTGGCATTTTTATCAGGCAAGTGCTATGCATTCACCAAAAGAAGCTTGCCTATATTACATTATCATAAAGATGACTGCAGATGGAAAGTGTGATGAAGAATTCATGGCATGATATTGCGTACAACTGCTCCAAGTCTGCTTTTTCACCAGAATATAATATTTATTTAATTAGCAATATCCAGCGAGAAGAATACTAGAGACATAAGAAAAGAAAGCGAATAGACTTCTTTCAGCCAAAAATGATGAAAGTGTTGGTTGTTTCAAATTAAAAGCTTTCTCAGTACCTGGCTATTTAATTGATCTTTGCCATCCAATATTTGTAGGGAGCTAAGCGGTATTTAGAGTAGTGACTGTGTGAAAATATTATTATTTTATCATCCTGCAATTTAAGATAAGTCTGTTCTTGGGTGCAGGATGGAAAAATTGAAGCAGAAGTTAAACTTACTGGAATTCTTAGCTTAGGGGCTTTGCAGCCTGGAGAATCTAGGAAATATGGTACAACAATTGCGCCTGGATTATATGCCCCAGTTCATCAACACTTTTTTGTTGCTCGTATGGATATGTCGGTTGACTGTAAGCCTGGAGAAGCCCACAATCAGGTAGGTTATCTAAGTTGATAAATTTTTGCTGTTTTTTTCCAATAATCTTACAGTACAACAATCAGGTATGTTATCCATTCAGTATTTAGCAGACCCATATTCAGCCCTTCTTGATTAAGGTGCTCTCGTGCCAAGATAATAACTGATTTGTCTTTGTTTCTTCTGCTACTATTCCTGTTCTCTCTAGGTTGTTGAAGTGAATGTTAGAGTCGAAGAACCTGGAAAGGACAATGTTCACAACAATGCATTCTATGCTGAGGAAACTTTACTTAGATCTGAATTGGAAGCCATGCGTGATTGTGATCCATTATCTGCTCGTCACTGGATTGTAAGCATCCTGACCCATTTTATTTTGTGAATGTTTGTTTGGCAGTCAATATTGCAACTTTACCTTCTCCACTCAGGTTCAGTTGAATTTTGTATTAAAGCACTTTTTTATGAGAGGAGATTTTTGTTTCGATTATTGTGGATATATTCTGAACTTTTTCCCTTTATTTCTTTTTTGTTTGTTTTGGGGGGCTTTTGTGTGTGTGTGTGTGTGTGAGGGGGTGGGGGGTGACTCCATTTGATTGTTATTCTGTAGAGGACAAGAATGATATATTTATTTTTGTTTCTTCCCATGTGTTGGGGTGGAACCTTTTTCCTGTCATAAATCAACCATGACATTATTCACTTTTTTGCCTAATTCTACGTCTGATTATGTGTTGGCCTTGCTCCATTAAATATTGCAGGTAAGAAACACGAGAACTGTCAATCGGAGTGGACAGCTAACAGGCTACAAATTGGTACCTGGTTCAAATTGTTTGCCGTTGGCTGGTCCTGAGGCTAAGTTTCTGAGACGAGCTGCATTTCTGAAGCATAATCTGTGGGTTACACAATATGCACGTGGGGAGGATTTTCCTGGCGGAGAGTTTCCTAACCAGAACCCCCGTGTTGGGGAAGGGTTGGTTTCTTGGGTGAAGCAAAATCGTTCCCTGGAGGAAACTGATATTGTTCTCTGGTCAGCTTTATGTGGCTTTATGAAATATGCAATTCTTTTTTACATGAAAAGGTTTTCTGAACACAACTTGGGGCGCTTTACTGTTGGCCACAAGGAGGTCCAATTTATTAAGCATTTAGCCAACCTCTATCATTGCAGAATGTGTCATCGAGCTTGAAGATATACCAAAACAATGTCCTTTGTACTCCCCTTTGTAAATGATTTTATCACGTCTTAACTGGACTCAGAAACTAGCCCTTATATATATATATATATATATATTATTGAACTGTTTCAAGTTATCTTTTATTTGTGAGCCCAATTCTGAGTTTGCTTATTTTGTTTTGAGCTCCCTGTTTATGTGTTTGATAAGCTATTGATATTGTCTTTCGTGATTAAAGGGCTTTATCTGTCATTCCATTCTTATTACACTTATTGACCAAAGCATTGCTGTGGAATATCGGATCTCTCACTTATTGTATTCATGCAGGTACGTTTTTGGCATTACACATGTTCCTCGCTTGGAAGACTGGCCTGTCATGCCCGTGGAACACATTGGTTTTGTGCTTCAGGTATGTTTTCACAATTGTATTTTTTAGGTCAGTTGCAACGCTCACTTTTATTTAAAATAATAATATCATATAGCATGCCATCAAAAAAAAAAAAATAATATCATATGGCACAGTTGGTACTTTGTTATATTCCACATTTTAGTTTTTAGTAATATTTTTTGCTATTTTATATTCATCAAGAAAAATAGCAACTTTTTTCCGATATCTTTCTTTTGAAAATTTACTTGTGCAACATTTCCGTATTCTTTATAGACCAATATTTTATCACTTTCATTCTGAATAGGCTGACCACTGATATGTTGTCACTCTTACGTTCTGAGTTCTGTAGATTTTTCCCACGTATATCTAGAAAGAATTATTTAGATTTTCCGTTACAAAGTTAATGTCCACAGTGACTTGACTTTTTATGGATAGATGATAGTTAATCGTAGAATATTATCCAGTAATTTACCACCCTAATTTTGTTCGAACCTCTCGCAATTGACTTCATTTATTTTGACCCTATATAAATGGGGAAAGCTGAGGAATACTTAAATTGTCCATCAGCTGCATTCTGGTCTATCTTATATAATTATATGGAGGAATATAATTTTTTGACATATTTGTGTGAATTATACTGATCGAACTGGTGGTACGAGATACTGGAGTTTCTGTAGCTTGGCCACTGGATTACCAGGTCCTCTGCCATAGAAGACAAATTAACTTTTCAGAATCTTGTTCAAAAGAAACACCATAATATGCAAATAACACCTGTGCAGTGAGCCGTAAGCAATTCAAATGGGCTATAGCTGAAAATGTGAACCCAACAAAACCTACCTCTGAACTGTAGTATTCCTCCCTTGGAAAAATCACAGATTGTTGGGACTTTGCTTAAAGCTGTTATTTTGGGGTAATCTATTCAAAATAAACTTTTGCCTCATGAGTCATGACCTGTTAATCTAATTATTCTGCCATGCATTCCGAATTTGTGATACTCAACCGTTGTTTTTTTTTTTTTTTGTGTTAATAATTGCTCTTTCATGTGAGTGCAGCCATACGGATTCTTCAATTGCTCTCCTTCTGTGGATGTTCCTCCTAATGCTTGCGAGATGGATGCGAAAGAGAATGATGTGAAAGACAGTGCTGTAGCTAAGCCGAGTTCGCCTGTTCTGATGGCAAAGCTCTGAAGGTATATAAGCATCTCTCACGGTTACCCATATTCAAGAAACCTAGGCGTCTTCATTGAGCCTTTTGGATCTAGATGCGCCTGTACATAGCGGACTTATGATTAAGCTCTATGTCGTGCATCCCTGTGTGCTAGTTCGTTTGACACTTGAATACTTCTCTATTATCTCTGTTTGAGTGTTGACGTTTATAAACTTTGTTGAGTTTGATTATATGCATGACTTAAACCCAACTGACCCCGGATTGTGAATTGCGACTGTAAAATAGTTGCAAAAATGGTGGAAATCAGTACAGCAGCTTGAATCTATTAGATTATTAGTGTGGGTGTGTGTTTTATTGCTTCCTTTCAGGATGGAACTAGTGGCCATCTAAGAACAATAGGTTCTGTTCAAATCTATTTTAAGTGTGTATGCGTGTATATCCGCGCATGGGCGCGCGCAGAGACTTTTGTACAAATTCGCCATTGTTATAATATCAGTTGTCACTTGTCTCGTTGCTAGAGTTGTCAATTCAATTCGTGTTGAACATCACCTCACAAGTCACAACAGTACCAGTCGTGCGTAATATGCACATGGGTGAAGTTGATTTAGACCGTGGAATTAAATCCCAAGCCGTAGCCAGGGATGTCACTTATCTGGCATTCATTTCTTGTTATGTCACTTGTGTTGTCCATTTCAGACTCTTAAGATTAGAGGCTTCTCATCATTAGGGTGGTCATCACTTTTTTAAGGCCATTTAGTACCTCCAAAGCTGCAGGGGGCAAAGATTTAAAAATGAGAAAATCAGGTTCTCGTTGGGTGGTGGGGTCCATATCAAGAGGCCGCAACTCAAAGGAGAGATGGGTTGATGTATGAGAGTCTGGGAGTATATTGTTCTTGCCTCCTTGAATGGTTACACTAACTTGTGCAAATGTGAACCAAAATAAGTTGCAAAATTACTCCCAATTGTGGAAAAATTCAGGGGTACCTACATATGGGTTTGAATGGTTTTGGTGTGCACTCTTTTTCACGTTTGCACAATTGTTTATAGTGCGGGCCTCAACGGATTAATTTTGATGTATATATCAAAATTAAATATCTTGTTTCTTGTATAATAACAAAAAAGTTGCGTTTTTGGAAAAAATTTCTTTGTACCATAATTGAATTTTTCGATCCCCTCCTCCGGCGGGATTGTTCTCATAACTCTTATCAATATATCGGTTAAACTAAAGCTCTTGCTTTAGGAATTTAGAGGTGGCAACGTGGTGGGTATGGGGCGATTTTGGCCAAACTCGGGACTTGCTCTGTTGGGGATTTTTTGGATTTGGTACATTCGGTTTATATTTATAAAATAATTAAAAAATATTTTTTTAAAAAAATTAATATTATTACAACTTTATAAACGTGAAAAAAAATAGTACTATCAAAGCACTAGTTATTTAAAAAAATTTATGAACATATTTTAGTTTTTAAAAAATTCAACATCATTATTAGATATTTATTTGAACATATTTGGAAATTATAATTTAATTATTAATGTTATATGTTTATTTTTATATATAAGAGTATCATATTTATTTTTTAAGTAACTATTTATATAATATATATTTTTATATGTGAAATATAGATATACATAATATAAATTTATATAAATTAATAAATAAAAAAATTACTAATAGGACGGGCCTGGGTTTTAAAATTAAGACCCTAGACACGATTAGGAGTCTTAAAATCCGCCGCATTAGGGGTGGGTCTGGGTCTAACTCGGGCCTATTGTCATTCCTAATGAGGATGTGATTGATTCACGAACTATTATTGCAAGTTGTTCGCATCCAATAGCTTCCTTTTTTTTTTTTGAAAGCTATGGGTTAGATCAATTAGACTACCATTCTAAAAGTCACATGTAAATCTTACTATATGTACCATTTCTTAGAAATATTTTGATGTTTAGTCAGAGAGAGAGGTGAAATGCACGCTTAGATAATTGAATCAATGGTCCAATTAAACCATAATTCAAATTATAGAGAGAGTTGGTTGGAAAGGATCTTTCTTCTTCTTCTTTTTTTGTTGTCACTCCAATTTCTATTTCTGGTTCTTGGCATTTGAGTTGGGTTTCTTGTGAGGTCCAAATATAGAAAGCTAAATTAGACAAACAAAAAAAAAAAAAAAGGCTAGGGTATTTCCTGAAACTGTTGTGGGTTGGGGGGGGGGGGGGGGGGGGATCTATGCTTTCAAAAGAAGCAAGACTCGAAACTTACTAAACTAGGAGGAATTTAATATCTTTTAGCCCATAGTTTCGCAAAACCATTGGATAGCAGGGATGGAATCAGATATTTTTGTTTGGGGACGAGATCAAATTTTTATAAAATATTAAAAAGATTTTTTTATTTTTTTGGGGGAGGGGGAGGGGGTGCATGGTTTGTCGATTAAGAAAAAATATCAAGAGTAACTCACACTATAAAAATGCACTCCATTCAGTGACAAAAAAATACATTATAAATTTAATTTTTATAACGAATTTTGTTTATAATAATTCCGTTAGTAAATGAATTGTCGCTGATGTTTTAGTTTTGTTAACACTGAATCTGTCACTAATCCATCACAAACACCTTTAAATCTGCACACAATCTCTTTATTATAAATTTTCTATTAATGAAGAAAATGCTTTTTTTTTAATAGCATCACAGTAATAATAGTCTAAAATTCAAGTTAAATTAACATAATCAAACAAATTAAAGAGATTAAAAGAAAATTATTAAAGTTGATGGGAGCCATTGAGACATAAATATATACAATCTTAAAAGGTAGATTCTCGTAATCTAGAGTTAATAATTTGATGCAATCATTTTCTGGCGGTCTAATTCCGTAATTTAAACACCCTTACATTAAAATGCACTTTTGTGAGTTATTGTGATAAACAGTAGATTTCGTACCTCTACTAGGACGAACTCAATTATTGAAACAAATATACACAGTGTAGAAACTTGGTACGGCTAATATATAAGTTTGAGAATTCTTGCCGTAGTGGTAAGGTGAATGTCCAATGATCGTCAGATTATGAGTTCGAATTCTATTCATGTAAATATATTTATTCGTCAAATGATAGTTTGTTGTGCAACGAACAATAATTTCTTTGTAATTATAATCAATTATTATAAATAATATATTAATCATACTTGATGTAATAATTGATGTAATTGATTAAAATGTAATCGACCAATAACGAAAAATTATGGGATTTGAGAAATGAAGAATTGAGGTGGTGGTTGTAACTTCTCTTATGATGGGGTACAGTCTGCCGTTGTTGATGAGATGCTACTCATTTGGGTAAATATTAAAGTTGTCTTTTCAGTCGTTGGATTGATTATGATAATGTTATAATTTTACTTTTTTAACATTTTTTGACAATATTATATTCAAATCCGACGGCTGAAAACATCAATTGAGTAAAAGGTATATGATTGATGGAAAGCTTTTGCTTTTCAAAATTCCAATTAACCTCATGATAAACCAAGCTTAACTAATATATGAATTAGATATATCTTATCAACTTAGTAATCGAGGCAAAATTATCCAATACTTTACTTAATGGGTGGGGGGTGGGGGGCAGATTCTCAGTATTGTTTAATTAACATCAATTAGTTAAACAATTAAGACACTAAGCAAAAAAAAATAATGCTAAAAAAGGGTTTGATTTATTACATGGGGACACAGCTATGGTTGTTATTTGACATCAATTAGGTGCATTAATTTCAATAATTTGATGAATGCTGGTTCATTTTTTTAGAATCTTAAGGCCATTTAATCTTTGATTATTATCTTGATATTGACGATAAGAAAATTGATTGATGCATTAGTTTAAGCAGATTATCTGTGACACAGTAACAAAATCAATTTTTCTTTTCTTTTCATGAACACAGCTAAAATTAGAATTTCCAAGTATAATATATATTTTTCATGAATATATAACTTATTTTTCTGAATTTCCTTTTACCTTATCAATCAACTTAGAATAAACTTATTTACATATATATTTAAGGGTCACAAACACAAATAATCTAAAAGTATTTTCATGTGAAAATACGCCCGTGAAGAAAAGCACATGGAAGTATGTTTGCGAGGATTTTTATTTTTTAAAATTGTGAGTTTTATAATTTCTTTATTTTTTTTAAAAAAATGATTAATAGTAAAACTTGTGAGATCTTTAAAAATTGATCTGAAAAATTGTTTAGAGGTGGGAAGATAATTATGTTTTGTAGAAAAATAAATTGTGTCTGAAATTGTATGAAAGCGACTTAAATACCTTACATCAAACTTGGGATAGTTCCATAACTTTGGAGAGGGGATGCCTCCTCCCAAATGGGGTTACATTAACCGAATCCGGACGATTATTAATAAAAGACACTAGTCTCCACAAATCCGTAAGATCATACGTGGGGGTTGACGCCTGCTCAGTGCTGGAAAATCAAGAAAGTTGCTGACCTGACAAGGAAGCCTATGACTGAAATCCCGTTGAACAATAGTTGTAACTATAACAGTCCTAAAATAGAGAAACCCTTCGTGATGGAACTTGGTGAATAAAATATAATTTTTAGAATTAGAGGCGCAAAAAAGCGGATAAAATTATCTCAAAAGAACTTTAGAATAATTATTAACCCTTTACCAAGCTCCTAAAAGCACTCCAAAGGTGCTTTTTTGATCTTTTGACATCTTTTAACTTTTTTTTATTGCAAAAAAGCCCCTGTCAAGTGAAAAGTAATTAGTGTTGGCCCTTTGAAATGATAATTTCAATCAAAATTAACTAAAACTTGCCCTCTTTTTTTAACTTGAGCTAGTGTAAAAGGCCAATGGCCACTTTCCCCCCCTCAATTTTAGAAAAAGTGACATTGATGAAGATTGAAGATTCTATTTGCTTTATATTTGATGCAATAATTAGTACCCCAAAGTCAAAGCTGCTGTCCCTAGTGAAAATTGAATTATAGTAAGTGTGTTTTAATTTCTATTTTTGTTTTTTTTATTTCATTTTTCTTTTGCTGCTAAAAAATTGAAATTATTTGGACGTGTCTTGCCTGTTTACCATAGAAACATGTTTCCTTTTTGGGAAACCACTCTTCAATTTACATGCACACTTCATTTAGAGATTTTTTTGTCCAAAAAAAAAATAACATCTTAAGAGTCGGTGGAGAGAGTCGGTGGAGAGAGTAGGAGGGGTGTTCAAAAGTAGGATGCGAACGAGCTAAGTCGAGCCGAGCCTTGGCCTTTTTTTCAAGCTCGAGCTCCACGAGTTAGGAAAAAGCAGCCTCGAGCTCGGCTCGAATTTGTGAGTAAATTATAGGCTCGAACCCGAGTTTAAATATTTTCAACTATTTTATTATGTTTGAGCTGCAGGCTCGAGCTCGATTTCGAAAATCAATATATTATTTATAATTATATATATAATTGTATAAAAATAAAAATAAATATTAAAAAAATAAAATCTCGCGAGCCTACGACGAAGAATTATTTGGCTCGAGTTCAGTTCGAATTATTCGAATTCGAATTCAAACCTTCGTCGAGCCGCTCGGTTCGTTTGCATTCCTAGTTCAAAAGTATCAAAATCAAATCCAATCGAATCGAACCAAGTAGATTGAGTAGTATTTTAGTAAATTTAGCGAGTTGAAGTTTTCGAACTCGAATATAAGTGTTTGAAATTCTGAAAATCGGCTTGATGGTTTTCCCCCCCCCCCCCCTATCTATATCATAAAGTTCTAATTTATTGTTAATACCAGTAAAAAATAATTAACTATATCATTGTTTTATTGAAAGTAAAATAAATTTCTCAATATTTTATGTATACAAATGTTAAATTTTTATTGATAATGTTAAAAACTATGCACGAAAATAAATAAATAATTTCATAAATGAACTTGGCTTTGCGCATAATTTTCCAAAATCAACATAAATAAGAACATGAGCTAGAAAACTTTCATTTGAAGGAATGAGAGCGGACTTTCTTTTTTGTTTCAAAATATAAACGATAATTTTATTATTTTAGGGTGGAAAAATATAATTCCACAGAAATTTGAGGTGTGGTGATTTACTGATTTCCCCTATCAACTTTTGACTCCTCAGTCGCGCTTAAATTCGAAAACTTTCAAAAGGTCACTTCAAACTCGAGACTAAGGGGGTTTTTTGCAAATACTAAAGAGAAAAAAGTGATTTTTCTACTTCTACTAAAAAATAGTTAAGTAATGTTTTTTTTCTTTTTTGCTACTTCTACAAAAAAAAAAAAAAAAAATTAAAATAAGTTAAAAGCTAGAAACACCTTCAAGCTATAGTTTACAATTTCTAGTTACTTTTTTAAAAAAAAAAAAATTCAGTCATTGCCTGTCGCTTTTTTCTTTTTCCCAAACATAGCCCATTTTTACTGTTCATTCTTTTTTTGACTTTTCCTACAACTTTCAACTTCTCAATAAATAGAAGTATCTGCAAACACCCTCTAAAAATTTATGCCAAGACTGCGAATCAACGGCTTGATTGCCAATATGGCAAAAGTTTGGGCCTTTTGTGCAATATTGATGCAAAAATCCCTAATACATGCATGTAACACGAAATTGCAAATCCAGGACATGAAAAGTCCATATATTATAAATGACAGGAAACTTAAGCAAATCAACTACCAAAGCTGTTAACATCAAGCTTGCCTTTGTCATCCAATCATTTAGGACCACAAACAAGAAAAATTATAACCCTTTTTATATAACTAGTGAGACATTATTTTTTCTCCAATCCTCAAACCAAACCAATGAAAAAAAATAATAATAATAACCAATATAACCCTACAAACTATCACCTCTTTTGTGCAATGTATTCTGTAGTGTACATGTAGAGAGTACAAAAAATAAAAAAATTAAAAAAAAAATCAAAGGAAAGAAGGAAAAAACAAACCAAACAAAACCATATATATATACGTATATACAGTTCAAATTTGGTTGAAACAATCCATGTTTGGTCCTGTCAATTCTTGAGACAATGCTGATAAAGGATAGATACTATAATCCCCGGAGCTCTGATTGTGAAACATCGAATCGAGCTTGTTTTCGTTGTTATCCCAAAAAAAAACACCACTGCTATCATCAATCCTGCAGGATTGATTGTTGTTGCAGCTGCTTGAGCTCTGTTTGGCTTCACTCATCACATACTTGCAGCTCATTCGAGAAACCGGATTAATACCGGGATTAGCATACTCTGTATCTATCATGTTAGGCATCGAGTTGAGCCCGCAACCGGGATTGCTGATGGGATTGATATTGTCCTGATCATACGACGGCCTCACTTGGGACATAAAACCGGGTTGATAACCGTTGGGGATATCGATGTTCGCTTGAAATTCGGGCAGGAACAGAGGATCAAAGACTTGGGACGAGGCCGATAAGTTCGGGAGGCCTTTTGGCTGTTGTAAGGCTTGTAATGAACTGGTATTTGTGGCGTTGCAAGCCTGGTGAGCATGTTTGAGTTCTGTTTGGTTCATAGGTTTGTGTGTGTTGGGATCAATGCCTTGCTTCATGAGCTTCTTCTTGAGGCTTGAGTTCCAAAAGTTTTTTATCTCGTTATCTGTTCTTCCTGGCAATTGTGCTGCTATTTGAGCCCATCTGCAAAAAACCAGCAAACAAACAGGGACGCAGCCAGAAATTTTTGTTCAGGAGCGTATATTGAATTTTCGAAAAATGTAAAAAGACACTTGTGCTATTTTCATGCTATGAATCACATAATAGGCCATGTGTCTTGATTATAAATAAAAGAAAATAAATCAAACCAAACCTATTGCCAAGAGCTTCATGGAGATTAACCATTTGAGAATGCAACCAGAAAAAAGAGATAAAGACGGGGACAAAGTCAGAAGTTTTTATTCAGGGAAGCGCGTATATTGAATTTTCGAAAAACAGAAAAAGACATTTATGTTATTTTCAAGAAAGTCCATAGCTATAAATCACATAATAGGCCATGTTTCTTGATGATAAATAAAAGAAGATAAAGTAAAATAAAAACAAACCTATTGCCAAGAGCTTCGTGGAGATTAATGATCAAATCCTCTTCTTCTTGTGAGAACATTCCTCTTTTAAGATCAGGCCTCAAGTAATTAATCCATCTCAATCTGCAGCTTTTCCCACATCTTTGCAAACCTTCATATATAAAATCACACAATTGTTTTTTTTTTTTTTTGTCAATATTTACTAAATTTCATCAAAAACAGAATCAAGAAAATGTGAACGTGATCATAATAAACAAAATGTCCCACAAAAATGAAGAAGAAGAAGAAGAAAAGACCTCTCGCTCTCTCTCTCTCTCACATCACACACACACACAGACATACCTGCAAGCTTAGGCACAGAGCTCCAGCAACCGACGCCGAATCGCGTAATATAGTTATACAATTTCTCATCTTCTTCTGGAGACCATAAGCCTTTCCTCAGCTTCTGCTTCACACAGCACGAGTTGCGCCCCATTTTTATTATATATTTCTAGGTTCTGTTATGTTGCGATAAAGAAAAAAAAAGCACGCGATTTTCGGAACGATGACTTTAACAGTGACAGCAAGATTTTTATAGCTAAAAAATGCAGCAAGATATCAGGAACCAGAAAATATGGTTAAAAAATGACATGTGAACAGCCCCCCTTGATGAGTGATGATTTCTTGATGATTTAAAGGGCTTAACAGAAAAATGATCATACTTAGACTTCAAGTCAATGAGAGAGAGAGAGAGAGAGAGAGAGAAGGGAGGGAGAGAAAAAGAGAGAGAGAGAGAGAGAGCAATCAAGTGGTTTCTAAGCAAATTCTGGTGTGTGCTGCATTGTATTTGATTAGATTTCAAGATATCTATATCTAAAAGGGGAGATAATATAGTGTAAGGTGCAGTATATATAAGTGAAGAAACACAAGTATACATTTATGTCTTCTTAAACATGAAAATGGACAATGTGTTATAATATTGATTATTGATGTGGGGATCTCATAAATTTTGTTGTACTATAATGTAATGTCAATTTTTGTACAACATAACTAGATGGTGATTTGGGATTATATATATATATATATATATAGACATGCATCATTTTCTTTGTGATATAATTGGGAATTAACACTCATCACATGCTAATTAATCATATACATATATATATATAGACATGCATCATTTTCTTTGTGATATAATTGGGAATTAACACTCATCACATGCTAATTAATCATATACATATATATATATAGACATGCATCATTTTCTTTGTGATATAATTGGGAATTAACACTCATCACATGCTAATTAATCATACCGTGTAACCTCTTGCTTTTGCTATATTTGGATTCTGTGATGGATTTCATCTACAACACCTTTGTTACTAAATATTTTGTTACTGATTGTTTCTTTAGTTCTATTTATATTGAATTACTTCACTAATCCATTACACATATCTTAAAATCCATCACAAATCTATTTGTGAAAAAAATTCCGTTAGTGGAGAGGGGTACTTTATTCCATAATATTAACATTTTTTTCGTCACTGACCGTTTTCAAAAACATTATGTAAAATTTCGATCTTGAACTGTTTTTGTTTGTTTGTTTGTCCATCATTTTCTTCTCAACATCCCACATTAATGTTATTAATGTAGAACTTGTAATGTTTAGTTGAGGCCTGCTTCATACTATAACTTTAGGGATGCAAAGATTAAATTTCGTTTTATTAGAAAAAAAAACAGTAAATTAAATGAATCTCTTGCATCAAGTATTTTTAAAAATTATATTAAGTGTATAACCAACTAACAAGAATTAAGCCCAAGAAATATACTACCCCAAGAAGAATGGGAGAAGATTAATTTTCATATCATCTTGCACATTGCCCGTAGGAAAATATAAATAATGAAAAATTGTGACAGGGAGATTATGTTACAAATTTAAGTTATTGTAATGGATTAATGACAAAATTTTATGTAAACAGAACTAAAGAAACAATCAGTGACAAGATATATTCTAACGAATTGTTATAAATGAATTTTGTCATTGAAGGGGGCGCATTCTTGTAATGAAAAAACGGGTTTAAATCTAATACTCAATGGATGAAGAAGATCAAAAAGTGTGCGGTCCATGGACAAAATTGTGTTTCAAGAAAACTAATTAACAAATAATAATAATAATAATAATAAATCATGTGTACCTCTTTTGTAGACAATATTTCTTGCAAAGGAAAATTGGGACCAAAAAAGGGTTGGTGGAACAAATTAGTCAAAAATATTAAATGTTCCAAAGCGTATTGATATGCAAAACAAATTAGTTAAAGTCATTTTCTTGATGTGTAATATAATTGGAAAGTATCATGATCACGTCTGGTGAGTCAGGGTACGAAATATGCAAATATTTCGATTCTTTTTATGGAAGTTTGAATTTTATTTTCGAGTAATGTCAAAGTTGTGACATTTTTAAATAATTATAATGATAATGATCCATATTATAATAATTAGGACACTTAATTTTTTTTTTGTCATATTGTTAATTAATTGCAAGAAACCAAAAAACAATATGACCAATAATTGATTGGGATTTGTAGAGTTTATAACTTCAAGATTTGTTCCGCCCATTTTTATTTTTTTTGGTATTAAAAAGATAAATTTTGTGAGGTCTTGCCTTGAGATTTTTGTTAATTTTCGTCCTTTGACTAACAATTACCTTAATTATAACCCATTTCCTTTTAACTAAGATGCTTAATTACAATTATTGTTAGTATATATGAGAATTATTTTTGTGACGAAGCAATATTTCTTATCATTGAATGTATGTAGTTAGCAACGTCCATGATTCAAATTCTGGCGTTGTGAATAGTGCAATTGGGAGGTCGCCCGCATAATGGGTCTCTATAGTACTCTGTCCAGATTAGTTGGCCAATGAATCGAAATCGAGTGTCTAAGATTAAAAAAAAAAAAAAAGAAGAGAATGTATATATTTAGTGATAACTTTTATATTATCACTTATTTAGTGACAAAAAAGAATCACGAAAGTTTTTAATTTCAATATTCTCCAGAAATATTGAGACAACATAGGTAATTAAAATTGAGAAGTTAATTATTTTCGTCTGTGGTTGGAGATAAATAATAGAATATATTTTCATTATGTGACAAGACAAAAAGAGACCATCCATATGATTATGGGCAAACTAATACACAAAATTGTCTGATAATAATAATAATAATAATAATAATAATAATAATAATAATGTGTACTTCGTGTGTAGATTATTTTTCTTGATGAGAAAATTTCGTAGGGGAAAACCTTGTAGAACAAATTAGTAAGAAATAGGGATAATTATACTTGCCTTTCCTAAATTTAGTAGAAATTACAGATAAACTCTTCTTTTTTTTTTTTTTTTTGGAAAATTACCAACAACCACCTAATATTTATCATCATTTAATTAAAAATCATAGTATGCTAATAATTTTCAAAATTATCAATAAATTTCTTGCATCATAGTAGGAAGCCCAGCCACTAATAGATTCAACTCGTCAAGCTTGACAAAACCTTCAATCAATTTTGTAATTCCACCAATCTTCGTGAAGTAATTTTATCTTATACCACAACAATCACTACCGAGCATCACCATATAATTTAACACGACCATTACTTTTTTCTTTTTAAATTGACTTAATATATAGCTTATAAATCTTGAATTTGTTAAGACTCTGCAAATTTTGTCTCAAAACTCCATCGATAATACAAGAAATACAACTTGTAATTACATCCTGCCTTAATGAAGAATGAGTTTTGTTAAACTTATACATAATTTAGGGTGGTAGTTATAATTTTTCAAACCAGAGAGAGATTTATTCATAATTTCATATAAACTTAGGGGATGTGTGTGTAATTATCCCAATAAATAATAAATGTTCCAAGTGAATTTATATGCAATACAAATTAGTTAAAGTCATTTTCTTGATGTGTAACTGGAAATATCATGACGACGTTGTGGTGAATACTTCGATTCTTTTTATGGGAAATTTGAATTTTGTTTTCGGGTAATCAAAATTGTGATATTGTTAAATTAATTATTAAAATGACAATGATGGCATAATAAGGACTGTTTAACTTTTGTCATACTGTAAATTCTAAGAAATCAAGATTAATTCGTCCCCATTTTGTTATGTTTCATTTTGATTTTCTTATAGGAACAAAAATATCCCATTTATTAACGAAAAATTTTGTGACGGAGAGATTGTGTCACAAATTCAAGGCATCCGTGATAGATTAATAGTTACATAATCAATGTAAATAAAATTAAACAAAAAAAGAAAATAGTGACAAGACATTTATTAATGAATTTGTTATATACAAAACTCATTACAAAAACTAAATTGTAGTTTGTTACTGAAGGGTATGCATTTTTGTCGTGAATTTTCTTAATTTTCGTTACTTTTACTAATGAATTTTAACTCATTGCCTCTAATTAATTTAGTATGGTTTATCCAAAATATATTGTAATTTTGTGACATTTTTTTTCCCATAAAAAGGATCCTTACAGAATTTCCTTCTCAAACCCATAAGATCACTAATTATATGTAAAATGAAAAGTTTCATCTATAATCAAAATCAATGCTCCGTATTTTTGGTCAGACATAACACCTCTCATTCATCACACCATTTTTGGCTCAAACTTTGACAAAAACCTCTGCCTTTTAATTTTTGAAATCTCAAATCCTTTCTATTTTCTGGTGACAAAAAATTGAAATAGTATTTTATTTCACTAATTTTGCATTATTCTTCTTTAGGAAAAAGACATTCTTTAAATGAATAAATACGTTCCAAAAATGTTCTTTCTTTTTTTTTTTCCTTTTATTTTTATCAAATTTCGACAACGAAATGGAAGAAAAATGAACCCATCAAAAAAAAAATTGAAGAAAAAAAAAATGTTTTTTTTGTTTTAGCCACCTTGTTCCGACTTGCTGACCCATTATGGGGCGATCCTCCTAATTTAATTGCTCTATTTACAACTCCAGGATTCAAACCCTTGATGTTGTTTAATACATTTTGCTCGTTGATCTTCTGCTTCGATTGAATTTAATAAAATTACTTAATAAAAATTGAAGTAAAAAAAATATGAAAAAAGGTAAATGAATCAGAGAAAATTAATGCAAAAAACTAATTTAGTTTGAGTACTCAAAATACTCCAAACAGCTCATCTATTAAAAAAGAAAATTTAAGTAAAACCTGAAATTTAATTTTCAACATATTGATTGAGCTCTATAAATCTATCGACTGAAATACTAATTTCAATTCAATGCATTAATTTGAAGAATTTATATATATATATATATATATATATTTCACCAAACATTGGTGAAAATAAATTTACATCAAATATCACACATCCGTACTTGTAGCCTGTTGGGGATTCAATGATTAGTTTGTTTGTTTGTGCGTGTGCGTGTGCGTGTGTGTATGTGTGTGTGCCGTTTTAACGGATGGGATATTAGGATTAGGATAATGAGCCGACAGTGACAAGTAGGACGACAGAAATTAAATTCCAGTCTTCGAAAATTGCGCATTGCCAGCCTACGAGAATTATTTAATTCGATTTTGGCTCGAAATTTATATAAATTCTAACTTTGGTCGAACCCATCAAACTTACATATAGATTCGACTCGTTTGCATTTCTAATTTCACATACATTAAACGATTCAATTGAGTCGTATCATTAATTCACAAATAAATATATCAATATATAAAATATAATATAATCTTAACCATTTGATCGATTTGTCGTCTCAAATATTGGGTTCATGTAATAATTTTCCATTCTCCAAATTGCCACGAATTATGGTTTTAGAGCAATCCTTTTTATCTCTTCCATTGTTTATTACTTTAAATGGATTAACTTTTTTTAATGTAATAATCAATATAATAAATCAATGTTTGCTTGAAATATATTCTGTCTTTTTAAGATAGTATATTCTAAAATAGTATTATTTGGAAACAAAGAATGATGTGACAGATAGTATACGTTTAAAATTTACGTTAATATACATATGAAAAGCTGAGAAAATGATCAAAGTTAGTAAATTAGTAAAAGAAATCAAAATTTGAAAATGAAAATTATTTAAATAGGGAGAAATAAACACAATATTTCGGTGCAACTTTGGGATTTTAATCAAGGAAATTTCATTTTATACATTTTGTTCACATTTTTTGTCAAATTTTTGTTTGTTAAAGCCATCGATATATAATTAAGTTTCAATAATATTCTGTAAGAAAAGTTTATAATTACAAATAAAGCATTTCTTACTTTCCATGACAAATTATTCTCCTTTTCAATCACTAGTGATGTTCTAACATGAACAAAATATATAACTAACTACCAGTTGGTTTAGCGGGATGATGCGCTTAGATCCCTTAACCAACGTGTAGAGTTCGAATCTTGATGTTGTGAATAGAGCAACTGGATTGGGAGGGTCGCCCATAATGGGTCTCTGCAGTACCCGATTCGAATTTATCGACAAATAAATCGGAATCGGGTGGTTAAAACAAAAAAAAATGAACAAAGTATATAATGCACAAATAAATTATTTATTTATATATATATATATATATATTCTCGATAGATTAGTAAGAAACAATTAGTTTATATTTTTTCACAATTGAAGCATTAATGAGATAATTTATTAATATTGGACCATACACCGTTCAAAAGTCCAAATACTCATGCCAAATCTCACACCATACATTATCAAGAATTGAATTTAATTACAATAAAAGTACCCCCATTGATGGACTACATTGATTTGATATATAAATCGTCCAGTACTAATCATTTTTAAAAAATTTCAAAATCAATCGTCATTTGTTGATATATTAGATGAGAAAATAACTTAAATGCGAACATAATTGAATCAAATCCAGCCAATCATGTGATAGAAGATTTAGGGCCCATTGAACGTGCTTAAAAAAGTGATTCTAGATCGTTATTTTTTATAATAGATTTTTTTTAAATTAAATAATTTTATGTCTGGATACTGTAATTAAATATACTTTTATTCGAAATTGCAACGGAATAGCTTATAAAAAAAAAAATCCTTGTTGGCTTTTTTTTCTGACTTCTTTTTTTTTTTTTTTTCCTAAAGTCTATCCGAACTATTTTTTTTTCTCTAAAGGTTTTTTTTCCCCAAAAGAATAAGTGATTTTTCTCTAACAAAATACCCATTTAAACGGGCTCTTAAATTATTTGGCCATATAGCTATTAAATGGAGTTTTAATTGATGTCAATGTGTTAATGATGATTTGTTTTGGGGCACAAAATTAAGTGTGTTAGCACTCTTAGGGCCAAGTCCCATAAATATGATGCTTGCATTGATGTGATGTACCTTTATGTTCAATTTTTTTTAATTAATCTTGTCATGTTTTTTTATTTTACTTAAATGATATTAAACTTAATAAAATTGGGCGACTCCAGTATTAATTAAAAAAAAATGAAATGGTCCTCTAATTCTAATATCATATATTCTCGATTAGCACAAACACATGATTATAAGGCCAAGTAATCTAATTAAAAATTTAGAATTAATTATACAAAATATTAGTTATATTTTTCCTTCACATTCAAGCGAAATGATTTATTTTTGTTTTGAATTTTGTCGACCACTTTGGAAAAATTAGTTTTTAAAATATAGTTGATCAATAAAAGTCATTTTAATCGAAATTTTAAGGTTTTCCTTTATATAGTCATACCACTTTTATGTCTAACTAAACTTTAATTATATGCTTAATATCACACATTGAAAGAGCTAAGGTAGGGAAAAAAAAAAAGTACAACTTGAAGAAAGACACAACTTTGACAAGGATTTTGAAGTTACACAAGTCCACTTAATGTTGGGAGTCCTCAAGCCAAACTTCATTGTTGCTATAATTATGTGGAGCATCCCAATGCCTTTAAGCTTGGTTTTCTTGTGCAAAATTATGGCAGTTCTAGAAAACATTGAGCAAAAAGTCTTGTTGGTTTGTGGGGTCAATGTAACACAACTAATTAATAGGGTTTTTTTTTTTTTAAAGAATTTTAATTACATCTATCCGGTTTAGGAGAGGGTAGATCAGTTGGGCTACAACCAACTGAATTTTTAATCATTGGATCGAGTATTATGACGTAATATATTTTTTTAAATACTTTTTGACATCATTATATTTAAATTCAATGGTTAAAAACATCAGTTGGGCTATGTCGAACTGAGTAGCATGAACAAAACCCCCTTTTAGACCAAATAGTGAAAATACGATCACATTAATCATAATTGCCACTGGCGTTGTAACTTAGTGGTAGGGGTTCAAACTAGCATTACTAAGATTTTATGTTCGAATTCTCTTATTCTCTCCCCTTTTCCTTTGACTGTGTGTGTGTGTGACGTTTTGATTGACATCTATAAGGTGTTTCGAGTTGATTGTATAAAAAAAAAAAACCCATGAAATCCATTAAAAATACAAACGAGTGGACCCGACTTAAACTAATTTTGAACTTGAATTGATCTCGAGTGTTTGTATCCAAGCTCGCGGATTGTGTGCTAATATCTTGTTTTCAATATTATTTTATACTATTAATGTGTGCGTATAAGTACATATATTTATCAGTAAAAAGGAAGAAAGTAATAGTGGTGACATTTGGCTCCTCTGGCTTATGTCATATGAACGTGTGTGTGTATATATATATATTATTACTGTATAAACCTTTACCATCTCATTAAATTAAAAATTTTTGACCTCAAACTCGAACTCTAAAAATCAAAATTTTTGGGCTTGAGTCTATGATACTTTTCAAATTCAACTCCACTCAACTTGATTCATTCTTAGAATTCATATTGTTTTGATTACGTAGTCTTTTCTTTTTGATATAAATAAATGTTTAATCCGCAAGTATTTTTCGTTTCAAATTAGCACATTCAAAAAGAAATAAGAAGTAATATTTGAGAAGTTCCTTAGTATTTACCACCAAATAACATTTCTAGTGTTCAATCAAGTTAGAACATAAAGCCTAGGGACCAAAATTTCTGAAATGACCATTGTGGATTCTCTCTCTCTCTCTCTCTCTCTCTATATATATATATATATATATATATATATATATATATATCAAATCTATCAAAGCAAGTTGGCAAAATATTACACATCAACACCTTAATTAGTGTTATCACAATAGTTTCATGATTAGACAGATAAGTAAACTTGTTTTTTTCCCTCTAAACACTTACTTAATCAGAGTGGTTAATGGAGAGAGGGGCCAATAGAATCTCGAGAGAATGTGCTAATTATTACGGTTTTAACAAGATAAAAATTAATTAACCAAAATTTGAAGTTAATTAGGGCAATTATGCGACAAGATAAATCTAACTAATCAACTTGAAAAGAAGTTAGCATCATTATTTCAAGACCACCCCCAAGGGTGCATGTACATTGCCCACAATTAGCCAAGAATAATATTAGTAATAATTAGTGTCGTAATAATGTTATTGTTGATTAGGCCAACAATAGTTCAACGTCTTCTTATTCTTTCTTTTTTTTTTTTCTTTTATTTGGTTTATATATATATATACATATAACTAAAATATGTTTTTTAAAAATATTACATTATACGTATTAAATTAAATTAGTTGGGTTCCTCTTTTTTAATAGTGGTTTTGTGTTCATTAATACAATTATAAATTATCCCACAAAGAGCAAAAATGATTCCTTGTTTTAAAAAGTCATCTAAAGTATAATTTAATTTTTTTTTAGGATAAACTTAAACTTTCTTAATTAATACTTGTAAAGTACCACCTACAATTGCATAACCTAGGGAAATTCTTACCCGCACCAGGTTCGGCCACACCTTGAATAATCAAGTAGTGAATGTTTTACACTTATCGTGTGATTGGTTGGGTGCGGCCAAACCGGGTTTGGGCAAGAATTTTCCCATAACCTATTGTTTTGGGGACAAAGGGAGGGACTACTAGCAAATTAAATCACTTAAATATGGAACCAAGTTAGATCCAACTAATAGTGCAACATTAAATTGAAAGAACTTGTCACACTTATGTGGCCAATAATACTACAATCTTGACAGACGTAGATGAATATCGTTAATTATTATACAGATATAGAAACCTAAAAAGATTAAAAATTGCTGCACGATCATATCTTAAAAACCACAACTTCTTGTCCATATAATATCTGACCAGACGTTTGATGTTTCAACAAAGTTAAATGAGAAGAAGAAGTAAAAATATTTCAATAAATTGATCCAAATCATTAAAATTTATTTGTTTTTGTACTTCAGACTCGTTGGACTTATGCATTTAATTAAACTCCTATATTTGCAGCTAGCTAGGAGTAGTTGATCGAGTTGTTGATACGTATCATGTCTCCAATTATTTACAATCTTTTTATATTAATTATCACTATCGGGGAGATAAATATCTTGTCACGAATCATAATTACGATATTTTTTTTTGTTACTAGATTATCATTATCGGGAAGGTACGAAATCCAAATAGTGATATTACATAAAAGAAATTTTAAATAGTGATAATTCAAAACGCTTTTATTGTCACTTTCGAATCATTTATCGATAAAATAAAAGTTACTGTAACTTAATTGATGTCATTAGTAATAAAATAAAAATTAATATTATCACTTAATATATATATATATATGTGTGTGTGTGTGTGTGTGTGTGTGTGTGTGTGTGTGTGATATATCCAATTTGTGATAATTGTAAAATTATTGTTGAATTTGGCTTAATTACACTTTTGCACCCCTAAATTATACCTTATGTTGCATTTATTCTTTTAAATTATAAAATGTAACGACTCAGTTCCCATAATTTTAAAAAACGCAACTAAACTAGCCTCTAATACCAATAATTTAGAGTTTGATTTGTTACGGTTCGTAGTTTAAGAGATAAATGTGGTAGGATGTATAATTCACACATGCAAAATGTAATTAACACTTCAAATTTTCGTTGTGAATATTAAGCGCGCGCGTGTGTATATATATATATATATTTATGTATGTTTGTAGGTCCTTTGAGATATATAAAAAAAAAAAAGTATACTTATTTATACTTCAATTTATGTGGAGGGCCATCATGTGAAATTAAGAAGCAAATGATTTGATTGAGGGATGTAATTAAAGGGGGAAGATAAAAAAGGTGTCATCAAGGAATTTACTCCCTACATTATCATTATTCCATCATCATCACTTGAAAAAGAAGCATTATTATTTGTTGGTGTTTTTTGTGGAACTTTGTGAAATGATTGCACCTTTTTGTAGGAAAATACAGCCACTACTTTACTTTTGAACGCAAAACATGATTCATGTGACATCTTATTGTATAGAGGAGCACACACACACACACACACACACATATATGTTTTTCTATTGCATATTACATAAAGGCGCCACAAACTAATTTATTTATCAAGTGAGTTGTTAATTTTAAATATATAATTTTTTTTTAATACAATCAAATCGGATCACCTTATACATCTCAATTGGAAAGCCATACACATGCATACACTCACCCAAAGGGGAAATGGACATAACAAGAAAATTTGAACTTGAAATCTTAATGTTGTCAGATTCGAACCACTACCACTGAACTACAATCCAGTGGCAATTTTAAATATGTAGTTAAACTATTGGAATAGTAAAAGCAATAAAATTTTTCATAAAATCAAAAATGGAATTTCTCTCGCTAAATTGGGTCAGGTTTTTAGGCCCATTTACAATGAACCAAACACTTATAAACAAAGCCCATTTTCAGATCCTAAAAATTGGGTAGCCCACAATTTAGAGCCCAAGTCCGCATGCAGGCCGAAGTATTCGGGTCGGGTTGATATATCATTTTGGAGCGGGTTTTAAACCCTTGTTGAGTCCATGGATACAGTCCAAATATTGTAGAAACCCAACATTTTCAACTATTTCCCTCTGTAAATCTAGGGCGCAAAAAAAGGTACCCGCAAGAGAAATGGACTCCGGCGGCTGCGCGTCGCTGCCCTCCCCCTGTCCCGACGGGCGGAAGCGGCGCGTGTCTTACTTCTACGAGCCGACGATCGGCGACTACTACTACGGCCAGGGCCACCCGATGAAGCCCCACCGCATCCGCATGGCGCACAACCTCATCGTGCATTACGCCCTCCACCGGCGCATGGAGATCATCCGCCCCTTCCCCGCCCTTCCGGATGACATACGAAGGTTTCACTCGCCGGAGTACGTCGACTTCCTGTCCTCCGTCACGCCAGACACGATCCACGACCACACTCACGCGCGTCACCTCAAGCGCTTCAACGTCGGCGAGGATTGCCCCGTTTTTGACGGATTGTTCGACTTCTGCCAGGCCTCTGCCGGCGGCTCCATCGGGGCCGCCGTGAAGCTGAACAGGCAGGATGCTGATATTGCGATTAACTGGGCCGGGGGTTTGCATCATGCGAAGAAGAGCGAGGCTTCGGGGTTTTGTTATGTTAACGATATCGTGCTGGGGATTCTTGAGCTGCTTAAAGTTCATAGGGTAATGAATGGTTTATATCCCCTACTTCATATTTCACTATTTTTTACATGCATGTATTGGAATTTAGTATCTAATTTTACCATATTCTTTTGTTTTCTTGATATTCTTTTGTGTTGTTTAGTATGGGTTCCATTCATCCTGGAAAGTTATTTGAATTGATTCCTTGTCTACATATTTACTTTTGAATGTGAAATTTAGTGGAGGCACTCCAAATGAGTCCAACAAGTGAATTTGGAATTCTGGTATTTGCTTGAGGACACGAAATGGATCCGACTAGTGCATTTGGAATGCCTAGAGCGCTTATTTGAAGTTGAAATCGAAATTTATGGTTTTAATATATTACTTATTGGATGCATATGTTCTCACAGTATATGTATATAGGCTACAGCTAGAACACGAGGCTTGCCAGTATGTATGAAATGAACTTTTCGTCTTTGCAGTTTTGGGAACATTGTGTTTTCTGTAATGGTTGCCGGTGTTGTATCTGATGCATTATCCATTTGATTGTGGTGATTGGTGTTACTGCTGTACTTAGTTACCCCTGACTTGATCGCAGATGGTGTGATGGTCGCTCACTTGAATAAACTTGAACTATATTTCATCTAACTGAAGTATTGAAATTGGAAGAAGAGCACTTGTACAAATAACAAGTTGATCTATTTGTTGAAACTTTGTGAGGACTTTTTTATACTTATTTCCAAAAATTGATTTTATATCTGTCAAACTTATCATACTTCTGTTCTTTTTCTTGGAATTGCATTCTGATTCTTACGTTCTCACCGGCAGCGTGTACTCTACATAGACATTGATATTCACCATGGAGATGGTGTCGAGGAGGCCTTTTATGTGACAGACCGAGTAATGACAGTGTCATTCCATAAATTTGGTGATTTTTTTCCTGGAACTGGGCATATTAAAGACGTCGGGGCAGCTGCAGGGAAATATTATGCTCTTAATGTACCATTGAATGATGGATTAAATGATGACAACTTCAGTAGTTTATTCCGTCCCATCATCCAGAAAGTCATGGAGGTGTACGAGCCAGATGCTGTTGTTCTTCAATGCGGGGCAGATTCGTTGGCTGGGGATCGGTTAGGGTGCTTTAATTTGTCTGTTAAAGGCCATGCAGATTGCCTGCGCTTTTTGAGGTCTTACAATGTTCCTCTTATGGTTTTGGGTGGGGGAGGGTATACAATTAGGAACGTTGCCCGGTGCTGGTGCTACGAGGTCTCTTTCTCTCTCTCTCACCCACTCACACTCACACTCACACACACACACACACACGTGCGCGCTTGCTTTCATAGAATCATTCAAGGTTCCATAACTCCTGTGGGATATTCACTGAGAATTTTTTTTACTCTGTGTAGACTGCGGTTGCAGTTGGTGTGGAACCGGATAACAAATTGCCATATAATGAGTATTTCGAGTATTTTGGCCCAGATTATACTCTTCATGTGGAACCAAGTCATATGGAAAATCTGAATACGGACAGAGATTTGGAGAAGATCAGGTGAAATTTTTCATCAAACTTCATTCCTAATGATGAACTATTCTGGACTGAGTTTTTAAGCACCTGTTGTATTAGATACTTGGGCATTCTGGTGACCTGTCTTTTCAGTCTTTCAACTGCACAAGTTTCCATCATGGCTAATCATCAACTCCACATCTTTCCCCATCTCTCTATTGAGGAGACCCAGCATGCATATCACTGCATATTCTGTTAATATGCTGCACTACACAGCCCTACATCCACCACCATTTCTAACTTAAACCAAAGATGTGCCCTATGCGAGAAAAACCATTACAGGAGGACGTCAGCTGCGCTGTCTTATCTGCTGATTTTGTCACCACCATTAGTTTGTCCCTGCTTTCTACAAATCTGTTACGATAGTTTCACTACTTGTCCAGATCAATAATTAGTTTGTGGCTGCATGAATTACATTTTGAAGCATCTTTTTGCATATAAACATGACCACATAGTTGTGTGCTGGGACACTCACATGCTGCATAAAATACTTTCTGGGTGTTTAAGCTACTTGGTATCCTCTCCAAATAATGATTATTGGATAACGGACCTGAATGTTTGAATTTTGTATGCTGAGGTTTTTCCTTGGAGCATTCTATAATGCATGGAAACTCGTTTTAAGTATGTTACTCCATATTAGAGCAAATATACATTCGCTTGTCCAACATCCTGTCACAAGGAACAAAAGAAATGTTCTTTGTTCTTTATAACATCACTAATCTGTCCTAAAACTACCCATCAATCTGTCCTGCATAATATTATTTATGATTGATCATTAGGTTGCCAAATTCTTATGTTAAGCTTGTTTCTGAAGCACCTTGGTTACTGGATAAAAGTCTATGCTAGGGCACAAAATTTTGTATGTGGTTAGCTTGCATTGCTTTTATCCCATTTGGTGTTTTTATCTGCTTTTCCCTCCCTTTTAAATCCTTTAGTCATCCTACCTTGGTTTTCCATTGTTTTTATTCATTTTATTAATTTTTGAAACCAGTGTCATCTCAGCCTCATTCAGTAGTTATATTTGACCGTACAGTACTTTTAGAGACTGACTGTGGTGACTTTCAATGGGTAGTGTTTTTGGGTGTAAAAGCACTTTCTTGGCCCTGTTTATTTGACGTATACATCTTCATGGTTTGATTGCAGATTAGGTACCTCTATTTGTTATAACCGTTTGCTACTAAATTTAAAATGTTACTCATGGCTAATTGAAATTGCAGAACTATGCTGCTGGAACAACTTTCTAAACTACAACACGCACCCAGTGTCCAATTTCAAATGACACCCCCAACCACTGAAGTTCCGGAAGAGGTAAATTTTCTAGCACAAACCATCCGCTCTTTGTCAATTTTAATGTAATTTCCTTGCATGGATTCTCATATATTTCCATTGACAGAGAGAAGAAGATATGGAAGTGAGACCGAAACCCCGGATATGGAATGGCGAAGTGGGTGAAGCGTTTTACCACTCTGATGATGATGAGGAGGAGGATGAGAAGTCTCAGGGGCGGAGTGTGAATAATGATGCTGCATGTGAGACAGGCACTGATTTGAGGTAAGGTTTGAGGTTGTCATGATAACCCACTAAATTTTAATTAGCTGTCTTTCCCGAAAACTTGTTTTTCAATGGATTTAAAGTACACTGCCCAATAGGGGATGAAATAATTCAAATCGATATGCTTGCATAAAGGCTACATGATGTCGTAGCAAAAGCAAGAGATCTCTTGATAATGACAATAATCTGCCAGACTTTTTATCGACAGGAGTGGGTAATAGTTATTAACACAATTATACTGGCTTATAGCACTTTCTTGTGGTTATAAAAAGAAGGGATGGCTGTCAGTGTCCATAACTAGTATATGTTGTGGAATTTGGAAGTTGAACGCCATTTGTAGAGAGGAGTTTGGATTTTTAAAGTGATGTCAAAAAATGTTTAATGAATAATCTATGGAAACTAATTTCTGTAGAATAAAGGCCAACTATGAAAGAGACATGAATGCTTTAGAGAGAAAATCTCACTTTATGTACTCCATTGCAAGTGGCGATTTCCCGACCCTAAGATTTGAGTGTCGACAGGGCAATTGTGGTTGTCATGATCATCTTTGTGTTATCATCATTCGAACGAGTTACAAGTGCCGTTTTGTGTGTGGAACAGTAACTACTAACTAGGATTTGTTGATTGTTTTGTGTGATTAGTCTCCTCCAACCGCTTTTATCTTATGGTTCAGGTGTAGTTCTACCAAAGTCAAAGAGGAAGACATGACAGATGCAAACATCAAAGAAGAGAGTTCTCCTTGACAGTTGCTCGTTTCGCTTAAACTGTAGTAGAGTACATATGATGGGTTCGTTGAGGTACTTGATAGATGTTTCTCCTCTTTTTTGTAGGGATCCTCCACGAAATGCTAAATACTGACGATAAGCCTGTCGAGTTTTGTATCATCTCTCTTCTGTATCACCCGCATGTTGTTCAAATGTAAAGTGATTGTAAGTTTGGCTGAGTTGTGGTTATAGTAAAGTGAAACTTTAGCCATTAACTGTGTTCTTGAAAGTAAAAACATGAACTGGTCTTAACTGTAGAAGGAGAATGCTAGAGATGTTATATGCACTTTGAGTACTCCTTGTACCACTCATTGCTTGGCATATGTCAACCTAGAGAACAGCACCATTGGAGTTACACCAATCTAGTTATCTTTGTTGTTGGTTTAAAATGCTGTAACGTGGCTCATTAGATAGTACCTAGTTGGGCAGTGTCCAATTTGTATTTTAAATCGTTGGATTGAGTATGATGATGTAATTATTTTATTTTTTTAAATACTTTTTGACATCATCTTATTCAAATCCAACACTTAAAAATATAAGATGGACAATGCTCAAGTGGGTAGCATGAACAAATCTGTCGCAAGCTCAAGATTGTGACTGGTTCTTGAATGCTATTTGTAGGAAACTCTACCCTACACAGGACCGATGGCAATGGGCTCGATAGTCTGTGAAACTGCCTTGCTAAAGATGTATATGATTTATTCATACGAATGTATATATACATAATGGTGATAAATGGGCAGGTTGAGTTTTGACGGATTGGGTTTAAAATGAGTTCGAGATGGCGGCTTTTAAATGTATTGGGCGGGTGATGAGTTCGACTTAGGGGAGTCTTTTAACATTTGTTTTTTGTTGAATTCATGTGAGAACTTCATAGACCGACTTAAAATCTGTTTGGACCCATTTGGATAGTATAATACTTTAAAATCCATCACAACCTAATCCGATTCATCCTATTCACAAAATCTTAAAATTCAATCCAATCCCAAAAGTAGCTGAATCGGGTTGACGTAGGAGTTTAAAGGCATTTTGCCACCTCTATAAATACATTTATATGATGTATGCCTTAGTTGTAATTTTTTTTTTCCCTTTGATCAATTCCTTCTTTGTAAAATATACTTATATTATATTAATAAATCTATTGTCCTTGCAATACATATGATAATAAATTATATGTTTAAAATTTTGAACTTTCTAAAATTAAAAATATTTTGGCAGGTTGAGTATCGAGTTTCGATTAATTGGATGCTATCCAGGTCGGTAATGTTCAATGGGTGTTTTCAATTATTAAATTAAATAGAATGGTATAATAATTTAATTTTTTTAATATTTTTTAATATTATTATATTTAAATTGAATAAAAATACAAATTGGGCGGCACCCAAATGGTTACACGAACAATTTCCGGATTGTCATCGTTTCAATTTATGCCATTTTTAAGTGATTTGAGTTGGGCTGAATTAGCATCCTCTGGAACAACTCATTATAGAAGTCTCAACGATGACATTAGCAGCAGCGCAAATCTTCCCCCAATTCCACCCCCCTCACCACCATCTCCCCACCGCCACCACCCGCCGCCGCCCCATCCACCTGTTTCCGCTCAAATCCCACCAATCCTCGACACCCCACCCCCAAACCACTACTGAATACGCCGCCGGCGACGACGGGATCCCAATCGAACACGTCAAAACCCTGGTGAAATTCAAGTCCAGGCATAACTACATTCGTGTCCTCCAAGTCTCCAGGGCCGCCGACCACCCCCTCGCCGGCTCACGCCTCCTCCTCCTCGACGCCCCTGGCAACATCCACAGCATTTCATATCTCTTCAAATCTCTCACCAACGCCTACTTCGACGTCTTCGCCACTTTGCCCCCTGTTCTCCCCCCCGGACCAGTCGGAATACTCGGGTTCGGAGCCGGCTCCGCCGCCAGAATCATCCTCGAACTCTATCCGGAAACTGTGGTCCACGGGTGGGAGCTCGATCCGTCCGTCATCTCTGTCGCGAGGGAGTACTTCGGGCTCGAGAAGCTCGAGAAGAAACACTCAGATCGGTTGTTTATCCACACGGGTAACGCGTTGAATGCTAATATAAAAGATGGGTTTGCAGGCTTTTTGATCGATTTGTTCAGCAAAGGGTGCGTGGTACCGGAGCTCCAGGACCCGGTGACGTGGGAGAGATTGAAGAGGGGTTTGAGGAGAGGTGGGCGGATGATGGTGAATGTGGGCGGGAGCTGTGTGGAGCCGGAGGATGTCAGGAAAGATGGGAGTGCAATAATGGAGGAGACTTTGAAAGCCATGAACAAGGTTTTTCCGGCGGAGCTCTTCGTGCTGAGTCTTGATAACAGGACGGACGACAGCTCCGTTGCTCTGACCGGTGAGTTTCCGACGGCGGATGAGTGGAAGAAGGCGCTGAGAAGGCCCTTGAAGTTCTATGTGGATATGTGGGAGCCGTATACATGAGTTGGTTGATCCTGTGGAGTTCTTGGCAACGAATGCATGGCAGGTGTTTGATGATATGCTTCAGAGAATTCGTATCAAATTTTTTTATTTTTAATTGTTAAAACGTTGCGTACGGATTTATGAAAAAAAGATGTGAAAAGTCAATAAATTTGGTGAATAAGTGTCATTAATTTATAATTATAATTTTTTGGAGGGGTAAGGAAATTTTTTTAAAATAATATAATTTTTTTAAAAAAATTTCAATCTACCATAAATTTGAAGATAGTAACCAATCTATCATAATTCGTATACATTGTGTATGAATTACTGTACAATTATTATTTTTTTATTGTATGAACAATGACTCTTAGTATAATTTTATTCAAATTTGAAATTTGTTTTTTAAAAGTATATTATTTTAATAAAATTTCTTCTTTTTCGATGGGATTAGGGTTGTAAATGAATATTAAACGAAATGTATATGTAGTATTCAAATTCGTATCTAATTAAATTTTTTATATCTGTATTCGAATTCCATGGATATTCAATACCTCATATCCAAATTTGAATCTGGCTGATATTTTATGAATTCGGATATATTCGAATTTATTTAGTATTTTTGAAAATCTGACAATATTATGGATATTTGGATATCCATTTCTATTTACAATTATTCAAATATCCGATCGTATATTCAAATTCGCTCATTTGAATATGCGAATCTGCTTATATAAATAAAAAAATCAAATAAAACTTATATGAGTTATTTTTTTGATGGATAAAAACTTATGACTTATCTAATTGAAACTTTTGTAAATGCATATAGAAGTAAAGTTAATATATTTACTTATATTTTTATTTTGTTGTAATTATGGAGATATGAACCAATTATATTTTTTTATATATATTTTGTTTTTAAGAAGACATTAGCGTGTATACACACACACAGATAAACTACTACTACTACCACCGCCACTACTACTACTACTACTAATAATAATAATAATAATGATAGTAATAATTTTTAAATGTTATTTATCTAATACGGATGACAGATGTAATTAAATGAATATATCCGTCGAATATATATTAAGAGCAAATATTAAACGTAATGGATAACTAAATATGCAATTACTATATCCGTATTCATTTATTATTCGAATATTTATAATTGGATACGGATAATATTCATTTTATACGAATAAGAATAATATACCCTATATACGAATACGAATGGTAAATAAATTTTCAATTATTCATTTACAGTCCTAGATGATATAAAATGTTTTCTTTAAAATACATTTGGTATAGATTTCTCATATTTGGTATCTTGACTTTTTGTTAAATTTAAACATCAAATTTTCAATTCCCAAAAATTATTTCATTGACAAAATTACCCTTGATTTCTTTTCATTTTTCATATTTAACTACAAATTAGTTTTAATTACCTATACTAATTTATATGTAGATAAAAAATTTATTAAAATGAACTTATCAAGATTGCAACATTTCTGTTCGTTTTATTCGATTAAACAAATAAAACTATCTCAATCGCAATTTATCCATTTTCAAAACTCAAGAAAACACTCTTTTCATTCGTTAAGTTTCCAAATCTTAAGGATTAAAATAATTTAATCAATCAATTAATCATTGACCTTTTTGGAATGAAAACTTAGTGGAATGTGTTATTAGATTTCAAAATTAATTCCATAAATATTTTTAGATATGAAAGTTTATTTAAGGGTTCTCTAATATATTTCCCCTTTAGTTATTAGTATCTCTCTCCCCCCCCCCCCCTCTCTCTCTCTCTCTATATATATATATATATATATGTAGACATATATCTGGCTTTTGATTTTGTAGGTATTTAAATTTCGCTTCGCGTGTGAGATTTGTATTTCCTTCGATTTGGGGGTTCTCCGAGTTTTTTCAATCGTCGTCTTCAATGGCTGACCCCTACAGATCGAGGTAATTTCATCTATTTACCCTACAATATAGCTTTTCTGTTTACTAATTTTTCGAAGTTTGATCCAGAATGTTTTTTGATACTGCTTTGATGGATTGATTGATTGTGATCGATAATTGAACACAGAGAAGGATTGAGCACGAGGCCGGCTGCGTACGGAGGTTATTCCGATGAGGTTCAGGTGCGAATCGATACCGATTTCGATGACGAGGTCACCGGTCTTCGCTCGCAAGTTCGACGATTACGCGATGTAATGCTATTTCTGTTGTTATTATTGTTTTGCCTTTCATTCTCTCCCTATCTCTCTCTTGTTTTGTTGTTTTTTGTTTTGTTTTTGTTTTTTGTTTTTTTTTTGTCTGTTTTTTTTTTTGGTGGTTACTCAACGTTGGAATGAAATGGGGAACATAGGTGCTGTTGGATAATTAATTATCAAGGTTTGATTGGTGTAATTACGATTAGAAGGTGTGAGGGAATGAGGATGTATAAAGGAAATTGGAGCTTTGATTTTAAATTGAATTAACGTATATAAATATCAGCTTAAAGTGTTTCATGTTGCTTATGAGGATGAGCACTTTCTCTAATTTAGGGCTAAACTGGTCTGTCCAACGATTGGTGAGTTCATGGTCGTAGACTGTCACATCATGCTCCTATTTTGAAAATGTTAACGGAAATATGTAACGGGGAGTTGGAATTGTTATCCGCTGACCATTATTTCTCTGTTTGATCTTTAACTCTGATTCAATTTATGCATTTTGCTGAAATATGTTGTGCTTATATGCCTTGGTGAATCCTGTGACTCATTTTTGGTTTGTGCTTGACACCCTTGAATATTATGTTACATGGCACACCTTTTGTCTTTATTAAGTGTTTTGTGGGCCTGCTATGGAGTTACACTCATCTGATTCTATATGGTCGTATGAGTATGGCTCTTAAGGTTGTCGAGCAGGGTGTAGATATTAAGGCTTATCGTTTGTTTGCATTATATATGCATCAGTGGAAAGAAGAAACTGTCTTGAAATGTAGGCCCAGTCAAAACCATTTGCTAATTTTGGATGAGTTAAACTGACTCCAGAATCCAGATTAAGCTCCTACTCATGATGATTCTGTTAACGAGAATGCTGCTGTTAGATGAGTTAACTTTTCCATTTTTTTATGATTCTTCCATATAGTAATGTTGATCAAGGATAATCAAGTTCTTTGTTTTTGGAAATTTCTCAACACGCACTTGTGAAGTTAATCCCTTGATTTGCTTTTGCTTTCAAGGTTGTGTGGTAAACTTCATATTGAGGAATAGTGTGGCTTTAAATCAAACAACATTTGTTCCTAACGTACACTTGCAGATACTGCTCCAAGCATATATGCTCTTTTCCCCCTCGTCTTATATAGTCTTATCATTTGTGTTTAACAACATTGCAGGTAGCTCAAGAAATTGAAACAGAAGCAAAGTTCCAAAATGATTTCCTCAATCAGCTGGTATGTGATCAACTCTTAAGTTCGGAATTTGAATCGACTTTCAATTAATTGCTGAATTGTTTTATGCACACATTGTGGAACAGAAATTGACTCTAATTTGGAATAATCAGCTGTGCTTTTGGTAGAAAATGCCCCCTCTTTTATCTAAAAAATGTAGAGTAAAATGAAAAGTTTGATGATGTTGTTGAAACTATAACTGATTGTCACACTGAAGCTTGTTTGGGATGGTTTGCCAATATCCACTTTGGTTGAGTGTTGAGGGCAGGGAAGAGAAGGGAAGGTAAAATTTCAATTCGTGGTCCATTAAAGGGTTGGGAATGGAATGCTTCAATGTATTATGTGTGGCCTTATCTAATGCTGTTTTCCTCCTGGTTCATCTACTAACATAATAGACACTTGAGATATTTGATGAGCCTAAATACATCGGAGTTTAATATCAACGAAGTTGTCTATATGGGATCTCTTTCTCTTTTTCTTTTGTATAATAAAAAATTTTTGTTTACATTTATGTTCCTCTTATTGGAAGTGCTTGCTTCTTTACTAGATTTACAGAGGTTAATTCTTCTGCCACTCAAATTTGATGTAGTTATAGTTAGATAGAGTTGTCCAGAAGAAAAGAAATGACTTGGCTGTGTTTATTGTGTTTGTACAGCAAATGACATTGATCAAAGCTCAGGCAGGGGTGAAAAACAACATGAGAAGGCTGAACAAGAGCATCATCAGAGAAGGATCAAGCCATGTCATGCATGTCGTTCTTTTTGCTCTGTTACTATTTTTCGTTGTTTACATGTGGTCCAAATTTTCACGGAGATGAGGAGACGAAGAAGATTCAATGTGCGCTCCAAAAAACGAATATGTTGAAGTCAAAATTTGTTGTCGACAATCCTGAAATTCTTAGCAGCAGCTTGTAAATACTTGGCACCTTTTAGTAATGATGATTCGTTTAACAAGCTTAATCCAAGTTCTACCCAATTCAATTTTGTTATGAAATAGTGCATTTATTTGGAATTTTCTGAAGAAATATACGCGTAGACGGCGACGTGTTTTGACTTTATGGTCTGCTGCTCTTGCTGAGGCTTTTTTGTACAGCCATTACCTTTGTGAGAAGAAGCTCATACTGAATGTTCCATGGCTGTGCCTCTGTGACTATTCTGGCTTATGGAAGTTTCTGTTTCGATTATATTCATACGTTGTTGAATGAATGGTGAACCCCTTGAAAATCACTTATGGGCTTTTTTTTTTTTTTTTTTTTTTATGGTTAAAATTCGAGTCTTTTAATTATTTAAAACTTTAGTTGCCTAGTTATTTATCGTTTTAGTATGAATTTTTCTCTTAAAATTCGTACTCAAATCAGCGATAATTAAATTGTTCAAATTTTATTCATAAAAAAAGATGAGCCTAAATGTCAAATTTTGAGACGAATCAGTTGCCTTTCTCTAGGCATTTCAGCAAACTTTCGATTAATTTCTTCCAACCTCTTTTTGTATCTCAGTGGCAAGATGTATAGATCTTGGGGAAAACATAAATAAATGGGAAATCAGTGTGTACCGAATATTTGTAGGAAAGCTAATATAGGGACTAGGGTGAAATAATATACTTTTCTCCAAATAATACAAAATGAAACATAACCCTCAATATATACACTAATTTCAGACAATTGAGAGTGATTACTGAGTAATTTGTTTAAAAACAAGTTTAGATGAATATATATTATTTATCAAATTAAATGTATTATATTAAGTATGGCATCTGCAAGAGCGGTTATTGAGAATTACACTCTTTTATAATCATTAGAAAAGAAAAGAGATGACTGTTGAAATTTTGAACTTGAAACCAGCTTATAGTCCCTAATAATACGATGCGAATCTCAATATTTTTATTAAATTCACATCTTGGTTCGAAGCTTATCGTGGACGCAAAACTTGTTAATTATTTGACTTAATATATATTGATAGTGATTGCAATAGATATAATGTTTAATTCGATGACGAATAACACTTATTTTACTAATGTATCGGTAGAGTTACGTTGATCAAATTGGGTTCAGTCCTATCACATTTTGACGAAACGGACATTTCTCAACAATTAGATTCTTTTAATTGAAGAAGCCACATCGAATTTTTGAATTGGACGAGAAACTCTTTTATGAATTGGATTTATATACCCAATAGTTAAGATTCTATCATATGTTATATAGTAATTTTTTTATAAAATAATTTAACATATAATTGAATTTGAACCATTGGATATATAAATGGAGTCCAAATATTAAGTTCGTAGAAAAATTGTCCGAACCTAACCTTTATCCTCATTGGAAAAAAAAAGAAGAAGCTACAGTCATTCATGAAGTGTATCATCATCACTAAAATTTGAAATGCTTACATATTAACTGGCACCAAAGGATTTAGAGAGAGAGAGAGAGAGAGAGAGAGTATTTTAATTTCTTGCTCCTATGATTTCCCGCCATTTACCGCACCAGCTATAGATGGAAACTCTAATGACAAATGCACATCCATTTAAAATCACTTCTTTCACAACTCACCAAACCGAATCAGGCCCTCTCAAGAACCCGAATCTTGCACGCCTTGGTAATCAAGAATCGCCTCACCTACGACCCTTTCTACGCAACAAAGATCTTAAGATTCTACGCCATAAACAACGACCTCATTTCCGCACGCAACCTGTTCGACAAAACTCCCCACCGAAGCGTTTATCTATGGAACTCCATCATTCGAGCTTATGCTCAGGCCAACGAGTTCGGCGACGCGTTTCTTCTGTTTAAACGCCTACTGAGCTCGGAAACAGAGCCTGACGGCCACACTTTTGCGTGTGTTGCACGGGCGTGTGCGGATAGGTTTGATGTGGAGGGATTGAGGATTGTGCATGGGAAAGTGGTTGCTTTTGGGTTAGGTTTGGATTTTATTTGTAACAGTGCGCTTGTAAGTTGTTATTCGAAGTTGGGCCTAGTTGATGAAGCGAGCTCTGTGTTTCGTGGGATTGATGAGCCGGATTTGGTGCTGTGGAATGCGATGATTGCAGGGTACGGGAGTTGTGGAGATTGGGTGGAAGGGATTGAATTGTTTAAAGCCATGAGAAATAAAAGAATGCGCTCGGATGGGTATACAATGGTTGGGTTGATTATGGGACTACAAGATCATAACTTGCTAAACATGGGTGAAACAATTCATGGGTTTTGCGTGAAATCTGGTTTATCTTTGAATGACCACGTAGGCAGTGTTCTTGTTAGTATGTATTCAAGGTGTAAGAGCATGGATTCAGCTTTTAGAGTATTTGATAGTTTGATCCAGCCAGATTTAGTTTCGTGGTCTGCATTAATTGCTGGCTTTTCTCAGGCTGGAGACCATGTAAAGGCAATGGTTTTCTTCAGAGAATTGCTCATGCGTGGTGCGAGAGCTGATCCTGTACTTCTTGCTAGTGTGCTAGCAGCTTCTGCTCAATTGGCTATTGTAGGACCAGGGTGCGAGATCCATTGTTATGCTATACGACATGAATGCAACACAGAGGTCTCCGTCTCCTCTGCTCTAATTGACATGTATGCAAAATGTGGATTCTTAGAAATCGGCATTAAAGTTTTCAAAAGCATGCCTAAAAGAAACATCATTTCATACAATACTATGATTTCAAATCTTGGTCTGTACGGACGTCCTTTTGAAGCCTTTAAATTGTTTGATGAGATTCTTGAAGAAAGATTACAACCGGATGAGACGACCTTTGCTGGCCTTCTCTGTGCGTGTTGTCATTGTGGTCTTGTTAATGAAGGCCGCAAATATTTCACACTGATGAAAAATGAGAAATTTGAGATTCAAGCTAAAACTGAGCATTATGTTCACATGGTGAAGCTTCTTGGGATGGATGGAAAATTGGAGGAGGCATATGATCTCGTCAAATCCCTGCAGGAACCGGTGAACTCTGGCTTATGGGGTGCGCTTTTGTCGTGCTGTGATTCTCATAAAAATTATGAGTTGCTTGAGGTCATCACTAAGCATCTCTACACAAACGAATCAAGAAATTGCAGTTACAATGTGATGCTTTCTAATTTCTTGGCTGGTGATGGGAGGTGGAATGATGTGAAGCAACTGAGGTTCAACGCTGGAGGGGCTAAAGGCAAAATCCCCGGAATCAGCAGGATCAGTGATGCAAACCACTCCGCGAGATAAATGCAGGAATGATAGTACAACATGATTAATTTCTTTTTGCGTACAAGAATACTAACAAATATTACGAACAAATGGCAATCGAGTTTCTAGTTTTACTAGCAAATGTCTTCAACTACATCATCCATGGCATATCTTGGTCGTTCGAAGCTAATATAATTTTGCTGCCCCGAGCCTATATATGTGGGAGTATCAAAGGTAAATTCTAAGCTAGACTTTGTTGCCATGCTTGTTTGTTTTTGTCCCTTCGAGTTGATAAAGATATTGTTCCAGGTTGGAAATACAGAAAATTTACAATCCTTAGGGTTCTCAAATGACTTGTTATATGTGGTATAGCTTTAACCTTCTTGCTTAAAATTGTCAACTTTGTCCCATAATGTATGCATTTTTTTTAGTTGTATTCGAACAATTACGATTTTCTCACATTGATTCCCATAGAATAGAAAGTTTCTCACATTATATCATTCAGACCAGTTTACGTCAAATACTGAGTGCCAGTATATATTTTTGAAATAAGGATCAAAAGAGCATCAGTTTGTGAGTTGCTCAAACAAAACTATGAATTTTGACAGATTATAAATAATGAAATTAAGGTTTAGGAATATTAAATCAATGGAGAAGAAGAAGTTGTTTCTTTTATAATTGAAAATGAACTACCTGCTCTTACACAAGATTAGATCTTTGGGATAATATGACAAAGTTAACAATCAATTCTAAATCCAATATCGGAGCCACCTTTTTGACAAAATGCTAAAACTAGATATGCAAACATTAATTATTAGATTTGAGCACGCATTAGCTCAACTATTCATAGGCACTCCATATATATATTACAAATTAATTTGGAGTCGTTTTCACAAGAACTACCTAAACATTGGGATTATGAACTTTCCCATTTGATTTGTTTCTTGTTTTTTTTGTCTTTGCATAAACAGTGCATTTACTGTATAAGATGTAAAATGAATCGGGTCGGCTTTTGAACCAAACTAGTAAGCTAACTTGAGTGAGTCCCAATTCAAGTTCGATTATCTTGAGTTTGAGCTTTTTTGTAAATTATGTTTGAACCAAAAAATAAGTCCTCGAAGGCTTGTGAGACGGTCTATGAGCTTTTACTATAAGAAAATACACTTTTTATTGAGTAAAAAATTGTGACAGATTGATAGATGTCATCGCAAAAAAATAAGATATTTGTAGTAGATTTGTGATACAAAAAAAAAAAAAGAAGAATTAAAAAAGAAAGTAACAATCAACTACAAGATATCTATACTAACGGGTTGTGATTAATAAACTTTGTCACATATTAAGGATATAACGAGTAATATTAATCATATATATATACTTAAAAGTTATATGAAATAATACAATTCATATTAATTCAATAATAAATCAAATTTGTGTTTCGAGTATAATTAGTAAACTCAAGCTTAAATAGATTTGACGATGCTAAATGGGCAAATCATAAATTTAGGCTCAAGCTCGAACTCAAATTTTTAAACTCAAATCTTGACATTAAGTGGTTAATTAGTTACATTGTAAATGGGAATGAAGAATTTTGAGATTAATAAGGATTATGTCTTGCAAACAATCATCACTGACTTTGATTTAACCCTTCTCAGTAGGCAAAATTGCATTTTTCATCCTGTAACTATTGATGTTTGGCATTTTTGATTCTGTCCAAAAAAAAATTCGCAATGTCGTCCTGTATCTTTTCAAAATCCTAAAATTTAGTCCAGAAAGGACTAAATTTTCGGATATTTTAAAGATACAGGACGACATTGCGAATTTTATTTTGGACAGGACCAAAAATGCCAAATATCCATAGTTACAGGACAAAAAACACTGCACATTTTCATTTATAAAATTCAAAAGATATATTTTTTTTAATTTTCAAGGGAACAAATTTTAAAATTTTTAACATATATATATATACATATATATATATACATATATATATATATATACATGAGCTTTTCTTTTGTTTTTTTTAATAAGCTATATAAAAATTGGACAAATTAGATATTTAAGAACCAAAATTCTATTAATTTTCAAAAACTGTCAATCACCGGAGGGTGGAGGGGTACAGGGTTTACTATAATCACTTTATAATTCCCATAAGGTTTACTATGCTAATTTATTTTTGATGAATTTCGATAAACCTTGTGGTCTGCACAAATGGGGATTTTAAGCATTCTTTTTAATTGTAAAAAAAATGTAATTAAAATATAGGCAAAATGTGCAGCATTTTTTGTCCTGTAATTATGAATGTTTGGCATTTTTGATCCTGTCCAAAAAAAAAATTCGCCATGTCATCCTGTATCTTTTCAAAATCTGAAATTTTAGTCCAAAAAGGACTAAATTTTTGGATGTTTTAAAGGTACAGGATGACATTGCGAATTTTTTTTTGGACAGGACCAAAAATGCAAAACATCAATAGTTACAGGACGAAAAATACAATTTTGCCCTTCTCAGTATAAGGTTGTTACACTAAGTTATGTTCTAAAGGAATAATTAATGTGTTACTATGGTTTTTTTTTCGTCTCCTTATCATAGCAAATAATCTGATAGAAAAGGATTGGTCTGTTGCATTAAAAAGCCTAGGTAAAGAACTTACTAAGGACCACACTATGGTTATATATAAAATTTATCTCCCTGAATACTTAATTAAATGAGACCAAAAATTGCTCAATTACTGTCATTAATCTCCAAGCATTTTCTTTTTATTGTTATTTATATATGTATGTATGCATATATATATATATATATATATATATATATACTTTCATTAATCGCCACACACCAGGACACAATTTGCAGCCCACTTTTCTTGACCAATCACAAAAATCATGAAGCCTTATTTTTATTAGAGATTTTTTGATTGATTTTTTATAAATTAAAGGATACATATGAATATGTATTGTAAGGAAGGAAGCCTTCATGGTCTCTCTCTGTCTCTCTTATCTATCTATCTATCTATCTATATATATATATACACCATTGGGTTCAAAGTCAAGTAGTGAGGGTTCGAATATGGTATTAGAGAAGTCCTGAGTCTGAACATTCTCGTCCTTTACCCCTTTCCCTTTGAGTGAGTGTGTGCGTGTGTATGGGGGTATTTTCCAGTTGACATTCATAGGGTGTTTCGAGATGATTGTATAAAAAAAAAATTATTGATAAACTTAAAGGGGTTGTGTGTGTGTACGTGTGGTTGTGTATGTATACACACGGACGATGGAGCGAGGGAATGTTGGAGGAGGCACTCGTCCCTCTCAAGTTTATAGTCGAGTTAAAATTCATTGTTTTTTTGAAAACTTAAATTTTGCCCTCCTAAATCATAGAATTACCTTTAGGCTATGTTTAGAACAAGAATTTTGGTGAGGAAAAGTAGGAGGAAAATGAAAATGATAAAAAATGAAAGCATAAAGCACTATTATTTAAAGCAAAAAAAAAAAAAAATTCATCATAGTTTTTCTTATCAAAATTCCAAAACCAAATGGAGGATTAATATTTTAAAAAAATTCTACATCACCATCCTATCCAAAAATTCTGACTCCGTCCCTATGCATTCACACACATATAGCATTGTTGAGGGAACTATATGGCTCTTGATCCAAGCTCACAGTGTGTCAAGTACTCTACCAAAAAGAACATTGGACAAGAATACAGAAGGATTGAGTTGTCATGTGTACTATTTCTACTCATTGCAATAAGAACCCTAAAGTAGAAAAAAAAAATCATATGTAAAATAGCAAGAAATTGTTTTTTTTTTTAAATTTTATGTTTTCTTCTTTTTTCTGGGCTCATGAGAAATTAGAGGCAAAGAAAAAATAGCTAGGTTAAAAATTACAAAAAAATTGTGTGACAATAATAATATCCCCTATCTCCCTCCACAAAACTATGATGAAATTATTAGATGTATTGTCATATCATCTTTTTTAGTGTACCTCTCATTTATTATTACCTCTTGTCCTTAGCATCCATTTCCTTCTTCATCCCACTAAATGGTCTTTTGCTCTCCTTTCAATTACCTCACCCCATTTTTTTTTCCCCACTGAATTTCAAGAAATTTTAATTTTTGTTCTTCTCGAATTAGGGTTTCGCTATTAATGATTTGTTCATTCACTTTTTTAACTCGGAAGAAGCAAACAACAGTTTAATTCTTGCAAACAATTGGGGCAAAAAGGTATAGTTTCGCTTTTCTTTCTAATCTCCTGCAACTATACAGGTAAAAGAACATTTTGTTTGCTATATTCCAGGTTTTGTTTCACTTCTATCTTTCAGTGATATATATGTGTGTGTGTGTGTGTGTGTGCGGGCGCGCGTGCGTGCGGGTGTGTGTTTCTTTTGGAAAAGGTAGCCTAGCTTGACAATCTATGTTATACCTTTAAGTGAGTGTTTCTTGATCTAGGGTTTTGTCTAGCTTGTGCAGTGTTCTTTAACACACATGACCTTCATCCTATATAATTGTTACTCGGTTTTATTGCTTTATTAACTAGATCTATTCTAGAAATTAAATACTCTCTCTCTCTCTCTCTCTCTCTCTCGCCATATATGTGTGTGTGTATATATATATATATATGTAGTAGGCAACTAGGCTAATCTAGATTTGAGAATCAATAGCAACTAGGCTAATCTAGATTTGAGAATCAATCTTAGCACATAAATAGGAAAGAAAAGGTACTTGAACTGTTGAATACAAAGAAGGATGAGGAGGCACAGCGTATACTAATACTGTGTAAGGGCCGTATAGATTTTCTATTTCACATTCAACAGTAAGCCGCAGAATATCCTTATACTTGGGTGCATTTACAAATTGTGAAAATTACTAAATAATTTATAGTATGTTAAATTTAATGGTTTTGAGAAACTGTGTAGCAATTGTAAACACACACACACACACACAGAGAGAAAGAAAGAAAGAAATTACTGGATATATAGTATTTGGTGTCGATTGTAGGTTTTGTCATTTATTTTCCAAGGATGCTCGTAAAAAGGTTTAAACTTAATATAGTTTGTACAAGCAAGTTGATGATTCTCAACATAAGAAAATTATTAACTTATCTAATTTTTTTTCTATTCTTCATTCATATTATATACTTAAGCTTTTAATCCATCCTTTCTAACTTTTCAAAAATACGATGTTTGAACAACTTACATGCAAACTATTAATCATTTAACCCTTGTTACAAAAAAAAAAAAACATATTTGGTTAGCCACATAAATTAAACAAAATTAAAGATAAAACACAATTGGAATAGGGGATCATTGGCAGTTCGGGTCATCTGCTATAAAATGGTGCTACATTTCCTTTTATACTCATGAGTGCATGTTATGTATATTAATAAGTGGTTGAGATAAGAAAATAGAATTTTCAAAAAATTTCCATATAAGATATTTTTCTCTTTCCTTATCTCAACCATTCACCAATATACCTGGTGTGTATTGATGAGTATATGAGGAGATGTAGCACCATTTTTTTAGTACAAGATCTAGACTGGGATGATAGGAAGTATTTGTAGTCTCCAAATTGTAGTTAAATCACACAACATGCCAATCAAGCTCCATGAATGCTACTTATCAAGAAAGAAAAAGGAAAAAAAAAAAAAGGGAACCATAAATTTTACTATAATTAGATACATACAAAGAAGCATAAGATTGACAAGTAGCCCCAAATTTCATTATAAGATTGACAAGCATAAGAGTGAAATTTAGACAGAAAAACAGGAAATAACTAATGCATAATAATAAGAAAATTAACAGGCATTAGAAGCTGGTGTTTTTCAGTATAACATAAAAAGTCAAATTGACAAGAAAGGGGGGAAAAAAAAAGGGGAAAGCAGACTATATCTTATAGAGTAACAGGTAGCTGCTAAAAGTATACATATATCATATAAATAATTAAATTAATACATAAATATATCACTACAAAAGTTTCTTTTTAATAATTAAATATTTATGATGACAAGATTTTGTTATAAATATAAGCTATATGTGATGGGTTAATAATAAATTTTAATATAAAAAAATTAAATAAACAATCAATGACAATGCATTTATTAATAGAAATGTGATTTGTCAATGAACATCATATCCATATATATATATATGAATATGTATGTATATATGTGGGGAAAATTCTTACTCGCATCGAATTTGACCACACTAAAACTAATCACATTGCAAGTATTTTACACTTGTCATGTGATTAGTATACAGTTTAAAAAGAATAATTAATCATATGATAAGTATATTAACACTTTCTATATAATTGATTTGTGTGTAGCCAAGCTAGATTTAGATAAGAATTTTCCTATATGTGGAGTCACTCAAACTTATGAATACATATATCGGATAATTCTAAAGTTAGAAAATGCACATCCACTCTGAATTATACGTGGCTTCATCATTACATATACACCCCTTCTGTGAACTAAATAATCAGCCAAGGACACAAGCACCTGGCCATCTTATATTTTTCTTTTCTTGATTTTCCACAGTTAATAAATTGAAGACACTAATGGCTTCATCGAGCAGCGCCTACAACTCCCCCTGCGCGGCCTGCAAGTTCCTGCGGCGCAAGTGCATGCCGGGCTGCATCTTCGCCCCGTATTTCCCCCCAGAGGAGCCTCAGAGGTTCGCCAACGTCCACAAGATCTTTGGCGCAAGCAACGTCGCCAAGCTGCTCAACGAGCTCCCCCCGCACCAGCGGGAGGACGCAGTCAGCTCCCTCGCCTACGAGGCCGAGGCCCGGGTCAGGGACCCCGTTTACGGCTGCGTCGGCGCAATCTCGTTTTTGCAGAGACAGGTGGATCGCCTTCAGAAGGAGCTCGATGCCGCCAACGCTGACCTGATCCGCGTCGCGTGCAGCGACTTGCCGGCGGGAGGTGGTGGCGGGGCTGCCCCGCAGGGGGCGGTGGCGCAGCACCGGCAGGGTGGCGGTGATGGTGGTGGTGGGTTTTATAATCAGACTCCTGGGTTTTCGTCAGCCCCATATTCCGTTACTTGGGGTGATGGTTATAATTATCCGTGCGGGGGAGGGTTTAATGGGAGTGCTTGATGTATTTTTGAAGGGTTTCATTGTGACGACCTATATATCTAGGGTTTGAGTCTATGCAGGTTTAAAGGATATTGTTTGGGTTGTTTCTTTTTTCAGTAATTATGCTGGTTGAAACAAGATTTAATCTCTTGTTTTATTAGTGTATCTTTGGACTTAATTAATAGTTTTGATTGTTTGGGATTGTACGCGATTGAAATAATAAAGAATGTATTCTACGTGAAGTTAATTGTAAGACAAACATTCTTGTAATTATGTGTGTTATCGTGTTTAATTACTAGCAAACTGAGCAATTTGTCACAAATTTAACTGAATTCGTAGTTTAACATAGTACTGTCATAAATTTTGTTCGTCATAGATTCGTTAATTAATGAATTGTTACTGATTTTTGGGGAAATTCTTACCCGCATCGGGTTCGGCCACACCATGACTAATTAGGTGGTGAGTGTTTTACACTTGCCATGTGATTGGTGTACAGTTTAGGGAGAGTGACCAATCACATGACAAGTGTATTAACACTTGTTATATGATTGGTTGGGTACGGCCAAGCCGGGTCTGGGCAAGAATTTTCCCTGATTTTTGTTTTTGCTCTGTGTTGATATAATTTCATCCCAAATTAATCACAAATATCTTATAATATTTGTGTTGGATTAATGTATTTATCACAAGTTTTCCATCACTAAAGAGGGGTTTTCTTATAATAGCCTCTAATAAATAAAGAAATTAATACTTCAATAAATAAAGAAAAAGGATTCTTATAATAGCCTTTATACATGTGGCATACATATTATAAGCATTGTAAATTTTTAAAATATGGTTTAAGAATTAATCAATTGTTTTAATTCATTTTTGTGATTTAATTTATAAGTGCTCTAATGTAATGTAAGCCACACGAACACACAGAAAATATACACTTTTGATAAGGGAAAGTCAAATTCTCTTGGCAAGAAGTCGATCGATATAAGTATATATAATTCAAATTTAAATCCCCTCTTACCTAAAGATCCAATAGTGTCATGGGGTGGATAGGCTTAAAAACAAAGTAAATTATTGAGACATACTTTTTATAGTAGATTTTTTTTAAAAAAAAAAAACAAAACAATTTTGTATTGGGATGAAATAATTAAAAATACTTTTAAATATACTTATATTTGAAACTATTTTAGATAACTTTTACAAAAAGTCATTTTTTTGGATTTTTTTTCTGACTTTTGCATAAGTTTTTCAAAAAGTCATATCAAACACATTTTTTACGTTTTTTTTTTCTTCAAAAAAAATAAGTGATATCTTCTTTAAAAAAAATTCAAACGAGTTCTGTATCTTATCTCATATATCATAATAGCAAAATAGCATTTACAACATATAATCAAGTGGACATTCTCATGATGACCTACAAATGAATAAGTAATTAATTAATTTCAGTGAAAACATTTAGGGTTTGAATCCAAAATATAGCTGGCCAAAAAATATGTAGCTTATTGTTAGTGTGGTATGAAAATTAAAAAGTCAAAATATGCAGAAGTTGGAAATGTGTGTGTATATATATATATATATATGTAAAGTTGGGCTGCATTTTTCACTTTTATATTTTTTGGTATATATTTTACATTTTTCCTTGGGATAATTTCATCCTTTTTACTATCTTTTTTAAAATCTATTCTACATCCAACCAACTCATTGTCGACCTTTATCAGTATGTCCACTCGCTAGTCACACTCAATGTTGGAAAAAAGTGTGTTCAATTTATTGAAGTTATGTGGGATTTTGTTGCATATAGAAAATAAACCAGTGCTTCGTCTTCGCCTTCGCCTTTTTTTTCCCCCTAATAATTCTATATATGATATATAGTCTTGTATAATTTTTTTAAAATTGTTGTATTATAATACACTAATTATATTAATAGTCTATTATAATTATGATATTAATATTTCAAATGAATAACAAACTGTTACAATTAAATATCATCAAATAACAATAAAATACAAACTATTATATAATAGAAAGAAATTAGTATCAAATTAGAATTAAATGAAGGGTTGCATCTGTTGAATTTAAAGTAAATAATTATTTAATTTAATTTAAAAGATCCATGAATTCGCAAGGTTGGTTTGACTATATATTGTATATTGGGGGTTGAATTGCCTCAAGGAATCCGTCAACAAAAAAGTACTCTTTTTGTTAATGGAAAATTTATTAAGTAGATATCTTTTTACACATTCAAATTATTTGTGACGGATTAATAATATAATTTAAAGTAAACAAAACTAAAAGGAATTAATGATAAAGCATTTACTAGCAAATTTATAACAAACGAAATCCATCACATATACTAAATTTATAATGTGTTAATGTGATATAAAAGAGATACATTCTTGTAACCAATTGATGCAAAAATCATCTTAAACATAGTATATATCTACGACACCTCAAAAATAACTATTAATTTTTAGCTATTTGCTTCTTACAAAAGCCCCTCTTGCAGAAGAACCCGTGTGTGTCAGATAGACATGAATGACAAATGTACTGAATCTCATTCCACCCTAGCAATAAGTAGATATATACAATGATGTGATGTAACATCATTAATCCAACAAATTAAATATGCATAACATAACTTATCCAAAAATAATATATAAACACATAGCATAATCTATATATATACACATATATATACAAAAATTTAAAAAATTAAGAGATAATTACAATTTATGTCTTTTAGGTTTTACCTATTTTAATTTTACCCTCTTCGTTTCAAATTTTTCAATTTTGTCAAGTCCGATTATCAATGTTTCAATTGTCATCCGATTTTGAACATACCTTCTCGCCAACGATGATGTGACGATTTTCTGGCCTCAAATTACAAATTTTCTGGTCATCACCATAAATGACCAGAAAATCGTCACGTCATCACTGGCGAGAAGTTATGTTCAAAATTGGACGACAATCGAATAATTGATCATCGGAGATGACAAAATTGAAAAAAATTATAAAATAAGAGAGCAAAATCAAAAACACCATAAATGTAGAAGACAAAAAAAAGCAATTATCCCATTTAAAAAAATTTGAAACTAGGTGAGTGTGTATATGTGGATAATTTCATTTAATTATATTTTGTTATATATAAAAATAAAATAATTTTTTATGTGAATTTAAATAAGCATTTCGTTATTCATGTTTATCCAAAAGAATGCTTATCCAATACCTAATATAAAACGTATTAAATTTCAATTCAAAATAAACTAACAAAACTAATTTTTTTATTTGCAATATTTTTTTTCACTTTAATTTTAAATAATTAATATTATTTGTAACTTAAGCCTACATCAGATTTTTATAACTTTTCATACCTTGATTACACCAAAATTAATATTCAAATGGAATATATTCTGTTATTAGCAAAAATTAATTCATTTTTATGCAGTTAACTTTCTCTAATAAAAATTTATAAATATAAATGTATATATATATAGAAATATTTATTTCCCATATTTTAGCACGGCTGAAATACTAGTACATATGATAAAGTTAAATACATTTATTTCAAAATATACATCACATGATCAATTATTTCCAAATATAAAACAAAATAGATCTGCATTCCTCACAAATTAACAATATAACCCAAAAGCACTTTTTTCGCCAAACCAATGAAATAATTCCAAATAAAGAGCCCTCTCGCACCACTCCAGTTTCTTCCCAAAGTATAGATATAGTCAGAAACTGTTTGATCTCTCTCTCTCTCTCTCTCTCTCTCTCTCTCCGTAGTTCTAACTTGTCTGTCATTCTCCAATTCATCGCACGATCAAAATCTACGGACGGTGATTAATGATCGATCGGCCAAATAGTTGGAAGAACTTGTAGTGAAATAGCATAATAATAATAATAATAATAATAATAATAATAATAATAATGGAGATTTTAGCTCAAATACGATTTGATCGTACCACCACTATTAATTATGTGGTCAGTGTATTACAATTAACATGTGATTAATGTTGAATTTAGAGAGAATAAATAATCACTTGACAATAAAATTTATTAATTATATAATTTATTAAATTTAATTAAATTAAGTTTGAATAAAAAATTTTTATGATGAAACTATTCATTTCTCATTTGTACCAGCTAAAAGCTGCTCTAGTTACTGCACATTGCACCCCACTAGCTGCGCTCTATGCCTATCATTTGCAGGCTTGTTCTTCTTCTTTTTTGGGAAACTTGTTTCTCAAAATTTATTTGAAAATACAAAGTTAACTACACCTGTCATTTTATAATATACGAATACTTTTAAAATTAGAATAATATAATGTGAAATATAATACTTTTTTGATATTCTTTCTGTACATATCTGACACACCACATAGTGTATTCGTAAGTTAAATAAATTCGATATTTTTGATAATGACGTGTTGTCATACTTTCAATAATGTGTCAGATACTTTTTGGACACATCGAGTTTTTTTGTATATTTTTGTGATATTCCAATGATAAAAACACTACAAAAATGCATTATTTTCACTAATGAAAATTTTGTGACGGAGAGATGTTGTTACTGATTTTAGGTATATGTGATGGATTAGTAACATAATTAAATATAAATAAAATTAAAGAAACAATCAGTGATAAGGGATTTAATAATGAAATTATTGTAAATTAAATCCGTCACGAAGACTAAATTTATAGTACATTAATTTATATTGAAGGATATGCATTCTTGTAGTGAAAAAAAACTAAAAACAAAAATTTTCTACAGCTATTGGAAAAAGATTGTTTTTTATTGAATAGTTTATTTTCCTCATTATATTGTTTTATGAAAATTGAAACTTTCTTTCATTTTTAAAATGGATTGTTCGTACATCACATAAGAAGAATTATGATACAATTATTGATATGAATTTCTTCCTTTTCTTACTTGTATCATCAGGTGTATATGAATCTTACACTAAATATACATATATATATAAGTGCATGAATATTATGTAGTATTATTACTAAAATAATAAAAAATTATTAAGATAGCGTCGTGTCAGGAATGTATTGTGTCATGATATTTTTGAAAAATCTGTGCCATCGGTATCCATTTTGTATCGTGTCCATATCGACATGTTCGAGTCTGTGTCCATACAATATAACTTGTCACTCTTAAAGATATAATATATCTTATATTGCGTTTAACCCCTTATGTTGCGTTTTTACCACTTTTTCAATTAAATGTATTTTGTTATCTTGTTTACAACAAAATTATTACGTAACTCCATTCTTATTATGAGACTCACAATAAGTAAATATAACCATATTCGTTTCGGTATTATTGGATTGATGTGACATGAAAACTTAATAGGAATTATAAATTTAAAATATTATTTTTAATGTGGAAATACCTTCACAAATTAACACAATCACATTTAAATATTATCTTTAATTAACTATAAACTCACAATTTAATATTCTATATTTAAGGAGAAATTGCAAATTTAGTCTCATATGAATAGCGGTATGGCATTTTTAATGCACATGGTTTCCAAGTTTGCAATTAAGACTTATAAGTATTTTTGTGAGAAAAGTACAATGAAAACGAAAAGAATCAGAAATGAGAGCAAAAATACTATTATTTGAAGCAAAAAAAAAAATTCTTCCTATTTTTCTTACCAAAATTCAAGACCAAACGAAGGGTTAAAATCATAAATATTAAAGAAAAAAATTCCCAGACACTTAGGTGGAAAGTCAAAATTGACATTTGCCACATGAGTTGCCATTTTAATTTTCTACGTAAATCTTTTTTTTTTTTTTTTTTTTATACAATCAATCCAAGACATCATATAAGTATCAATTGAAACGCCAGTCACACACACACACATCCAAATGAGAAAGGGAGAAAAGAATAGAGTTGAACTCAGAACAAACCCCCACTATTGAATTAAAGCATACGAATCTAGTTCTATGCATTAAAAATCGCATCATGTCCAAAAAAAAATCAATTAAAAGAACTCATATACACTTCGCGTGACATTTCGTTGTTTGTTTTGTAATTTATGGCGAAATATGTCCCAATCTATGAATATTAAAGTTTTATAGGATGCTGCAAATTAATTAAGAATCAATGTGTAACAAAAATTTCGAACTTTTTTTTTTAAGGATGCCAAACTCCTATTTGAACAGGACTATGTTGCAATCTTTCCTATATATAACAATTATTTCGGCAAATTAACATTTTTTTTGTTTCGCAACTCATTGATAAATATATCTGTTTTAACAAAAAAATTATTATATAAAACGATAATTATTCGTTTTATTACAGATAGAAAAAATAAGAATAAAAACACATCCATCCACTCATGCAGGTCTCCTAATGGGTGTTATTCATGTGCTCAAGTTGTGCTTAAATTGTAAATGCTTATCTCATCACACCACGAATGCATTTCCTTCTAATTAGTAACAACTCAATCTATTATAAATTTATATTTTGTGATGGATTCTTTTAATAATAAATTTGTTAGCAAACACCTTTGTTTCTTTAGTGATACTCATATTGAATTCTATTATTAAACCAATTATAGATATCTTAAATTTGTGACAAAATCCATCTGCCATAAATTTTTTATTAATAAGATTACTACAAGAAAAAGTAATATGAATGACAAAATGTGAAAGTAGCAACATAAAAGCTATCACCATTAATTACATTTAAGTGAAAATGCTTTATATATGCACTAATTCAATTTATTTAGTGACAATATTTTTCTTTTTTCACAATATCACTCATCAATGGTGACAACAATTAATAAAAATTAGTAATATACATATGGTGACAATTTAGTAACAAGATCACATTGTTACTAAGATTTCTTAACAATATCTCTTTGTCACTAAGTTGTCACCATAAATATGTCACTAATTTTAAAGAGTGACAACATAATTACTATGTTGTCACCAAATGCATACAATTGGCAACATGATGGTTTTTTTGTCACCAAATGTATATATATAATTGGTGATAACTTTTTTATCTTTACTTGCTATGTTGTTACAAATGCATTCATTGTCTTGTAGTGGATGCTTTCGTTTTAGTACTTGCATGCGATGATTAGCTGTTAAATAAACGAGGGTCATTATAACATCAAATTCTTTGGCTTGTAACAAATAGTACAAGCATGCGTACCCTTCAATGACAAATTAATACGCTATAAATTTGAACTCCATGATGAATTTAATTGAGGGCAAATATAATTGCACTTACCTCTCTTGATGTTTACTCTAATTACAAAAGCACTCCAATGATTGAAAAATTAAAATTAGCCCCCTCGAGTTGAGGGAGTTTCATGTTATATCTAATGGATTTGATAAAAAGTCAATTTTTCCCATATTAAAACTAAAAAGTCGGGGGGGGGGGGGGGGGGGGATAAAATAAAAAAAAATCCAAAATACCCCTATTAAAACTAAAAATAAAATTTTAAAATAATTTATTACTATTTAAATATAAATTTTCTTTTCTTTTCACTCTCTCTCTCTCTCTCGATCGGTTGGTATGGCGGAGGCTTTGGTAGTGGCTATGATTGCAGGGGCGGCGGACAACAGTGACAATAGGTAATTTATCTCTATCTCTCTCTATCTACCTCTCCCTCTCAATCTCTCTCCCTCTTCCTTCTTGATCTCTCTCTCTCTGGGGGTGGTGTGGTGGGCGGTTGGATAGATCAAGAGAGAGATGATAGATTGAGAGATGAGTGAGAGAGAGAGAGAGAGGGGACAGATCGAGAGATGAGACAGAGAAAGAGGGCAGCAGCAGCAATGGTTGTGAATGAGAGAGAGAGAGAGAGAGAGAGCTGGGAAGACAAAAACGGAAAAGGTAAAAAAAGAAAAAAAAGGATTTATTTCATTAGATATAATAAGGATTATATTTTTTTTTATCAAATATTAGAATATCAATAATTTTATGTATTTATAAACACAAAGTTTATAATATTATAAGATATTTTTATGTATTTTGCATTTGTTAAATACAATTTACATGTCACAATTAAATATTTTAAAGTATATGCTTATAAATATTTGCATATATTATATAAAAGATTTATTTTGTAAAAAAAAATATTTAAATATGTATAATATTTTTAAATTTATTAAATATAAATTTTTTATATATTTTTCAAATTTCCAATCAGCCACCAAAGGGAGCTTTCATTTGGTCTCAAAAAAATTACAAAAAAACCCCTCGGGGGTAAACTAGTCATTTTTTTATGGTCAAAACATCTATTCCTTGCTTCCTGCTTTTATAGAAGGATAACTTTGAAAGTTTAAATTTTTTGACTAACAACAACCGTTAGTCAACTAACAATAGGTACAATTTGTTGGACATAATGTAAATTCAGCAGGTAATTGTAATTTTCCAAACATTGGAGTATTTTTTATAATTAGAGTGAACTTCAGGAGAGGAAAGTGTAATTTGTCCTTTAATTTATAATAATTCTGTTACTAAATGCTTTGTCACTAATTGTTTCTTCAGTTCTATTTACATTGAATTCTGTCAGTAATCCATCATAGATACTTTAAACATGTAACGAAATATCTCTATTACAAAATTTCTGTAAATGAATGGGTGTTTTTTTGTAGTCAAATTGAATTGATCAATCTTGTTCCACCTCGAGCTCTAGACAACAATAATTAAACAAATTCCTCATTAACATTATGATAGAAACATAAACCCTAACAAATGCATACATTTGTGTATCTACACACACACACACACACACACACACACATATGTACTATATACTGGTGGTGCAGAGTGGTGCGGGGTATGGCTGAGTAAAGTGCTGGTCTTTTACAAAGCAAGAATACAAAGAAAACAGTGGGGATATATATCAGGCTCCATAACTGCACATCAATCTTTCCCAAATCACTGCAAAACGTGCAAAACAAGCAAAGAGCTAGCAGCTCAAAGATTGGCAGTGTATCAACACAAGAAAAAAGATAAAAAGTGTGGGTGGTTAAAAATTTGTGGGGGTCCTGTTGGTGCCCAACTAGAGTTTCTCCCTGTAGATTTAGCGAAATGACCTCAATATTTGTTTCTTGTGGCTGGGGGATATGTCTTTTGCAGTTTGGGGCCCCCATAAAGGGTAGTTTTTTTTCAACACATATTTACTATGTGAAAATGCAAAATATGATTTTACTTTTTAAGTACAATCTCTAAGTTTCAATATATAATTTCTAGGGATAATTACACCATATGAGTATCCATGAGGTTTGACGTAATTACGCGAACACCCCTTCAGAATAAAAAATTACACTAACTATTCTTCACATTTGTGAAAATTTTACGCTCAGCCCAAATCGTCAGCTTGATTGATGTTTTTTCCTAACATCATAAACAAAAAATGAATGAAATTCTATTTTACCTTTAAGATTGGCAATCAATATATTCTAGTAAATTTGAATGACTAAATTACCCTTCAACACACTATTTGTATTTGAGGGGTGTGGGACGTGAGAATGCTAAGGGACTTCATATTATGGATGCTAATTACGCATTCTCTTTTTCAAATAAAAAGATGGGTAATGATATTGTCATTTCCTTTCTAGTTCTATATAATTTGTTTTGTTTTTTAATTGAGGAGTAGTAATTGTACCATTTTCATCAATATGCAGTAGTAAAATTGTAACAGATGTAAATTGTAGAGGTAGTTAGTGCAATTTTCAATTTTACGGGATTGTGAAATTATGTCAAACCTTATAAGTACTTAACTTAATTATCCCTAATTTCTAAAATAATATATCACAGACACTCCTAAATTTTTGAGTTAATTTCACTTTTCTTTTTAAGTAGGAAAAATTACATCAGCACCCCTTAATTAAGTCTAGTATAATTACAAAATAACTTCTCTTGTTTTAAAATTACAAATACCCCTCAAGGTTTAGAATTTTCTTGTAAGCATTAATAGAGGTGTCCAAAAGTAAAACTCTTCCTCAACGTAGTTAATTCAGCCACCAAGAGATGTATCTCATTAAGTTTGACAAAATTGCTCAATCATTTTTATTATTACACCAACATTCACGAAGTAATTTCACTTTATACCATTAGAACCACCATCGGATATTGCCATTAATAACCTGACACCACAACTTGTTTTTTTTTTTTTTTTTTAAATTGACTTCATATATAGCCACTACATCTTAGACTTATCAAACCTATGCGAATTCCACCTCACAAAACCCGCCATAGCCACTAGAATTATAGTTCGCAATTATGTCCCACTTTGATAAATGACGCATTTTGTTAAGTTGATATATTCCTTACGGGGTACTTACAATTTTTAAAATTATAGGGACTAATTTGTAATTACACTATATTGCAAGGGTGTAGATGCAACTTGTCATGTGAAGTATGCAATTGTGCATCAACCCTAACTTATCTTCGTTTTTTATTTTTAAAATTCTAAACCCACCTCCCTTTGTTATTTTAGGCAGAATTTTTAAAAATATTCCACATAATTTAGGGAGACAAAGTGTAATTATCCACAACGATTGGTGGCAAAATGTAATTTTCCATAGTGACATTGGGGGCCGGAGGGATGGGGGTTAAAATGCGTAGAAGTGGACGGAATATTTTTTGAGATCCCACCTATAATTTAGGACACATTCGACAAAGGTTGGAGAAATTAGGGCACAATTGCATTCATTAGGAGTAAAGCTAAAATTTGGGCTTTTTAATTTGAAATTTTAATAGCTAAAATATATAATTTTGCTGTAGTCCCTTCTACTATTGGGCTAGGCCGTTATTTGGGTCTTAACTTCTCTGGGAACTGTTCTCCATGGCCATGATAGGCCCATCATATTGGTGGATTTGCTACTGGGGAAACTGCAGTTCAAAATGGCCCGAGCGAATTAGTGTTAATTATACAATGAATTTACTTTCCGTCGATGATATAATTAGCATATAAATTAAAAAGAATGATTATAATCGCCTAACAAGTATCACACACTTGTTATATGATTTAGTAGGTCTGACCAGCCAACCTAATAATGTCCTCACAAAGTTTACATATATAATGAGATAATCCGGAGCGATATTATAATTATTATTACTATCTAATTAATAATCGTACAATTATTATGGAGGATTTTGCTAAAAAGCTATTAAGTAAATTTTTATATTAGACAAAATCATGAAATTAATTTTCAATTTCGAATATTCTTACCAAAATTTGTTTTCATCCCAAAGAAATCAACACTTTTTTTTTGATGAAATTATCCTTAATAAATGATTTTTTTTAATAAATCGTTTTCTTTAATTCTTTAAAATGATTTGTGTCCGTCATGATTGTAAGAAAATAATTTTTTTGGATTTCTTTTGATTTTAGATTTAACAAATTATAAAATATTTTCCTTATAAATCATAATTGATATACTTTTCTTTTGTTAATCTAAAAATTTTAATTAAAAAATTATACGTATAAATCAGCATTGATAGACAAAAATAATTTATAATTAAATATAAAAAAAATAATGTAAACAAATTTGAGGACAATATTGCCTAACAAAGGGGGTAAAAGTCAATTACTAGACCTCTTTAAAATGAAAATTTTGTCGAATGAGGCTCTGATAATGAATATTTATATATGATTCTTTTTGCATATGCAAATTTATTTTAAGAAATTTTGAGTAAAATTCTCCAATAATTTATGGCAACATTGCACTCTAGTAGTAACCACACGCTACTGAAAATTCTTATCAAGATCCAATTTAACCACCTAAATGTAATAACATTTATAATATTGTAATTGATCACTCTCCTTCGAATATACACCAATCATAATTATGATGCTTGAAAAAAAATTATTACTCGAACTCGATTTAATCAAATCCAACAAATCATATGTTAAGTGTGTTGCATATGTCAAAATGATTAATTACCTTCATAAATTATCAATTATTTGTAGAACGGATATAAAACACTTACTATATAATTAACACTGATTCAATTGAATCGAATCAAACCTAACTGAAATCGAGCTAAAATTTCTCATACACTGCTACATATATATCGCACTAAAGGCTAACCATCCTACGCATACCAATCCGAAATATCGATTAGAAAACAATGAATCGTGCATGCAAAACCCCTTGCCTTCTAACTCAAACATCTGTCACCCCATAACTCCACGCGTCCAAAACCCCCAGTCTTTAAGTACACATCCCTACTCTCTCTCTCCCCTCCATTCTCTCTCTCACACACACACGCAGACACACCGCACCACCGTCTCCCCACCGTCCCCATGGCGGAGCAACACCAACCCACAGACGTCATAAAGAGCTACCTCCCCGACAAGGGCCCCTCCACCTCCCAAGTCGTCGCCGTAGTCACCCTCTTCCCCGTCGGCGGCCTCCTCCTCTTCCTCGCTGCCATCACCCTCACCGGAACCCTCATCGGCCTGGCCGTCGCCGCCCCGCTCTTCGTCATCTTCAGCCCCATCATAGTCCCCGCCGTCATCGCCATCGCCTTGGCCGTCTTCGGGTTCTTGACCTCCGGCGCTTTCGGCATCACCGCCCTGTCGTCGATCTCGTGGCTGCTCAACTACGTGAGGAGAATGCGGGAGAGCTTGCCGGAGCAACTGGGCCAGGCACGGCGGCGTGTGCAGGACACCTCGAGCCATGTGGGCCAGAAGACGTGGAAGGCGGGCCAGAACGCCCAAGATGTGATGAGGCCTTGAGTGTGATGTGGGCCGAGTTATCGGGCCTTGAGATTGAAGTTTTATCTTGTGTGTTAATTTCTTGTGTTTAATGTACTTAAGATTTTGATATAGTTTTCTCAATCTCCTCGGGGTTAAAATGTTGGATTAGTTAATAAAGTTTTTCCCTACACAATATTTGCTAAATCTTTCATGTATACACAGAAATTCTCTCTCGTATCAGGTTCGGTGCGATTGAATCCTCATCGGAATTAATTACGTGATGAAATTTTTACTCGTATCGAGTTCGGTGTGGCTAACTCGTATCAGGTTTAGTGTGGATGAATCCTCATCCAAATTAATTATGTGATGAGTGTTCTATATTTAATATCTGATTATATAGCGATTATATAGAAAGCGTATTAATTCTTGCTACATGATTGGGAGTTTGAATGAGAATTTTCCGTTGCTACATGATTGGGAGTTTGAATGAGAATTTTCCGTATGTATAGTTTGATTGGGAGTTTGAATGAGAATTTTCCGTTGCTACATGATTGGGAGTTTGAATGAGAATTTTCCGTATGTATAGTTTCGTATAAGCTTTAATTTAATTATATACACAAATGATATGTTTATGAACAAATTCACATAAATAAATACAAATACTCACAAAAGTATTTTGAACCCGCACCAAAATTTATGAGGGTTCAGTGAATCCTTAACTTACCAAAATCAAGGAATTTACATGTACTAGGTTGTAAGAGTTTTTAATTAGATGTTTTTAAAAAAATTTAGGCTAAAAATAAGTCGAGAGTTTAGAAGTTATTAAAAAATTTAGGCTTAAGTTCAAATTCATCATAAAAATTTGACTTCAAATTCATGGTCGAAATTTCCGAGCACATCATAACAATTTTGAATTCAAGTTCGCCTCATTTACGGGCAAACCTATTCGAGTTAGAGCTTACTTCCGCTGAAATTTATCATAAATATTGAATTAATATGAATTTCAATACGTGATAAGCATACATTATAAAATTAAATTATTATAATATATGGTTTGACGCCTACATCAATACTATATATAGTTTGAATACTGTCATCTAAGTGCCATTATTATTTTTCTAATTCACACTTGTTGCTGTATTTTATATATATATATATATATATATATATACACTAGTGTAGGGGGAGCACCGCACAGGGCGCGGTGCTTGTGCCCGTAAGCCAAAATTGTTGATCTTATTAGTTTACTATTAGCATAAAATATTAACGGTGACTCTAGGATTGTCAAATATTAGGATCAAATTTAATATAAATATTATTTTAAATTATAATAATGGG